>OY856412.1:839976991-840199491 GCA_963693085.1 Alisma plantago-aquatica | reverse complement strand
GGCACCTTTTGTCATAAGGCTCTACAACGACAACTGCATGTTCTGACTGATTATGTTTAGGCCAAAAAACATAAATGGCACATTTGCCATTTTTTATTCCCTAAATGACACGTTCTTGAACTTATTGCACAAAATGGCACATTTACAGGCCAATGCGTCCCCTGGTGGGACGCATTGCCCCCACAGGAGGGCAATGCGTCCCGCAGCCGGACGTATTACTTTTTTTTATTTTATTTTTTTATTTTTTTAATTATGATACCATGTACATTATATATATATATATTAAATTGCTAAATTAGTATAATCTAAATTAACTTATATAAAATTAGCCATATATTTAAAATAATAACAGAATATTATATTTATCAAAACATAATATTTATAAATGTAGATAAAAATAATCAAAATTAATAGATATAATACTAAAATTATATAATAAAGTTTAAAATTATAAAAATAAAGAAAATATATACATGTATTTATTTGAAACTTAGAAGAAAAAAACTAATATAGCAATAAAAATAAGAAAATACTAATATCAAAAATAAGAAAATAAGAAAATACTAATATTTGTATATATTAGTATATATTGTATATATTTGTATATATATTTGTATATATTTGTATATATATTTATATTTGTATATATATTTGTATATATATATATTTGTATATATATATATATTTATATATATTTGTATATATATATTTGTATATATATATATGTATATATTTGTATATATATATATATTTGTATATATTTGTATATATATTTATATATATTTGTATATATTTGTATATATATTTATATTGGTATATATATTTGTATATATATATATATTTGTATATATTTATATATATATATATATATATTTGTTTATATATTTGTATATATTTGTATATATATTTATATTTGTATATATATTTGTATATATATATATTTGTATATATTTGTATATATATATATGTATATAAGAAAATACTAATTAAGAAAATACTAATATAGAAAAATAATATATATATATATATACAAATATATACAAATATATACAAATATATACAAATATCTATACAAATATATATACATACAAATATATATACAAATATATACAAATATATATACAAATAATATGATATATATTTGTATATATATATATATATATGTATATATATATTTGTATATATATATATTATTTTGCTATATTAGTATTTTCTTATATGCATATATATATATACAAATATATACAAATATATACAAATATATATACAAATATAAATATATATACAAATCTATACAAATATATATACAAATATATACAAATATATATACAAATATATATATATATACAAATATATATACAAATATAAATATATATAGAAATATATACAAATATATACAAATATATATACACACACACATATATATATATACAAATATATATATATATATATATATATACACATATATACAAATATATACATATACAAATATATATATATATATATATATACAAATATATACACAAATATATATATATATAAAAATATATATACAAATATAAATATATATACAAATATATACAAATATATACAAATATTAGTATTTTCTTATTTTCTTATTTTCTTATTTTTGATATTAGTATTTTCTTATTTTTATTGCTATATTATTTTTTTCTTCTAAGTTTACAAATAAATACATGTATATATTTTCTTTATTTTTATAATTTTAAACTTTATTATATAATTTTAGTATTATATCTATTAATTTTGAATATTTTTATCTACATTTATAAATATTATGTTTTGATAAATATAATATTTTGTTATTATTTTATTATCTTCATATATTATTTTAAATATATGGCTAATTTTATATAAGTTAATTTAGATTATATTAATTTAGCAATTTAACATATATATGTATATATAATATACATGGTATACATGGTATCATAATTAAAAAAAATAAAAAAAATAAAAAAAAATAATATGTCCGGCTGCGGGACGCGTTGCCCTCCTGTGAAGAGAGCAATGCGTCCCAACCGGGGACGCATTGCCTCCCGAGAGAGCAATGCGTCCCAGCAGGGGACGCATTGGCCTGCAAATGTGTCATTTTGGGAAATAAGTTCAAGAGCGTGCCATTTAGGGAATAAAAAATGGCAAATGTGCCATTTAGGTTTTTTTGCCTTATGTTTATTCATGCGCATTTTGTTTCCATCAACTAGGACCTTTCATGCATATTATCTCCATCTAATGGAAGAAACCACATACATATCATCATGCCTTTACCTTGCCAATAGCATCAATTGCCCTCTCTACCACCAACTATAACATCAGATTTTCTTGGCCACAATCCTAAAATAGGAAGTGCCAAAGGAACACAGGTGACAGTGCTGAATGGATTTTCTGCATACTCTGTACTATGGTTCCAACTGAAAAGTCAGAATTCACTCAAGGTATAACTTGGTCTAAAGTCAACACATTAATATTTGAGATCTAAAACACCATCTATATTTGGTAATCTCAAGTATATATTGTCTGTGTTAGAATCATTAGCATGCATGTCAGTGAACTAATCGCTGCATGAAAATACTATGCTGACAATGCGTCTACTATTCACATAATGAAGTAAACTAATAGAAAATTTAGGTCACTGTTAATTAATATTTGGAAAGAGAATTAACGTCTTTCGATAGAAAATTAATCGTTTCTTGGCTGGTCAGTGATGCTTTATCAAACAAAGTTGATCCATGCTATAGTTTCTCATGTATCATGTGATATCTAGACTTGCGGAGCTCAGAAACTCTCGTATTGTCGAAAGCGAACTCTGCTAAAACAAATCAAGGGGTTACACAAAATAATCTCTTTACCTTTTCTTAACACTTTCTAGGGTTTTCAGCAACGTTATAGTATGAGCTAAACCATTCGGTGATGTAGTTAGATTTCAGGTAGTCACAAACATATATTTGAAAACTGAAGGCTTTGGCTACATATTTACATATTCATTTAAGGTATAATGGTTGATGAAGGATGGAGTGATCATGACTAATTCCTATTTGTACCTTTGCAGCATATGTCATCATCTGAAACAAAGTGATATCTTGTATAGTCTTTCTCAGTGGTACTGTTCAGTTGGGTTCTATTCTCCTTGTCTGGCAGTAGAATTGTCTCATCGACAATCTTTTTGCACTATCTTGAATATCTTATCAATTCATCTTGGAAGTGTCAATTTGACTTATCTGGACCAATCCCGAGCAAGGGTGAATGTTTTATAATTAAAGGTAAGTTGCAGAATTTATCCAAACTATTGAATATTTTTAGTTATATCTTGCTATACGCATGTGATGTGATTTGTAGCTTGGTAGACAATAATTCTATACTATTGTACTATATTTTTGCAATATGTATGTCTGGATAGCGTTACCGAGATCCGTATTTGAATTCAATGGTTGGTATATAAAAAGTCAGTGAGTGGGGCCATGAGATGGTAACATAGTTGTATGATGATGAAGTAGATTTTGACTCTAAAACCACTCAATACAATAAATGATGAGGGGTTTTGATTTGCGATACTTCTATCTTAGAGATGACATCTTAGATTAGGGGGTCTTCAATATCCTATGTTTCTTATGCATTTTCTATCTAAAATTTAACATGTGGTAATGTCGGTGTAGCGAGATAGATTGAGGAGCTAATGAAGAGCACTTAGCTACTAAAAAGAGCACTTAGAAATACAACCAGATATTAGCTATTACCTATGAATTTAATGCAGGAGTTTTGATACTTTAAAGCAAACTTGTTTATCAACTTACATAATGATTTGTTAAGGTACTAAATAATTTCTTTTGAGAAATTTATAGCATAAAATAATAAATATAAAAATCAAGTTATTAGGTTGACACTCTTACATACTTAGTAGATGTATATTTCCATCCTCACAGATCTAATTTTAGTTGGTTAATGTGAACTTAAAACATAATATATGTTAAATATGCATGTGACAAAAGATTATCCATGAAAAGTGAGATCATTAACTTGTTTATTAACTAAAACTATCTTATTTGTGACAAGTTACTTATGCAAGAAAAATAATTAGATATATTTATATATATATATATTGTTTTTTGTTATTCAAGGCCAACAATATTAATAAATTTATTGGATGAACTTGTCCATTTACAAAAATGAGAAATAATTTTATATTATCTAGAAAGAATGTACATAACATTTTACAATAGAACCTGAATATCAATTAGGGTAAAGTTGTCATTATCAAGCAACTAGAAATACATGAAAATGTTTAAACAGTAGCTTCCTATATTATTTTCAAACTTAAACATAATAGATAGTATATGCTACAAAAATATACTTTCTCATCAAATAAAAATGAAAATAGTTGTTGAAAAGCAATGAAAGTTGATGCCTCAAAATGAAGAAAAATGTTTACTTTATATTTTTGAATTTATATCTAGTAGTATTTTCTTTTAATGAAAGTATGATTGTAATGGGAAATTAATAAATAAATCAATTTTTCATGATGCACAAAACATGCCCTAACACACATCATCTATGTAGACTAATACCTTATTCAATTTAAATAATAGATCCCTTTAAGTACTTCAATATAAATTTTGGTTTCTATGAGACTTTGAGGTAAGTTATATGAACAAATTATACAAAAAGAACATGAAGAAGTTTCCTTTAGTTATTGTTTGTCATTCTATTAGACAATAATACAGGATAACAAAATGCACTTTAGGAACAAAACATTGGAAATCTAGAAATTATATTTTGGATATAAAACGTTAAAACCATTCAAGTTTATCAGATAGGATTACAACAAAGATGTATATAGTCACAGATTCTGAATCATTTTTAATGAAATATGTGATTCTTGAATTGTTTGTTAAAGACCAAAGCCAAAACCTCAATTCTATCTAAAGATAGGATGTCTATGAAAAATAAAAGTAAATATTTAAGATTATTCTTATTTACAAAAAATCATTAACATTAATTTTTTCTAATTTTGTGATGTAATTGTCTAAATTTTCTAAGAAACTAGATTCTAGGAGTTATGTTATAAACAAGTTATACATTTCAACTCCTAACTAAAAACATGTTTGGCTCTTTGATAAAGATAATTAAGACCTATAATATTTGGCTACTCACTAGGTCTCCTAAGTCAATAAGTTGGCAAAGAGCCATTCATGTCTAAAAAAATTGAGTCATGTTTGGTGTTCACTTATATGTTGAAAAGCATTCCAAAGCATCAATTATATATATATATATATATATATATATATATATATATATATATTTGAAATTATAATATGGCATTGTCATTTCTAATTATATATTATTTGGTTTACCTATCAACCTATTGATATGCAAATATTAAATGTAATGTTATTAACTCATAAATCTTACAGATAGTACTACAAAGTAATCATTTTGTTAAAACTTAAAGGAGGATATAGAAATGCAAATCACAAATTTTGAGTTAGCAAAGTGTAAACAAACAAATTTAGAATTTATGTGTACACCAATTTACATATATGTTATTGATAACCCTAGATATTAATCGTATATAGAGAGCCCACTTCAAATTAGTTATTGAAAAAAAAATTATGACTATTCAAAGAATTCATGTCTGAACTTTACAATGTTAACATACATGTGAAATAGTCTTGAAGATGAAAATTAGAAATATTTTCCAACTAAACCAGTCTATAAGTTGTGATATGTTACCAACTGGGAATACCCTAAAATGACATGTTGAAAACATAACATTGGATTATATTTCCATAATTTGTTCTTTCATATTGTTGGAGGTATTAATTGTAGTTATTTGAGACACATTTTATTGTGTGACTAGCCTTCCATTTTGATATTACAATTGAGGAAACTGAACTAATATCATACTTGGTGTTTATAAAAATAAAACATTGATTAATTTTCTATAAATATGTATGAGTCGAACATGTAATTTTTTTATAGAATGGTTTCACACCGATGTTAAAATTTAAAGGGGAATTTTAACAAGTTAAATTAGAAGCACATAACAAGGTCGCACTTGACAACTTGAAGAACTTCATGGCATTACATTTTTAGCTAAATATGTTTAAAACACATTTGGACTAGCATCATTTATTCATACACAAATTGCCATTAATAACTTCCACACCTTGACTATTTTGTAAAATATCTTTAGATATGCTTTCACTATAGATAGTTCTTGATATATTACTCTATTGTAAAAAATTATAAATACGATTCATATTCAAAAGGTGAAATAATGATGTTGAGGAACATTACAGAAGAACGAAAACATACCAATTATTTTAGTCCTATATTTTAAAAATAGAAATGCCACTATCATTTTCAGTGATTGAGCTTGAGAATGACAATTAAAGAATAAAACCACACATAAATGCATTTACTACTAAATTATCAACATAAATTTTTACCTCTTGCAAAATGGACTGCCTAAAAGTAAACCAATAGTTTTTATAATTTTATGAACTTTGAGATATTTTATCATTCCTTTATTCTCCATGTGAAAGAAAAACCAAGTAAAATAATGGTGTAAACATATATTATAAAGATTGGATTGACATGAAACCATAGTAATTAATGATTTGTCTAAATGATACTTTTTATTTATGTTTTATTTTCATATAGGCGATCTATTACTAATATGTGATACATGTTATCCAAAATAGGCTTCTATTAGTTGTTTAATTAGATAAGCATTACAATGATGACAATGATGTTTAAGGAAATATCTTCAGGAATATTTTAGATAAGTATCTAATGAATATGAGTACATTCTTACAATATAAAAGTCCAAGACATCATCATGGAATGTTTGAACAAAAAGATACTATTACAAACATTTGTGGTACCGATGAGTTATGGAAGAAATTGAGAAGCTAAGTGATCCACATCGTAACCTACAACATTCTTTTTATAATCATAAGATAAAAAGAATCATTTTTCAATCTAGCATTACACTAACCTTTGATTTATCTTCCCAACCGCTTTTAATAAACATGTGTAGGGATTTGATTCCTAAAGGAGTTCTTCTCCCATCAAAATTCAATAGCATAGACAGGAAGAAAGTAGAATACATCTAGATGATAAGGAGGCATAGAAAAATAAACAAAAAATACATGAAGATTATAAGTTTCGATTTATCTATATGTAGTCTTCCCTCAATAATCACAAAAAATATAGTGACTTTTTTTTTGTAAATAATCAAAACATTTAAATTTCATAGTCATGTGCTTTGTACGTTCCCTTACTAGTATCTTCTTATTCACCAAAGCTCGTATTTGCCTCTCCTCCGATTGGCACCACCAGTTTTGACTTTACCATGATGTTGTCGTTGCTCAACCACTTACTAGAACCTATCCTAAAATGGAACCAAGAAAGGTATTATTGAATTATTTCTTGTCATTCGCATATGGTTTCACTTGTGTTGTGCAGTCTCTCGTTGTACTGATTACTTGTGTTTTTTCCTTGTATCATCCGAGTTTTCCACCTCTAGCATTGAATGTTTTTCAATGAAGCTCTTGCCAACCTACATTCTATGGCCTCTAGGGGTAAAATACAACTCTATGACATACTTAAGAAAGGGTCCCCAGGGATATTGGGTATTTTGGAAGATGCATTAGCAGCTACCAAGGGTGGGGAATCTAGATTGCGCAACTGTCAAGGCTGTGATGAATACTAGAGTGGTGGCTTCACTAAAACTACGTGAGAGGCAACTTGTTTTCTTTTTATGGTCTGTCTCTTTTTCAATGATGCATTTGCTTGTAATGTTATATATGATAATGTATAACTAATTATCTTCTATTGTATTTTACATTAATCTTTAAAGCATCATATTGCATTATCTATATATAGTAATGACTTTTACCTTAAATTCTATTGGACCTGATGCAAGTCATGAATTTATTTTTAGTGCCTCTTGAAACTATTTCAAGCACTTCCGTTGTAGAATACACTATGAGAAAGTTATGTCATTTGACACTTGTTCACTCTAACAGGTTCACATCGAAGTTCATAATTTTTTTTGAAAGTCAGGATCATATTTGTGCTCATATTGTTTTAGTGGTGGCAATTCAGAGCAGGACCTATTGTTGATGTCTTGCTTATCAAGGCACCCTATCTCAATACATGGTGTCTAAAATTGGGTGCCTAGCCTCTAAGATGACTTAAGTAGCCGGCTAAGACATTTTAGGCCCAAATAAAGCCACTTCAACGCTAACTAAGCATAAGTTAAGTCTAGATTTGGTCAAATTAGATTGAGCTGAGTCATTTTATGGTTAACAGAGGTTCGATTTATCCCAAAATATTTCGGATTCTTATAGGTTATGGCTTATTTGGGGAAAATATGCCTGCTTTAGGGAAATTTGGTCACTTTGACCCATGGTTTAGATCAACATAATACTAATTAAGGGTTGTTAGGTTTAATTAAATTATGTTATTTAAAGTCAATTTCATTTAGGCTAAATCACGTCAAATTTTAGTAAACTAGGTATGATTTAGGTGGAAAATTTTGATTTGGGGGAAATAGGTCTGATTTAGGGAAATTCGGTTTAGTTTGGCCATATTAAGTCTCATTTAGGTCAATATAGGGAAAGTTTGGGGAAGTTAGGTATGATTAGGTCATGTTATACAAAATTAGGCTAGATTTATGCCACACTAGGGGCAAACTTAGTCAAATTGGATCAAGTTAGTGTAAGTTTGGCTTGATCAGGTCCATGTTAGGTCATTTTAGGTGTGATTTACCAAAAATACTATGTAATAGTATGTAATAATGTCTTTATTACATATTTACAAATAGATCATGAATGTAAACATATTAATATCAACATTACTTAAAAAATAAAATGTTTGGGCACCTGCCTATGCTCCCTAGCAACCCCAATGGAATCCAAGAACCTAGTCACCTTAACAAATATGGTTGATGCATGTGTTTCTCTCTACAATTCTTTTAGGAACTTGATTTGCAGAGTTTGCATCACATTTCTAGCCTCTAGGTGCCTCGGTAATTCTGTGTTAAACCCATGTAGATGTTCATTTAGCCTGCCTAATATGGAGAAATGGCCCGAGGTGATGCTTGTGTTTTGGTTTTTGTTTTTCGTTTGGTTTCCTAATCATTTTCTCTATTAGTGGGTGTGGTGTGTGTGAATGAGGATACCATTGTTTGGTTGGGAAAGAGGCTTGTGATGATACTACCACCCTCATGTGGAACTGATACTCAATTTTAGTTTCAGTAATAATAACAATAATTCACTCTCACTTATGCAATATAAAGTATCAACTCTAGGACAGATAGTTTGTGGCTTGGACCACGATTGAACACTTCCTCAGGATAGATGATGAGTTTGTGGCTCAGACCATACCAACCACATTTTAGTGTGAAGTCCACTGTCATTGTCAGTGTCATAGATCTTGGAAGATCACTATTGCCAAGACACCAACAACTCTAGCTTATGTGCCTTACTCTCTGGATCCTCTGAGCCCTTGCAATTAATTGCCTCACCAAATAGATTTCTTGGTCATCCTATTATTCATTTATAACTTATGTTTGATTTCATTTGTGATAAACAAGATTGAGAGTAGATGAAGATTGGAAGGATAAGATCCTTCTATAGAAGCCACACGGTGTGTGTATTGGTATTTCATTTCTAGAAAATCTTTCAAAGTTGGAGAAAATGTTCTGATGAAAGCATACATTGTGTTAAAAAGTTCTGTGGACAATGTGGAAGATATAGTTGGTTATCCATTTAACCATCATGATAGGGAGTATCGATTGTATGAGGTATGGATGAGTCAATTCCATCCACCATATTTCACATTAGTACTCTGACTCCATCTGTAGCATTAACTCCATCAACTATATGCAGCATCAAAGTATCACTGGTAAAGTAGATAAAGTATCGAGAAACATCCTTCTTCTCTCTCTGTATTTATCTAAAAACACCAATAATAATGTCAATGGCACCACTACTATTCAAGTACCATCAGTAGCTTGCCATATTAAAACATGAGTCATGGAATTAGTACTAGAATACTCCTGAGAAAAAAATGCACATGACCAATTTGAAAGAAAGTGCAACAATTTATGAGGAAGGAAAATTAGGTTCATGTTCCTTTGCATTCGAGTACTCAAATTCCATTTAATTGATGAACAAAGCCAAATAGGCATCAACTTAGTCAACTTATATCATTCTACCATGTCCATCTTTTGATATATCTTAGGATTCTCCCTCTTTCTACAAACTCAATATGTACGTATGCAACACGAACACCAAAATGTTTCTCTTGTAATTCCCAATATTTTTTATTGGTTGTTAGTTGCGTGAATTTACTTGGTGCCTTAAAACTAGAATGAAAATGCAGAGTAGCAATGAATGAGCATGGACATGAGTTTTCTGGTAGTATCAATTAGGCTCCACTTCCCCTGCAATAGACTTTAACTCTATACAATGAACTCCCTCTACAAGTTTTACTGTAGAAATATATTGTGTGCGACATCAAGAAATCCTCAAGGCAATGTGAAAGTCATATGTGAGTCCAACCCCCAAACTCCCAATAAATAAGTGAGAGTGAATTATTGTTATTATTGGGAGTGATTTAAATAGCTAAATGGGGAGTAAAAATATTAGATAGGAGAGATATTATGGTGGTTTTCGATATGGAAGCAAAAATGGAGAGAGGATATTACATTTTGGAAAACACCCATTTAAAAGAAAAGAGATTCACATAAGATGAATTTTAAGAGGAGGCACAATTGTAGCCATATTGATTGCTTCCTTACTAGGTAGATGTATCATAAAGCATGAAAGGAGCATAAGATGTCCTAAAAAAATCTCAATCCCAACATAAGTTAACAGTTTTGGAGATTAAAGAGCCCCCCCAAATCTCAAGATGATGCAACTTTTTAGAGACACGATCAAGCAAATAATGAACCAAAAAAGGCTATTCAAAGGCAAAGTCTAGATACTTTTGAAGAGATTTGTAAAGAAGTTGGAGACAACAGACGATGAAAAGATATATATAAAATGACTTGTTTAAGATAAAGGAAACAAAGAGATGTGAGTCAAGTAAAATGCTTCAAGAATAAATATGGTAGAGTGTAGGTGAAGAATGATGATATCAAGTACCAATGGATAAACTACTATTATAAGCTTTTCAATGAAGATATTGCTAATAATGTAAGAGACTCGTGTGCATGAATTCAAGAGATGCCATTTACCCATGATGAGTCTCAATATGTAAGATCAAGAATGCTTTGAAAAAAATGAAAATAAGAAAAGCATGCAGATCGGATAATATCCCATTGATGTATGGAAGAATATGGGGGACGAACAAGCAATGTGGTTAACAAATTTCTTTAATAAGATTATGAAAACCAATAAGATGTTGGAATAATGGAGGATATTAACTGTTATGACCGTATCTGATCTTGATGGGTAAGTTAGGATTTATGTGTATGACTACATGCTTAGTTATATTGGTCATTGATTAAACATGATTAATGATGATATCTCAAACATGATATGTTAAACCTAATGAGAACCCCAAGTATGCTATCTCTTTGTATAATTAGGGTTTAAGAGAATATAAACCCTAGTCGGCTAAAATCAGGGTTTTCACCAAATAGGCTCATGTTGGGGAGGAATGAGAAAGGTATGAAAAAGAGAATGAAAATGGTAGTTGAAGGCTAGGATAGCACGGCCATGGTGGGTCATTGGTGGCACGGGCATTCTAGGCCACACGGTTGTTTTAAAAGAATTGAACTATTGACCAACTCTTATACTAAAATCTGATGAAATCAATGCACCACACCCATATTATGCAGCACGGCTGTGTTGGGTCCATCTTAGCACGGTCATGGCAGCTAGCATGGCCGTTCTAGGGCATTTTCTCTTCAACTGACTATTTTGTAGATTTCTGGATAGCAGTGCACTTTTCAACTTTTATTTATTTAATAATAGCTCAGAATGATCTAAAATATTTACTGAAGCTTTGAAACTCAATTATAAACAACATGTTAAACTTTCATAATTTTTTGAGAAGTTTTGATCTCTGAAATACACAAATTACAGTAACTTTTTATGACAGAAAAAGCGGCTGAAATAAGAAAATGTTTAGTGAGGGGTCAATGTGCAATTCACCCAAGCAGCTCAATTTCTCTATATGGTCTACTTAACACACTAGTGGCTCTCATAATCCGTGATTCATTCCAAAGAAACAAGATCCTAGAGAGAGAGGGAGAGTTAGGGTTTGAGAGGAGAAAGTGGTGGAATTGCTTATCAAGGGTTTCTCTATCCGAGATATGATGAAATCAAGTAAGTTTAGCTTCTTTGCATAGCCTTCCATGGTGAATATTCTCTCACATGTCAAGATTCCGCCCCTCCTCTATTTTGATCCAAAATGGTATCAAAACTTCCCCTTTTATCACTTTTTCTTCATAATCCCTCATTTCTAGGGTTTCCGAGTTGAAAAGAAGAAGAATCAGGTGAATTGCCAGGGATTTGATTTGAGATCAAGATTTTCAGGGATGAGCTGCATTTTTAAGGTGTTTTCACACCTTAGGCTGAGTGGAAACTTCCTTTAAATAGTTTATTGCATGAAAATTGGTTAAATCATCCATAATATTTAATTACTTAGTATGCGACTACAAACCCTAAATTGTATGTTAGATCTAAGTTGTTGCAAAATGACAAGAAATGGAATCTTCACTGTTTGGATGAATTTCATATGATAAAATCATAATAGAAATGTATACAATACATCCTAATGAGAATTCCCTAAGTATTCATAGAGGTTATAAGAGTAAACTGAAATACAGGGAATTTGTTTATGACTGAAATTGCTGTATAATTAAATAGAGAAATTGTTTATCTGGAACCCCTTGGTTATGAATGATTGTTTATCTGAATTCATAGTACATATATGTCAGATACTATCTTGGATTTTATTTAAGGAGAATAGTGTTTGTTTGATATCTCAGTAAAGAGGGTGAAACTCTAGATGCGAGGAAAGTGGGATATTTGCGAATAGATATCGTGAAATCTATTTGAATAGATTTTCTTGACACGATAGACTTCATTTATTCAATTTTATTATCGATGCATGTTATCTCAGTGAATGGCATGGAAACCCAAATTCAGCTCAGTTCCAAGGTTTCATACATATATTGATTTTATATGATTTGTTGATAGTAGTCTTTATTCAGTGAATGTTTATGTTGCATGAAATCCTTATGAGAGCCATGTGATAAGTGAATGAGGTAAATGAAACCCTAATGATAGGGTGTTCAATGAATTTAGCATTGTGATTACCATGTACTCAGTATGATATATGGTGATGTTTAACAATTCAATTGTCATAAATGTTATCAGATGGTTTATGAAACGAATGGTTTACAGAGCTAAACTAAGATATGTAATGTGGTGATTGAATTCTAAATGTAAAGAGTGAATTAGACATGTAACTTCCCTAAACATTGTAGATTCCCTATGAGAGATATGCATCGTAGGGATGAAATGACCTCACCTTGGCAGTGTCCAGTATACGGGGGTCAGAATGTACTAACAGGTGGTACGAGGGACAAAGCCCTAGTGGAAGTCTCCTTAAAAATACAGTATGTAGTGTCCAACATCAACCAGAGATCCTGGTGGCACTAGAGTACAGAGAAGCCAATAGGTGGTTTGACTCACCGCTTGACTACCCAGGTTGAGAGGTGGAGTCCGAGATATCCAGTGACTCCCATTAGCCACCGAGAGGCAGAGGTGCTGAGGCCTGCTGCAGACGAGGACTTACTTGAGAGATAGGCTTAGGAACCTAGGCATGCTTCTAATCCTTATACAGTGAGATCGTAGTTTGCTGTAATTCTTTCACATGATGTGGTACACCTCATGTGGGTTTAGGGCATAATAAGATGAATGAGAGGTTAAACAAGTCTGTGCAGTTATTCAATTATTCTTTGTATGTTTCTGAATTATTAGTTCTCTTTATGATCAATCAAGAATTTCCTATATTGATTCACTCTTGTAGATATCTAGAGTATCCTACCATATTTATGATTGTCAATTATTAGACTCTTTAAATCTTACTACTGTTATAATTGATATCAGTTGCTCAAAAGTATATATGTAATTATATCAGTGCTTTAGATTGTTTCTTTGAAGTACTCATTCACTGAGCGAGTAGGCTCACCCCTCTACTCACAATTTTTAGGAAAACCACGTAGACTTGAAGAAGGTCAAAGCATCAAAGTAGATCTACCACATGAGTTAAGTATGAAATTAGTTAAGTTCTGTCGGTCCCTATCACTCTAGTTCCTTTTATAGATGTGAGAGAGTTGTAAATGATGTTCGTATATTTGTTTCCTTAATAATAGAGATTGCATTTGATTATCATGTCATATGTACATGATAGTTTGATGAACATAATGAATGTATGGATGTGTATCATTAATGTTGAGATCATATTAGAGTAATCAAGGTGTATTTCTCTTGTAAAGTTTGTTTATGTGATTCAATGCGAGAAAACAAAGAGTTAAAAAAATTGTGAGTGAACTTTGTATTATGTATAATCCTCAAACTCATCCCTTAATCTCATGATTAGTGGTAATTGTGAGATATGGGCGTGACAGCTTTGGTATCAGAGCTTAGGATGAGTTGTCAGGGACCATAGGATAGAAAATTAAAGTTATAAGTGTGGAAGATAGGAGGTGATGTGTTTATAGCTCTGGGAAGTCTAGGTATTTGGATACCCTGGCCCGGTATCTGAATACTTAGATTGACCAGTATCAAGCTACTTTGTCTATTCTTCTCTGGATGCCCTGGCTAGGTATGCAGAGGAAGGATGAGCTAGAGAGAAATCCTAGAAATCTTAGGGTTAGGAGATCGGAAAGTAATGAAGAAGTAAGATATATTAAACATATAATGTGATACAACTCTTGCTTTATATTGCTTCTTTGATTGTAGATAAATAGAAATGCTCTTATATGTATGAATTCATAATATAAGTTTGTAGAATATATATGGTTCTTTTATATTGTTGTGTATCACGAAGTGATTCAATTATTATTTATATTCTCTGTATCAAGTAGACCAAAAGTTATGTTTGAATGAGTTTTCCCTATGTGGATATTCTTTCCACATGACTGAGATTAATAGGAGTTAGTTAATCCTGAGTAGCTCTTGGCTTCAGGACTACAGGTTTGGCCAGTTTTGGCTGGTAGGGTGTGTTAGTGGGATCTAATGACTCCTATTAAAAATATAATAAGAGTAGACTCTGGATAAATTAGACACACATCATGGTGAGAATGTACATACACTAAGATGTTGAAACATATGGGAAAGATTAGAATAACTAAGAATCTGTTGGAACTGATATATGAGATCTATCTTTGGGGCCTCATATGAGAAACCCTTAATTGGGAATAAAGGAATACAACATAAGGTTTAGATTAAGTTTAATGATTAGTATTATATGAACCCTAAATATGAAATGTGGAAAAGATATGAGAAAATTATGTAAGGACCAAGATAGTAGTAATCAATCATGAGGAATGGACTGTATAATCGAGTATAATGTTTTTATGTACTCCAAAGCAAAGGGAAAATAGAAGAAAAGAGTTAAGTAGACAATAAGTAAATATAAGTGAAGAGTCTTCAGAAGAGTTAAAGTAAAGAGAATTAGATGAACATGTAAATCATAAGACTAGGATAAGAAACTAAGTTAAAACAAAGATAAATGTTGGAAATGATGAGCTTGATTAAGGAATGACGGTTATGATATAATTGAGAGCATGGAATGTATACCTTTATTGTGAAGTTAATACATTCATCCTTACTACCTTTCGATTCCAAGTCTCTATATACCAACAAACTAGTTTCTAAAAGAAGAACAAAAGTGTAGCTTAACCAATGAATAAGTCATACAAAGGTAGACTACATTCAGGAGGGAAAAACTTGATTAAAAGAGATACTAAGTTTGACCCATGCATGAGTCGTTTGATTCAAAATGAAGGATATGTAATGTATTAAACATGAGTTGAAACTAGTAGAGAGATTATTGATATAGAATTTCAAATTCACATTAGTTGAAGGATAAAAAGAAATATGTGCAACATGGTATACATGATCTTACACATGAATAAGCAACATGATCATAAGAAAAAAATTAGAAGTTAAAGATGACAGGTGGAAGAGTAGTATATGGTAAGAGGATTATGGAAAGTAAGGAAGGGTTTGAAACATGGTGGAGTAATATAGATTATAAAAGAAAGAGGTTAGGAGATTCAATCAAGTGCTAATTAGTCAAGTATCCTTGTTGATAACTAACTAAACCTACTTATGAGAAATGTATTGATGGAATGTTTGAAGATAAGAATTATAAGTCTTAGAATCATCTTCTCTTTCATATCTTCCTTAATGAAAGCAATGTGGGAATGAAGTGATAAGAAAATGAATCATATATGATGCATAACCACCATGGTAGAGACATCTAGTGAATGTAATAATGACACACAATATGATGATGAAACTCTAGTGTGGTAAATTGAGAATGTAATCTATCTGAATGGCCAAGTAAGAGAAAGGAAATTCAATTGATAAGATAAAGAAGACTTTCGTAAAACTTGTGAGATCCAAAGTTTGAATTTCAAATTAAGGGAGCAAAGTCACATCACAATAACGTCATGATACTAATAAGGACCAAACCCTAGAATGTTTAGAGTTGTAGTAGTTCAAGGGATGTTACTAGTGATTTGGCCTTGAATACTAGCATCTCTATAAAATAATATTATGAGATGTTCACTATGTGAAGTAAACTAGCACTGATAGTAATCCAGGGTTTAAAGGTAGCTGATTTGAAAGGTAGATAAACAATATGGAAATGATTTGGAGCAAAGTGTAAGATATAAATTTGAAATGTAACAAGTGTGTTTTGAACAAAAGGAGAAATACAATATGAGTGAAGTGCGATATGAGATAAATTCTTGCAGTGATCGCAAGAATGATGAATAATCTATTTGTACCTTGTATGTTTCAATTTTAGGAATATTTAATCTACATGATTAAAATGAGAAGGATAAGTAGCAAAAAGTAAGTAGTAGTGAATGAGGAGAGAGATAAGAGAAAATAATGGCTTTTAGTGATATGTGAATTTAAAAGTATAATTTGTTGAAGTTATATTAAGGGATGTAAATTGGTTCTACATATGATTTCAGTGTACATGTGCAAGCAATATGTTAATTAAAGGTGTCTGATAGTTGTAGTCATTCATACCAGTAATCCATCTTAGTATTGTACAATTGTGGTATGGTGATATGGGTTGAATAATGATGGAACAAATGAAGGGTTACCATGAATAAGGTAGTCTTACCTATTCACTCCCATGAATAGAAGGGATGATAACCATATTGTATTGATATGTAACCCTAATGAGGTATAGCTTGTTATACCTATCTTTAATATAACTAAGTGATGGTAATTGGGTATGAATAGTCCTTGAATGACTAATACAATCATGGAGTACTCTGTTACTATTGTTGAAACCCTAGTATGCTATAACCCGATGGTTACACCTTGAATTATGTGTGGGTTCATACTTGATAATAGTATGGAATGTGATGGTAATGCTTCACGTTATGCATCTATGATGCAATGGGGATGTCGTGAGCAGTATTGTACAATTGTTGTTGAATCATGTCTTCCAACTCAAGACTATTTTGCTATTTGAGTAGAACAACAGTAAAATTCAAAAGAACATGGTGAACTCTCTTTTGTGACTTAGAGGTAATACATAACAATAGTACATATTGAGCCGTATGAATTGAGATAGTTGGATCAAATTATCAATGTTGAGGTAACACCTCAAGAGTATAAAAAAATATTGAAATGGTTGTTTCTCTCTCTGCTATGATTGATTGTGGCATAGAAAATTTGTTTGTTGTCATTAAGAACTGTTTTAGACATGTTGTGATTGGAAAAAAAATAAAGGACTTAATGTGGAAAACTGCATTCAAGTATGAAATACATGAATATAATGACATGTAAGATTTCAGAAGCTTAAAATAAACCTTGAATGTACTTTAATTGCATATTTATGTTTCGGGGGCAAAACCTTTTTAGGGGGGGGGGGAATTGTTATGACCATATTTGAGCTTAATGGGTAAGTTAGGGTTTATGTGGATGACTACATGCTTAGTTATATTGGTCATTGGTTAAACATGATTAATGATGATATCTCAATCATGATATGTTAGACCTAATGAGAATCCCAAGTATGTTATCTCTTTGTATAATTAGGGTTTGAGAAAATATAAACTCTAGTCGGATGAAATCATGGTTTTCACCAAATAGGCTCATGTTGGGGAGGAATGATAGAGGTATGCAAAAGTGAATGAAAATGGTAGTTGAAGGCTAGGATAGCACGACCGTGGTGGGTCGCACGACTGTGGTGGGTCATTGGTGGCACGTGCATTCTAGGCCACACGACCATTTTGAAAGAATTGAATTACTGACCAACTTTTATATTAAAATATGATGAAATCAATGCACCACGGCTGTGGTATGCAACACGTCCGTGTTGGGTCCATCTTAGCACATCCGTGGCCGCTAGCATGGTTGTTCTAGGGCATTTTCTTTTCAACCGACTGTTTTATAGATTTCTGGATAGCAGTGCATTGTTCTATTTTTATTTATTTAATGGTAGCTCGGAATTATCTAAAATTTTAATCAAAGATTTATACCTCATTTACAAATAAAATGCTAAATTTTCATAATTTTTGCAGAAGGTTTGATCTATGAAATACACGAATTACAATAACTTTTTTATGACAGAAAATCCTACTGAAATAAGAAAATGTTTAGTGAGGGGTCAATGTGCAATTCACCCAAGCAGCTCAATTTCTCTATATGTTCAACCTAACACACTAGTAGATCTCATAATTAGTGATTCATTCCATAGAAATGAAATCCTAGAGAGAGAGGGAGAGCTAGGGTTTGAGAGGAGAAAGTGGTGGAATTGCTGATCTACGGTTTCTCTATCTGAGATACGATGAATTCAAGTAAGTTTAGCTTCTTTGCAGAGCATTTCATGGTGAATCTTCTCTCACATGTCAAGATTCCGTCTCTCCTTTTATTTGATCCAAAATGGTATCAAAACTTCCCCTTTTCTCACTCTTTCTTCATAATCCCTCATTTCTAGGGTTTTCGAGTTGAAATGAAGAAGAATCGGGTGAATTGCTAGGGATTTGATATGAGATCGAGATTTTCAGGGATCAGCTACATTTTTAAGGTGTAGTCACACCTTAGGGTGAGTGGGAACTTCCTTTAAATATTATATTGCACGAAAATTGGTGAAATCATCCATAATCTTTAATTGCTTAGTATGCGACTACAAACCCTAAATTGTCTGTTTGATCTAAGTTGTTCCAAAATGACATGAAATGGAATATTCTACTGTTTAGATGAATTTCAGATGATAAAATCATAAGAGAAATGTATAAAATACATCCTAATGAGAATTCCCTAAGTATTCGCAGAGGTTATAAGAGTAAACTGAAATATAGGGAATTTGTTTATGACTGAAATTGTTGTATAATTTAATAGAGAAATTCATTTATCTGGATCCCCTTGGTAATGAATGATTGTTTATCTAAATTCATATTACATATATGTCAGATACAATCTTTGATTTCATTTAAGGAGAATAGTGTTGGTTTGATATCTCAGTAAAGAGGGTGAAACCCTACATGCGAGGAAAGTTGGATATTTGCGAATAGATATCGTGAAATCCATTTGAATGAATTTTCTTGACATGATAGACTTTATTTATTCAATTTAATTATTGATGCATGTTATCTCGGTGAATGGCATGGAAACCCAAATTCATCTCAGTTCCAAGGTTTCATACATATATTGATTTTATATGATTTGTTGTTAGTAGTCTTTATTCAGTGAATGTTCATGTCGCATGAAATCCTTATGAGAGCCATGTGATAAGTGAATGAGGTAAATGAAATCCTATGGATAGGGTGTTCAATGAATTAAGCATTGTGATTACCATGTACTCAATATGAGATGTGGTGATGCTTAATAGTTCAGTTGTGGTCAATATTATCAGATGGTCTATGAAACAAATGGTTTACAGAGCTAAATTAAGATATGTAATGTGATGATTGAATTGTGAATGTAAAGAGTGAATTAGACATGTAGATGCCCATAGCACTGTAGATTCCCAATGAGAGGTTTGTGCTATAGGGATGAAACGACCTAACCCTGGCAGTGTCCATATACGAGGGTTGGAACGTACTAACAGGTGGTATGGGGGACGAAGCCCTAGTGGAAAGTCTCCTTAAAAATACAGTATGTAGTGTCCAACATCAACCAGAGATCCTAGTGGCACAGTACCAAAAATCCAATAGGTGGCTTGACTCACTGCCTAAGTACCCAGGTTGAGAGGTGGAGTCTGAGATATCCGGCGATTCCCATTAGCCGCCGAGAGGCAGACGTGCCGAGGCCCGCCGCAGATGGGGTGTTACTCAAGAGATAGGCTTAGGAACCCGAGCATGCTTCTAAGACTTGTATAGTGAGATTGTAGCTTGCTGCGATTCTTTCACATGTTGTGGTACACCTAATGTGGGTTCAGGGCATAATAAAATGAATGAGAGGTTAAACAAGTGTGTGTAGTTATTCAATTATTCTTTGTATGTTTCTGAATTATTAGTTCTCTTTATGATTAATCAAACATTTCATATATTGATTCACTCTTGTAGATATCTAGAGTATCCTTCCATAATTATGATTGTCAATTATTAGACTCTTTAAAGCTTACTGTTGTTATAATTGATATCAATTTCTCAAAAGTATATGTATAATTATATCAGTGCTTTAGACTATTTCTTTGAATTACTCATTCACTGAGCAAGTAGGCTCACCCCTCTACTTAGAATTTTTAGGGAAACCACGTGGACTTGAAGAAGGTCAAAGCATCAAAGTAGATCTACCACATGAGTTAAGTATGAGATTAGTTAAGTTCAGTCAATCCCTGTCACTCTAGGTCCCTGTATAGATGTGAGAGAGTTGTAAATGATGTTTGTATCTTTGTTTCCTTAATAATAGAGATTGCATTTGATTATCATGTCGTATGTACATGGAAGTGTGAGAAAAAAGGATGAGTATTGTGGGGTTCGTAAACTTCCATAAATGGGTGGAAGGTGAAATAAATATACTTGGGTTCATGAGATAAAGTGTATAAGAGGTCTCTTCTCCTCAAGCTACTAAATAACACATGGCCATGCATGGTTGACACATGGCCATGCATGCACACATATTTATGCCATGCAAGAGTCTTGAGGATAAGCGAGAGATAATATCTCAGCCATCCTTTATCTTGTTGGATATGTTATCTCATCTTTATCTCATCAAAAAGGCAAACTGATACACTTTTTGCTAGGAGCTTGCAACTCGTCTTGGGCCACCCCTTTGAGGTGCTTTGCCCGTAATGGCCTTTGTTAATGCTCAACAAACCAATAGGAGACTTCTATCATGGATCCTTGGCCGATAGGACTCCTATATCAAGTCTAAAACTCAATAGAACACATATAAGGCTTTACCTTTAATTCTTTCTTAGTCTATTCATCACCAAGAGTATCATCATTCAAAGATGATTTTAACATAGTTTCTACTGCTTTCTATTTCCTCTAAAAGATACATAGAGGGAGTAGGGACACTCTATAGGTTATAATTTTGCATTTCATTCCCATATATTGGGCAAATTACAAATTGTACCAAAATTGGTGCACAAAGTGCTAACATTATTCAAACCGGTTATAACTTGGGATTTAGGCTTTCCACAAGCCACCACTTAGCATCATAATCTCTCTTATGATGATAAATCACTTAGAACACATTCAAATGTGACATTTTGTAATGTAAACTCTCATCCTGGGTAAATTGCACATTTCACTCAAACTATCAATTAATGCATAAATAGCTTGCAATTAAGCTCAAACTTGACAATAAACTTCACAAGAAGCCTTAATTACTTTTCAAAAGATTAGAATTAGTTTGTAAGTAACTTACTTAAGCAAAACTCCTAGGGTTAAGCCATAACCCAGGTCAGGGGTATTACAAGAATACTCATTTCTTATGTCATTATAATTCAAGTACTAGAATGAGTAAAGAAATATAGTTAATAGTACTAACTATTAATTCTTTATATTTTAAAATAAGCCTTGTCCCCATAAAATAAATCATAATATGAATTTTAAAATACAATGACATTAAAATGAGTAATATACCAAAAATGTTACAATACTCATTTTTGAGTTACTATGCTACTCTAAAATGAGTACTTTACCCAATGCAGTATTGATTTTAGAATAACAATATTTTCAATGAGATTGTAAACTTTTTTCAATATTTTTTATATGAAAAAAAGCATTCTACATATATTTTTTGCATAATACTCATTTTTTGCTGATATATATACATAACAATACTCATTTTAATATTTTTATATATTAAATTTTCTTTATTAAGATTGTACACTTTTTTTAATAATTTTATTAAATAATATGTATTGTATATAAGTTTCTATGAATAATACTCATTTTTGCACATATATATACATATATGTATATATATATATATATATATATATATATAACAATACTTATTTTCATAATTTTCTTTTATTTGATTTTTTTTAAATGTATGTCAACATTTGTTTTGTAGGAATGTAGTTTTTGTATGAAATCCAATAGTTTTTATATTGTCAAAAAAATTCATTGAGGTTTGAAAGTTATAAGCGAAAAAAATTCTCTCTCTTCTTTTTCTTTTTACTATACTTTTTTTCCACTCCTCTCTCTCATGTCTTTATTGCTTAGTACTGTCCACTAAAAAGGGTGTGTTTTTATTGGATCCAGTTATTTTGGAATGGAAACCAGGTTTGAATCCAGATACATGTTGTGACAAACTTAATTTTCAAGGTTTTATAATTAAAAATATGATTTTGATATTGTGGTGTATGCAAATGATCCCAAATATTGCTATGAATGTTATAATAATTTATTAGATCTATCCTTGAAACTTGAGAGTTTATGGAGATCATTTGAATAATTATAAAATTCATATGGGCCAAAAATGATATTTTTGGAGATATTTTTAGTTAGGTAGAAAAATAAATTTATTTTTCAGTGAGATTTGGTGTATTCATTTTTACGATGGTATTCAAGCTTTATATAAAATTTTAGACTAAACATATGTCATTTGATGGGTCAAATAAAATATACAAGAACTACAGTTGAATTGAATTTGATGGTTCAAATCATGTATATTATTTCAACAAAATGGTCAAACTTTCATATCTTGGGATTCCTTTGTCCGAATAAGGTGAATTTTCTTTTGCGGGAAAACTAGAGATTAGTTTTTATTGATCCTGCTCTCTAGTGCAGGATAGAACTAGTTCCATTATTACATCAATGTTCAAATTGAGCCAAGTAGGCTTATTGCTAGAAAATGAGAAAGGCATATTGGTTCTGGAGGCATGTTCGGCCAGCGCATCTACAACATTGTTGAGGTGTCTGGGAATGAAGCTCACTTGTAAGCTCAGCTAATTGCTCAAGAGTCTCTTCAGTATAGCAATGTGGGGTTTTAGTTTGACATGGGGAATTGTACCTAACTCCAGCAGTTGTACAGCTTGTTGTGAGTCTGAGAGAAGGTGGCAGTTGCTCCAGTTCTCTATTCTAGCGATTGACACCGCACTGAAGATAGCCTGTAGTTATGCTTCCAAGGCACAGGTAGCAGTGGACTGTTCACTTAATCCTCGACAACATTTCCAACTAGAGTCAACGATATGGATGCCAATACCAGATGGAGTGGTAGAACTGATGTATGATGCATCAGTGAAGATGAATTTCTTACAATGGTGTGGGACAGAGGTCTGTCTGTGAGAGTGATTCATGCTACCATTGCCATTCTCCCTAGGAAGATTGAAAATGGTGGACGCTCATCCTCTGATGAAGGATATGGTGGAGAAGATATCCTTAGACTTTCCTTGATTTAGTCTTTCATTCCAACATGTCCATACATGCCAACAAGCTACTATCCAAATTATGGAATCGATAGAGATTTTGGTTGCCTCAGAGATGATGAAGGTAATCCAGGTGTCTTTGGGCATTTAAAAGTGGTGAGGGTCCATGCTAAGGCCTAACCACACCTTCTTTCTTAAGGGACAGTCTCAAAGAGCATGAAGAAGTGTGTCTCTATCATTTTGACATATGGAGCAGATCTCTTCAATGTCAATATGACGGTGGTGTTTCTCCACATTTATGAGGAGGGCATGGTGTAAAAGGAGCCACATGAAGGTTTTGATTCAGGATGGCAAGTGAGATTTCCAAATCTGAGTCCAGGGGCCATCAATATGTGGCACAATGTCATTATGGATCCAATTATAGGCTGATTTAGAGGTGAATTATCCGGAGGTATCAAGTTGCCAACTCCATTGGTCAGGACCTACTTCCCTATCAGGGGGCGGGCATGCTTTAATTGCTGGCCAAGTTATTTCTAGAAGGAAGTGGAGGATAAAGTCCTAATCCCATGCTTGTGGGGATAAGAGCATCGAGCTGACCCTTAGGGTTTCAAGACCTTGGGGGATTTGGAAGGATGGTACAAGGTCCTGTATGGAATTGCCAAGGATCCATTTATCAGTCCAAACATTGGTCGACTCACCATTGTTGATAACGTGAGTGCCCATTTGTTTGAGAATAAGAATCTGCTTTTTGATAAAACTCCATGCAGAGGAGCATGGTTTCCTGGAGATGATATCCCCTCGAACCTACTTCTCAGACATGATCTTTACCCATAAAACATTAGGGGTGTTGATGAATTTCCAAACATTCTTCAACATTAAGCCATGGTTTTGGTCGCAAACATCCTTGATGCCAAGACTGCCTGTAGATTTGCTAAAAGTGACCTTGATCCAAGAGACTAGAGATAGTTTATTTTTTTCCAAGTTGCCTGACCAAATGAATTGATGATTGTGACGGTTTAGATCATCACATAGGGAGGGTGATAGACAAACTGAATGCATAGAGTATGCAGGTAAGGATTGCAGATTTGATTTAGCAAGGGTGATGTGGCCAGTAAGCGAAAGGTGTTTCACTGTCCATCTATTCATTCGATCATTTATGTTGTTAATAATGTTGACGTGGGTATACTTGTTTACCTGGTGGTGTAGGATCGGTACACCAAGGTATTTGCCCAGGAGTGTGGTCCATGGGAAGCCAAGCTTCCTGTTGATGGCTCGAATTACAGGACGGTGGGTATTGGTACTGAAGTAGCAGTGAGATTTTTCTTTGGAAATGAGTTGGCCTGATGCGTTGGTGAACCTTTGAAGCACTTTCTTCATAACCTTGGCTGGTGCCAAAGTAGCATCCCTCATGAGCAGGATTTCGTCGGCAAAGAAGACATGGCTGAGTGGGGTTCCACCTCTGGAGAGGAACATAGGCTTCCATGATCTATTGTCCACTGCCTCTGTGATTTCTTTACTAAGACGCTCCATGCAAAGGATGAAAACGTAGGGACAAATCGGGTCACCTTGCATGAAACCTTGTGTGGCCTTGAACGACTTGAGTGGGGTGCCTTCCAATAGGATGGATGTAGAGCCTTGCATGATCATTTGCATAATTATATTACAGATCTTGATCGTCATGCCTGTTCTCCTTAGTGTATTGCTGATGAAATCCCAGCTCATACGATCAAAGGCTTTAGAGAGGTCAAGTTTGATACATAGAAGATGCTTTTTGGATGTTCTCATGTGCATTGAATGGATAACTTCCTGTACTAGGAGAATGTTGTCACTGATATGCCTTTATGGAATAAAGCTTGATTGAGTTGGGGATATCCAGTCATTTAGAAGGGGTTTGATTTGTTTTACCAGTATTTTGGAGATCATCTTGAAGCATCTGTTTGTCAAGGAAATCGGCCTGAGGTCACCAGAACTCTGAGGCATCTTCACCTTGGGCATAAGCACCATATGTGCACTAGCAAGCTTGGGAGGAATTTTTTCAGACAAGAATACCTCACAGACTATCTTCATCATAGAGGTATTGACAGTAGGCCAGTTGGATTGGAGAAATTCGGTATATACCCCATCTGGACCAGGGGCCTTGGAGGGGGCCATTTTTAAGAGGGTTGTGCGTACTTCCTCTATGGAAGGCATGCATTGTAGAAGCTGAATATAGTCCGACGACAAAGGTGGAAAGGAACCTGCATAGGCACTAATGTGCGATTGACAAATTGGGGCAGTTGCAGTTAGTAGATTAGTGATGAATTGATGTATTAAGGTCTTGATCTCAGTCAGGGAGCTCAACCAAACACCAGATGAATTTTTTAGCATGGTGATTTTGTTGCAGAAGCGCCTGGCTTTCACAAATGATTGGAAGAATTGGGTGTTGATGTCCCCACATTTTAGCTAGTCTATGTGGGCGTTTTGTTTCCAATCGGCTTCAACGTGTTGGAGGATAGGAATATATTTTTCCTAAAAGGCAGAAGAAGGGTCAGTAGAAACACCACAAGGTGGATGTCTAGGTGATACCTGGATTTGTTCGATGTGCCTAAGCAGGTCTCATTCCTCTTTGTGTTGCTGCTGCAAATGTTTGTTGTCCCAAGTTTGTGCAAGGGAGTTGAAAGATAAAATGGTAGATAGGAAGTCTTCATCTTTGTTCCATCTTGGAAGGAGGTTAGAATGAAAGTTGGGCTTCATCTTCCAGATGGCTTTAGTTCTAAAGGATCTTTGAGGCTTCTTGTCCCCGTGCTCAGTATTTAGGAGGACCGGGTGGTGGTCTAAGTCCACCCTAGGTAGTGCTATAATGGTAGCTTCAGGATGTTTGTCCATCCACACCTCGTTGGCCACCAGGCGATCGAGCTTTTCTTGTAGTCTACCACGGCAGAAGGTGAAGAGATGGCCCTTGCTTTTCATATCCAGGAGACCACATTGCATGGGTAGTTATTAAAGTGAGAACTTGCATCTTTGTTGAAGTAGTTGCTACCATTTTTCTCAGCTATGTTCTACAATGTGTTGAAGTCGTCGATAATGACCCAGGCTGAAGGAATGGTTACATAAAGTTTAGATTGTCTGCTCCAGAGAAGGCACTGCTTCACTAGATTTGGGCTAGCATATACCACTATTAAGAAACATGAGTCATTCACCTTGTAATGGATGAATTGATGGTGGTTAGTGATGATGTCAATGTGACATTTGTGGTTATCCCACATAATCTAGATCCCCCCTGAGAAGCTTATTTCTTGTACACAGTGAGAGTTGTTAAAACCAACTTTGCGGATGATCTTTTCTGCAACTTCCCACATAATCCAGATCCCACCTGAGAAGCCTATTGCTTCTCCATGATGGCAAGAAGTTGAATGTTGTGTGATGATTTAAGATCTTTCATGAGGTTGTTCTTGTCTCATGAGCAAGCTCCGTTGATATTCCAGCAGCATAGCTTCATTAATATGAAGATTGGGAGGTTGGAAGGAGATTAATTGAACGCAACACGCAGTCCAACCGACTGCTCGTCACCTTCTTCATCATTGACATGCATGTTAGCATCTCTCTGGTCAGGTGGATCTGCATCCTGGAATGAGAGGGATTGGACACCATTGCTTGGATCTGGGGGGTGTCATCACCATCATGTTGTTCCCATGTGCGGCCTTTATTCCTCACCCTATTAGGGCTTTCAACAGTTTGATACACAATCTTTCTATTGCATAACATCACATAGCCATTGCTATTGGAACCGCCTTGGCCATGACGGCACAAATGAGGTCGACTGTGGTCTGAGTTGGTAGTATTGTGTGCTTTGAACTGATAGTTGCCATCTAGTTGGTATTATTGTGACCTCCCATGTCTAACTTGGTCATCTTGTAGTGTGACATTGGTGCCAACTAGAGGGGTGGGGGTGGTTTTCTTGCTACCATCTTGGTGCTTCCCTTTTTCTGTATTAGCCTGAGTATTCTTTGTCAATCATTTCTTTTTCTTGTTGACCACTGTCTCCCAATCATCCTCCTCATGATCGGTAGCGGGGGTTTCATCATCTGAGATGGTGACTGTGGTGTCCTCCTTCTCTGTATTCCTTGGCTTACTTTTAGGTTTAGTTGCAGGAGTGGTATCTTTGTGAATGGATTTATGCCACTCAGGCTTCTGGGCATGGATTGCCATAGTGTAGGATACACTGAGCATGGGAACTGGGATGGATGAAGATGCAAGGTCTGACTGAGGGGGATTGACAAACTTGCATTCAGAATCACTGTGGCCTAATCACCCACACATCATACAGACTGTCAGGTGGTTTTCGTACTAGACGCAAAAATGTTCATTGTTGATGAAGACTGTCAGGAGGAGGGGTTTTTGTGTTTCTACTTCCACTGCTACCCTGGAAAACATCCCTCTGTATCCTTGAGAGGTGTGAGCATCAATCTTGATCATCTTCCCTACCAAATCCCTGATACTGGGAAGCCATTGGTTTTGATAAAGGAAGATTAGAAGCTCTGGGATGCGTATCCATATCACCATCTTCCCTTGGATTGGGTCTGATGGTCTGAAGGATGGGGACCATGACTGAACACAAAGATAGTTGCCAAAAACTGTCCATGGCCCTCCGGTCATTTCCATGAGGTAGTCATCCTGGGATGAGAGTTGGATGATATAGTATCCCTGATCTAGGTCAATAACTCTAAACTAATCTTTGGGTTTCCATAAATCTTGTATCTTTTGAACGAGGACTTAGAATCCTAGCTTAACTCCTATTGCCTTGACGATAACATTGTGTTTCCATGGTTCGATGAGAGGCCAGATCACGTCATTGCTTATGGAGATGGCTGGCAAGACGCCCCCTATATCCACTGAGATGTCAAAACTCTTTAGGAGATCAGGTGAAATAGGGTTTAGGTACATAAGAGCATCGCAGAGCTTGTTCTTGTATGAAAGTTTACGATTTTCCTCTTTGTTCCCTTCATCCGCCTCCATGGCGGTGGTTCCTTCCTTGGAGTGTTGCTCGATGCCATGGGCTAAATCTTGACCAGCAATGTTCATGGGTTCTGGTGGACTATCATGGTGTGGGATTCCCCTTCCTCCATGTCTGCCCCACGATCGCCAAGCCTACTGAGGCCATTGAATCTAGCCACTCATGAATAAGGTGAAATTTTAAATGGAGCTTTTTTTATATTATATATTTTTGATAAATTTTGGATAATTTTATTAAAATCAAGGATGTCTAATTAATTAATAATTTCCTATTATTTTTACATGAATTTAGGGAATTTTAATTAATTATTGATAATTATTTTAATCAAATTAACATAGGGTTTCTCTAGAATGTTATTTAAGTTAACCCTATATGAACTTGCATGGCTAGGGCAATTCATATAATGCTCACAAAAGTTTACATTTGACGGCTATCTGAAATAACATATCTGATGGTCGTCTTCAACCTTGGAACAAGGATATCAAAACCCTTGTTATCTGGATCTCTTTAATCATTTCTCTATTTATCCCTAATATTAAGGGTGTTGGATATGTATCGAGAATCCGCACCATATCCTTGCATTTCTTCTTGATAAAGCTCGTGTCTTCACCAATTTTTAGAGCTCTAGACATAGTTCCACCACGGAGGTTTTGGACCTCAAAAATGTGAATCTCAGATCTAGTTATCTATGAATAGACCATACTTTGACTCCACCAAGCTCTGCACACAAATGCCACTTTGAACCGCTCTTGTTCTGTAATAACCCTAACCTGGATTATGAGTTAAACCCTATTTGTTTTGTCTAATAAATTTTCTTAGAACTTTAATATAATCCTCTAAGGAGTTTTGTTATCATGTGACACACTTATGTTCCATGTTTGGTCCTGATTGAATGTTGTTTGAGCAATGTTCCTTTGTTTTGGACCAAGGTACAATTTACCCAAGATAAGGGATTATATTGCAATATGTCACATATTGAACGTACCTTAAGTGTTTTAGCATCATAAGAGAGAGAATTATGCTAAGTGGTGGCTTGTGGAAAGCCTAAATGCCAAGTTTGAACTTGTTTGAATAATGCTAGTACCTTGTGCACCAATTTTGGTACAAATTGTAATTTACCCAAAATGTAGGGTTGATATGCAAATTACCACCTCTACAGTGTTCCCACTTCCTCTATGTATCATTTATAGGAGGGATAATTAATGAGAGACCATGTTTGAATCATTTATGAGTGGTAGTATTCTTGGTGATGAAAAGACCAAGAAAGGGGTTGAATGGAAACTCTAATTTGAGCTTGTATTGAGTGTATCGAGTTGTAGTATTAAATGGGAGTCCCTATCGGCCAACGAGACAAAGAGGAGACCCCCATATAGTGATTTTAACTCTTTGACTTTGCAAAAATGAGCTAAGAGCCTCAATAAAGCAATGGATATCGGCTTGCAACTTTCCTTGGGAAAGGTTGCATTGAACTGTGAATATAATGACAATGGAAGTGGCTTGTCCTAGAAGATCACCAAAGGGGGGCCGACTCTTATCCCTTGCATTATACTTATGTTTTTATTTTTCATGGCATGATAAATATGGAATGCATGCAAGTACATGTGTCAATCCATGCATGGCCATGTGGCACCTACTAGTAGTAAGGTGATGACACCTCTTACACTCTCTCCCATGAATCTCAAGTATATTTACCTTTCGTTTCACCCCTTAGTGAATTTTTTTGAATCCTACCACCTCCTTTCTCTTAGATATTGTGCATAGAGTCTTGGTATCGTGCATAGTTGAAGTGGTATCATGCATAGGGCCTTGGGTATCAGCCATAGCATGATGATATCGGCCATAACAAGTTGATATCGGCCAAATAAAGTGATATTGTCCACAAGTGAAGGAGATATAAGCCAAAAGTGAGGGCATATCATGCATGAGTAGTGAGGCAACATGCAAGGTTCTAATTAGAAAGATGGATCTCAAGGCTTAACCCTAAGGTGAGGCCATGATCATTTTCAACCTTAGATTGAAGCATGGATCTAGGGTTATGATCTTCCTTTCTTTTCTTCTTCACCAAGTTCTTAACTATGGTGATTCCTTGTATATGAAGGAGTTGTGAACAAGCCTTGGATTTTTGATAAGTCATTCTCAACTTTAGGAATGTGGATATTTGAGCTTGGAGCTTTGAAGTTGTTCTTAAGGTGGGTTATATAACTTGAACCCAAACATGTTATTACTCACCATCTTTCTTGCTATATTTGATGATCTACTTTCAATTCCGAAATTTTTCTTGAATACTTGATATATCTATGAGTTTTATTAGTTTCTTAGACCTATTATCCGTGTACTAGAACTAGTAGAATGAAGGTCTAGAGCTTGAATATGATGGTATCACCTTATAAAATGATATCGGGTTCAAGCACAAGCAATCACCTCTAACCCGATATGGTGATGCACCTACACCACTAAAATGATAAGGATATGAGTTTATACTTACTTTCACGATATGGTAAGGTAGTATACACCTCTTGGATGATATGAGGTCAAATATACACCTTAGGAACAATATGATCTCAAGCACATACACATCTCTGACCCGATATGGTGTTGAAGGACACACCACTTTGCCCGATATGGTGCGAAGAAGACACACGTCTTTGCCCGATATGGTGTGAACCATACACACACATCTTTACCCGATATGGTGTGAAGCATACACAAACCTCTTTGCCTGATATGGTGTGAAGCATACACCCACCTCTTTTCCTGATATGGTGTGAAGCATACACACACCCCTAAGGTGATATGGTAAGCACACATACACCTCTAAAGTGATATGGTAAGAAAGCACACACTTCTTACCTTATATGATGAGAAAGCATACACCTCTTGTCCAATATGGTAAGCACACATGCACCTCTAAAGTGATATGGTAAGCAAGCGTACCCCTCTAAACCGATATTGGGTTAAGCATACACCTCTTGGACGATATGGTGTTGAGAACACATCACTAAAACAATATGGTGGGTAACCCAATACACTAGATGTAAAAAGTGGTAAGGTGGTTAATACCCTAGATTGTGTAATGGACAATACACTAAAGTATGGTGTGGACAATATCTTCAAGTGAGGTGAGGATGTTACACCCATGTATGGTGAAGGTGATACACCATATGATTGACATGGTTGATACCTTGATGGGTAAGGGTATGAGGGATATGATGGTGTCTAGCTCAATATAAACCTAACCCAATACATGTGTTGAACTTTACATACATGATTTAACCTGATACACCTTGTAAAGATGAGGGTAGAACACTCTTACGAGTGATGAGTGTAACACTAGGTAATGGTGTGGTTAATACCTTGATAGGTGAAACACCTAAAGTGGTTGATAATGATATATCAACAATGCCTAAACTCGAGATGATTCCATATCACTTGATGATAGTTGGATCATTCAAATGTGTGACTTATGGCCAATACATTACAAGATAAATGTGATGAGTTAGTGCATAAAGTATTAAGATCGGAAATATCTTAATACAAGATAAGTTGATGAACTTAAGTTAAAAGTGATGAGGGAAGTGATACATCAAGGCATTGATAAATATGACATCCAACATCCTCAAGGTTGATACACCTTGATGCACCTTAAATCCAATATACTTGGATGAGTAACACATGAAATGTGTCATGTCAATTGTTACACTAAGATGTAATGAGTTTAATGCACTTTGATAAGTGTAGGCTAATATACCTTGAGAAAGGGTTAAGCCAAGTTAATAAAGTATGATGTAATCAACATCATAGTGAGGGTGAGAGAGAAACTCATACTTTGTGTTGATACTCATTTAATGATAATGATGAGAATAAATAAGTATGATTTAATACTTATGATATCAATATATGCTCCTAGATGTGTGGAGCAATGAATTAGGGTTTGGATTGATAATATGAACTTGAAAACCTTTTTTGTCTATAAAGAGAAACCCTAACCCTAATAATGGGAAGGTTGAATTTCACTTATTCAATAAGCCTTGTGAACCATGTTAAATACTAGTATAACAACTATAATGTTTATATGGTTTGGTGACCTAAAAGATATTTGTTTCCTAGTGAGAGGTGACGAATCTTAATGGGCCTTGTGAGCCATGTGAATAGTTGTTGCCTAGTGAGAGGTGACAAGATGTTTAATGGGCCTTGTGAGCCATGTGAATAGTTGTTGCCTAGTGAGAGGTGACAAGATGTTTAATGGGCCTTGTGAGCCATGTGATATATACATGGGTCTGAGGACCTAGAGGTAATGGTTACCTGATAAGAGGTGACATTGTTCAGTGATGAACTAAGGGTTGAACACCCATATTATATAATCATGATGATGATAATGATTAAGGGATAGGAATCCCCAGTAATATGATAAGGGACTGAGATCCCAAGTGTTATGTATCTAAATGTATTCCAAATATTAGGAAAGTACTTGATATATGTATTACACCTTTCTTTGTAGCATTTGTTTATGATTGATACTTATAACTTGTTTGATGCTAAAAGAATATTGTAATACACTTAATATATCATTACAAATCATAAAATGTTGCCCTAACCATACATCCATCAGTGTCAGGAATTGTTGCATGGTGAAATGGGTTTTTCCTAGGGGATAACCTGGAGTGCATATTTTTGAATATGTAGGGGTGTAAGCTTGGACGACCATATGTGAGCTGATCCCCTTATGAATTCAAAATAAATGGGGATTTGGCTATATGCCATATCCTGGCTCGAGTGCGACTATGGTCGTAGACTCAATGATGAGCACGGTGAACTGGCTTGTGGGTCAGAGTATGGCTATCTGACATGACTCAGTAACTGGAGATAGTTGTTAGTCAATGTTCCCCTTAGAGAGTGCATGTTGTGGATGTAGCTCTGAGCGAAGATGCACTATACCCTGGCATGCTCTATTTGCATATTGACACGAGATGTCACTGTCAGTGGTCTCATGCTGACCGAGACAGAAGAGGTCTTGGCAACTGACTCTGTCATTGTCCTTGTATGGTACCGACTTGTGATAAGTTTGTGGTCGGTTGGAGCATGCACGGTATACTTCATCTCCTTAGGGCATAAGTGTGATTATAAAATGTAATCAGTCGTATAGCAATTTGCTTAAGGATTGAATATGGAAAGAATTAGTTGATGCATGGTTCAGTTATACATCTTAGTTGATAGATGTTAATTATGTTTCTTCACATTCTTTGTAAAGTAGATAAATATATTATTACATTACCATGGATAAATGCATTATTTTTCTTAAGTAAAGAGATCACTCTGTCCAATTTATACAGTGGTTAATTCTTTTAGTTAATATGAAAGAACCTCTGCTCAGTTTTATAATGTTTATCTATGATAATAATGTGGTCGGTGGAGAGTTATATCTCCCGCTGGGACAATTGTCTCACCCCGTGGGATCCACAATTCGTAGGTGGATGTGTATGAGGAGGTAGAGACCTTTCTGCAGAGGAGGATGAATAGCTGGGATAGTAGTAACAACTCTGGTTGAGTGTACTATCTGTCGTGTGTTGTAGGTAGAAGTCCTATGTGTCATCTCTGTACTCTCAGGTCCTTGGAGTCAGTTCATAATGGTTTCATGAACGATCTGAGATTTTGGCTTGTAAGCCTCAGGGTTTTATGTTGGTTCAGTATACGTTTTGGCAGAGTAACTGTTATATGTTGTCCTCGAGATGAGATGAATCAGTGTATGTACAATGTGAATCATGATATGTATGAGTTTTGGATCTATCAGTAAGAGTTTCCTGGAGGTGAATCTCTTTGCAAAATGGTTTTAGTTTTTTTTATTTTTGTTAATCCACTACTTATGGTTATTCCACAATTATTACTGGTGATGACTTGATTTGTTTTTGGTCATCACAAAGTTTTGGTATCAGAGCCTAAGGTTTGCTGAGTCTACAGAGACATAGGACTAAGTTGTTGAGTTTGTTCTAGTGTCCTCTAGTATACCCTATAGTGACTTCTTCTTATGTAGAAGAAAGGGTGATGTTTACAAATGATTGGAGAACACAAGGAACACGTTGTTGAGAGCAATGTTGTTGCACAAAGAGAGGGTGTAAGGGATCAGGCAAGAGAAGAACAAGTGCCTAAGAATTACCATCTTAACCCAATCAGGATAGAGAATCTTGCTTTTTATGCTCTTTTTGGGTAGGTTAGGACAACAATGATGCATATAGTGGACTGCATACTAGCAATACAACCTAGGTTACCAGTCCTCAATGCATAAACTTTAGGTTCTGAAAAGGTTCCTAAATGACATAGTCATGTTGGAACAGTGGAAAATGTGGGAAGGATTAACATATGGCAAGAAATAGACTCTACTATAAGCATAGGCAGATAGTACATCTATGATGGCAATGCCCAGCGAGGGGAAACAAGCTGAGAATTAAGGAAAGGTCTCTACAATTCTAGAGACATTTGCCTAGTTGTTCTTAAAAGCCAAAGTTTTTGGGGCCACCAGTGCAATAAATGCCTACTTCACCAAGGCAGTAATCACTAAGTAAAGGCAAAAGTCCTAACTTTTCACCTATAAGAACTCATGGCTTAGATTCTACATCGGTAATAAGAACGATAAGACCATGGTACAAGGACAAGACATGTTATAGATATGGACATGTTGAGCATACTAAACCCTTTTGTTCAAAAAGAAAGAAGGAAATGACCCAACAACTGAGGCAGACTCGGCAGGGCTTACGAAAGTTACATCCCAATAGTGTAAGAAGGCAAAAGTAACAATATGAAATAGCTAGACTCTATGTTTTGACTCAACTTGAAGTGGTAGATGACCATGAGGGGTGACAGTCAGATAGAGCCTTTTCATTCTGATATGTCTTCTCTTGATTTTATTTGATAATCATAAGAAGGATTTATGTTGTTGACTTCCCTTTGGTTGTCCTATGGGAACATGGGGAAGAAATGATGAGGACTAGAATTTATATTCTACCCAGTATTCTTTTAAATGCTTTATAATTGCTTTTTTCCATATAAAAGAGGCAGAGATGTAAATGAGATGCCTGGAGAAATCTAGGAATATTAAGTAATGTGACTTGGATGATATGAAAAGTAAATTAAATGATACAAACAAGGTGCATACTACCTAATCTCAGTACTTGTATACCCAGTCCAGGTATTCAACTATTGAAGCTAGGGTAGTATGGAACTCTTAGATTGCTATCTTTCTGATTACTCTGATCAAGTAATCATTTTGAGACAATCTAAAGAGAATACTGAAATTGAAAATATGGCACGAATGTTTCTATCACATCCTAAGTGCAATAAAATGGAATATGAGATTATCTCAGATCAACCTGTGAGTATGAGAAAGTATAAAGTACAATTCTCATGATAAGTGAAAGGGAACAAGGAAGATGATCCCTGTTTAATAAAGTATGTGTGAATAGTAAAGATCTTTTCCATAATATGGAGATAAGAAATGTGATAATATCATAAAGTGTTCATGAACATGTTAAGACAATAACATAGATAGGAGTGATGACATGTAATCATCCTTATAATTTCTATGATGATGGCAAGGAACCTAGGATGAAACAAGAGCAAATGACTCATGAATAGTGCAAAGTTCATGCAATAATAAGAGGAGATGATAATCTCTTCCCTTTTATAAACAACCCTGGGTGATGATGGGGTGATAAGAGGAATATGTTTCTTTGTGTTCTTTCCTTTTAGGAACATGGCAATCAAGCAAGTCTTATGACACTTAATGTGCATGAGTTAGAAGTGTTCAATTGATGGATACTTAGAAAAGTATCAGTTCGTCAAGGACTTTGGTTCCAAGATAAAGATATGTGTAATAAGTAATGTCCCAAGATCCTTTTGTATGTTTGGTTTTTGTAATAACAACAGAGAGATAGAAATGATGAGGATGTGATGTGTTTTTGGCACATGTAACAGATACCAAGGAAAAGAATCCTAGTAACCAATAACTTCCAATAGTATGAGAAAATGAGAACATGAATCCTGATAAGATGATTATTGTTTCATTACTTAGAAGGGTTGATTGTGGGATTGGTCTAGTAACATACTATAGTATGGATATCATATGTTAGGGGTTTATGCTCTGCATAAACATAACATCGATAAGGATGTATCAATTGAAGAAACAATTGTAGAATCATTTTTGGGAAAAGCTCGTCAATCTAAATATAATTCCTTAGAATATCCCTATCCAGATCTGTTGAGGTATCTTATACATAACATCTAGAGATACCTCTGAGATAAGTTCTTCTTTAATAAGTGGCCTCTCCTTATGATAAGAGAATGTACAACTAGGAAGATAGTTGGTACAATTCATAAGAAAGTTTAGTGTTGTGTTAGCAAATTAGATGGCACATCAAATACATGTTAAGACTTGGTAGTCCCAAGTGGGTGACAAAATGTAACTCTGGTCTTTCCTTGGAGGTGAAATGCTAAAGTGAGGAGTATGGAAAACTCCCAAGGTCAAGGATCTTATCACATAAGTTGTAAGTTGAGATGGTGGAAAATCAGTAAGGTTTCACACCTGAGTTAAATAAGGTATGTATAATGCTTCTCTGACTAAGAACAATGTTACCTGATAGAGAGTTGACTCTGTAGTCAGTAATGGAAAGGACAACTGAGTATGTGTCATATGTGACAGATCTTATGATGATCTTTAATGGAAGAACATTGTGCTGGTCAAAGTTCTATGATATCTCCATGACTTCAAGATTTTATTTGAAGAATTGATGATATGATGCATGAATGACAATTGTCTTCCTTCGTCCGGGATTTCGAGGACGAATCCTTGTTAGGGGTTTATAACTTGTAATGACCCTGACTTGGGTTATGAGTTAAACCCTATTTATTTTGGCTAATAAAGTTTCTTAGAACTTTAATATAATCCTATAAGGAGTTTTGTTATCATGTGACAAACTTATGTTCCAAGTTTGGTCCTGATTGAATGATGTTTGACCAATGTTCCTTTGTTTTTTACCAAAGTGCAATTTACCCAAGATAAGGAGTTATATTGCAATATGTCACATATTGAACGTGCCTTAAGAGTTTTAGCATCATAAAAGAGAGAATGATGCTAAGTGGTGGCTTTTGGAAAGCCTAAATGCCAATTTTGAACTTGTTTGAATAATGTTAGTACCTTGTGCACCAATTTTGGTACAAATTGCAATTTACCCAAAATGTAGGGTTGATATGCAAATTACCACCTCTTGAGTGTTCCTACTTCCTCTATGTATAATTTAGAGGAGAGAGAACGAATGAGACACCATGTTCGAATCATTTATGAGTGGTAGTATTCTTGGTTATGAAAAGACCAAGAAAGGGGTTGAATGGAAACCCTAATTTGAGCTTGTATTGGGTGTATCGAGTTCTAGTGTTAAATGGGAGTCCCTATCGGACAAGGAGCCAAAGAGGAGACCCCCATATAGTGTTTATAACTCTTTGACTTTACAAAAATGAGCTAAGCACCTCAATAAAGCAATGGAGATCGACTTGCAACTTTCCTTGGGAAAGGTTGCATTGAATTGTGAATATAATAATAATGTGAGTGGAAGTGGCTTGTCCTAGAATATTACCAAAGGGGGGCCAACCCTTATCCCTTGAATTATCCTCAAGTTTTTATTTTGCATTTCAAGATAAAGATGGAATGAATGCAATTGCATGTGTCAATCCTTGCATGGCCATGTGGCACCCACTAATAGTAAGGTGATGACACCTCTTACACTCTCTCCCATGAACCTCAAGTATATATACCCTTCCTTTCACCCCTTAGTGAAAATTTTCGAATCCTACCACATCCTTTCTCTTACATATCGTGCATATAGTCTTGGTATCGTGCATAGGTAAAGTGGTATCATGCATAGGGCCTTAGGTATCAGCCATAGCAAGTGATATCGACAATACCATGTTGATATCGGCCATAGCAAGTTGATATCAGTCAAATAAAGTGATATTGGCCACAAGTGAAGGAGATATCAGCCACAAGTGAGGTAATATTGTCCATGAGTAGTGAGGTAACTTGCAAGGTGCTAAGGAGAAAGAAGGAGCTCAAGTCTTAACCCTAAGGTGAGGCCATGATCATCTTCAACCTTGGATTGAAGCATGGATCTAGGGTTATGATCTTCCTTTCTTTTCTTATTCACCAAGTTCTTAACTATGGTGATTACTTGTATATGAAGGAGTTGTGAACAAGCCTTGGACTTTTGATAAGTCATATTCAACCTTAGGAACGTGGAGCTCTGGAGCTTGGAGCTTTGAAGTTGTTCTTAAGACGGGTTAAATAACTTGAACCCTAACATGTTATTACTCACCATCTTTCTTGCTATATTTAATGATGTACATTCAATTCCGAAATTTTCTTGAATACTTGATATATCTATGAGTTCTAGTAGTTTATTAGACCTGTCACCCTTGTACTAAAACAAGTACAACGAAGTTCTAGAGCTTAAAGATGATGGTATCACCTTATAAAGTGATATCGGGTTCAAGCACATAAGCCAACATCTCTAACTTGATATGGTGATGCACCTACACCACTAAAACGATATGGATATGAGTTTATACTTCCTTGCATTATATGGTAATGTAGTATACACCTCTTGGACAATATGAGGTCAAATATACACCTTAGGCACAATATGATGTCAAGCACATACACATCTCTAACCCGATATGGTGTTGAAGGACACACCTCTTTGCCTGATATGGTGTGAAGCACACATACACCTCTTTGACCGATATGGTGTGAAGCATACACACACCTCTTTACCTGATATGGTGTAAAGCATACACACACCTCTTTTCTCGATATGGTGTAAAGCATACACACACCTCTTTGCCCGATATGGTGTGAAGCATACACACACCTCTAAGGTGATATGGTAAGCAAACATACACCTCTAAGGTGATATTGTAAGCAACCATACACCTTTGAAGTGATATGGTGATCAACCACACACCTCTTACCCGATATGGTGAGCAAGCATACACTGCTTGCCCGATATGGTAAGCACACATACACCTCTAAGGTGATATGGTAAGCAAGCACACACCTCTAAACCGATATCAGGTTAAGCATACACCTCTTGGCCGATATGGTGTTGAGCACACATCACTAAGACAATATGGTGGGTAACCCAATACACTAGATGAAAAAAGTGGTAAGGTGGTAAATACCCTAGAAAATGTAATGGGCAATACACTAAAGTATGGTGAGGACAATATCTTCAAGTGAGGTGAGGATTTTACACCCATGTATGGTGAAGGTGATACCCCATATGATTGGCAAGGTTGATAACTTGATGGGTAAGGGTATGAGGGATATGATGATGTCTATCTCAATATACACCTAACCCAATACATGTGTTCAACTTGACATACATGATTCAACCTCGTACACCTTGTAAATGTGAGGATAAAACACCTTTAGGAGTGATGACTCTAACACCAAGTAATGGTGTGGTTAACCTTGATAGTTGAAACACCTAAAGTGGTTAATAATGGTATATCAACAATGCCTTAACTCGATATGAATCCATATCACTTGATGATAGTTGGATAATTCAAATGTATGACTTATGGCCAATACATTACAGGATAAATGTGATGAGTTAGTGCATAAAGTGTTAAGATGGGAAATATCCTAATATAAGATAAGTTGATGAACTTAAGTAAGTTTAAAGTGATGAGGGAAGTGATACATCAAGGCATTGATAAATACCACATCCAACACCTCAATATTTATACACCTTGATGCACCTTAAATCCAATATACTTGGATGAGTAACACATGAAATGTGTCTTGTCAATTGTTACACTAAGATGTAATGAGTTTAATGCACTTTGATAAGTGTAGGATAATATACCTTGAGAAAGGGTTAAGCCAAGTTAATAAAGTATGATGTTATCAAATTCCTAGTGAGGATGAGAGAGAAACTCATACTTTGTGTTGATACTCATTTAATGATAATGATGAGAATAAACAAGTATGATTGAATACTTATGATATCAATATATGCTCCTAGATGTGTGGAGCAATGAATTAGGGTTTGGATTGATAATATGAACTTGAAACCCTTTTCGGCCATAAAGAGAAACCCTAACCCTAATAATGGGAAGGTTGGATTTCTCTTATTGAATAAGCCTTGTGAAACATGTTAAATACTTGTATAACAAGTATAATGTTTATATGGTCTGATGACCTAAAAGATATTTGTTGTCTAGTGAGAGGTGACAAGATGTTTAATGGGCCATGTGAGCCATGTTAATAGTTGTTGCCTAGTAAGAGGTGACAAGATGTTTAATGGGCCTTGTGAACCATGTGATATATACATGGGTCTGACGACCTAGAGGTAAAGGTTACCTGATATGAGGTGACATTGTTCAGTGATGTACTAAGGGTTGAATACCTAGATTATATAATCATGATGATGATAATGATTAAGGGATAGGAATCCTCGGTAATATGATAAGGGACTGAGATCCCAAGTGTTATGTATCTAAATGTGTTCCAAAGATTAGGAAAGTACTTGATAGATGTATTACACCTTTCTTTGTAGCATTTGTTAATGATTGATGCTTATAACTTGTTTGATGCTAAAAGAATAATCTAATACACTTAATATATCATTAAAAATCATAAAATGTTGCCCTGACCATAGATCAATTAGTGTCAGGAATTGTTGCATGGTGAAATGGGTTTTTCCCACAGGATAACCTGGAGTGCATATTTTCGAATATGTGGGGGCGTAAGCTCAGACGGACATATGTGAGCCAATCCCCTTACGAACTTGAAATAAATGGGGATTTGGATATATGCCATATCCTGGCTCGAGTGCGACTACGGTCATAGACTCAGTGATGATCACGGTGAACTGGCCTGTGGCTCAGAGTGTGGTGATATTCCATGACTCAGTAACTGGGGATAGTTGTTAGTCGGTGTACCCCTAAGAGAGTGTATGTTGGGGCTATATCTTTGGGCAAAGATGCCACTATACCCTGGCATGCTCTATTTGTAGATTGACACGATATTTCACTACCAGTGGTCTCGTACTGATGGGGATAGCAGAGGTCTTGGCAGCCGACTCTGTCATCGACCTTGTATGGTACCGACTTGTGAGAAGGTTGTGGTCAGTTGGAGCATGAATGGTATACTTCATCTCCTCAGGGCATAAGTGTGATTGTAAAATGTAATCAGTCATGTAGCGTATTTGCTTAAGGATCAAATACAGAAAACATTGGTTGATGCACACTTCACTTATACATCTTAGTTGATAGATGTTAATTATTTTTCATTACATTCCTTGTAAAGTTGATAAATGGTTTATTACTTTACCATGGATAAATGCATTATTTTTCTTAAGTAAAGAGATCACTTTGTCCTATTTATACAATGGTTAATTCTGTTTTTTAATATGAAACAACCTCTGCTCAGTTTTATAATGTTTATCTGTGATTATAATATGGTCGGCGGAGAGTTATATCTCTCACTGGGACAATTGTCTCATTCAATTGGATCCAAAATTTTTAAGTGGACGTACACAAGGCGGTAGAGACCTTTCCATAGAGGAGGATCAATAGTTGGGACAGTAGTAACATCTCATCCAAAGAAGAAACTCATGTGTCTAATCAAATAATAAGATATCAATAGGTCATAGGAAATACATACTTGTCGTGTGTTGTAGGTAGAAGTCCTATGTGTTGTCTCCGTACTCTCAGGTCCTTGGAGTTGGTTCGTACTGGTTTCATGAATGATCTGAGATATTAGCTTGTAAGCCTCAGGGTTTTATGTTGCTTCAGTATATGTTTAGGCAGAGTAATTGTTATATGTTGTCCTCGAGATGAGATGAATCAGTGTATGTACAATGTGAATCATGATATGTATGAGTTTTGGATCTTTCAATAAGAGTTTCCTGGAGTTGAATCTCTTTGCAAAATGGTTTTAAATTTTTGTAATTTTTGTTAATCTGCTGCTTATGGTTATTCCACAATTATTACTGGTGATGACTTGATTTGTTTTGGGTCGTCACATGTTCCCCCAAAATTTGTTGCCTTTAAACAGCCATGGCGAGGTACTGTAGCAGCCATGGGTACCATTCATTGCCTCCCCCTCTCTTCGTAAGGTGTATGAACACTCTCTCTCTCTCTTCTACAAGATTCATTTTTTCATCATATCTTCTTCATCCAATGTCAAAAATATGCAAACCTATAGTCCCAGTTCCAGACACAATGAAACTATTCTCAACATTTGATTCCTGATCCTTTTTCAAAAGATGTTTATCAAATGATCTTTGATGGTGATATGCCAATCAAGTTCGTAAATTTATCTAAATCTTCACTTGGTGTCATGAAAATATTGTAGAATTAATCTTGAATCTATTATCCAAATCACAATATTGAAATTTTGAATCTAATCCTTTTATGGAAATCCATATCTTAGTCTTGATCTAGAAGATGACTAGTGACCACAATTTTTGGTAAAGTTCTATTATGAACTAATTATGGATCTTGATACTAACCTTGATGGATATGAAAACTTTGATGAACACTAGACCTAAAGTTCACTAATAATACATAAAATACCTACATTATCAATATGGCTCCTTTATGGTGAAATTCCTATTTTTATGTATGTGCCCTTGTTTACATGTAGGACTTGTCAATCTTGAATTAAGCTACTCAAGATCTTACTTTAATCTTCGGTGAAAGGTACATGTACTCTACTCTCTTGAAATTGGATGTTGTGATGTAAGGTATGGATATATACGTATAGATAAAAATCACTGGGCTACATAAAATGGTTAAGCTAACTCATTCCCTATGATTAGAGTTTTGAATTTATATATGTATGTTGAATGTTCTCTTGCTCATTTTTTGAACTTGCAAATATACTCCTCGCTATTGTTTCATCTCATGTGTTTTCCCTTTTTGCGGATAGGGGTCAAGTGGAAACCTTTGGCCTTTCCCTTAGGATCAAGTGGTCGTGGCCTTTCCCTTAGGGTTAAGTGGCATCTTGTTGGTCTTTTCACTCACTCTTGTTATGTGAGGGGATCGACTCTTATTAAAAAGTATATTGTGTTTATTTTTGTATTTGCAAACTTGCAGTTGTTGATCATTTGAAAGTTAGTTCTTGTTAATTATTAAAGTTATAACTCCACATTAATCATCATGTGTTACCCTGATTATCAAGTCAGGTTTTTTATGCCATTAGGGGCAAATATGTGAAGTTATGCAGCTTTAAGATCCTAATGATTAAGAAGGTTAGGTTCTAAACCCTAATCATTAAATTGATCAAATCCTTCGACTAGAAACACATGAATTACATGAAACTCGTTAACAACATATCACAAGTTATGATCTTTAACCCTGATTCCTTATATGCATGATTTTCCACTTTAGATATCCAAATTATCATCATGATTATCTTAGATCCCCATTATGTTAATCAATATCAAGTTACATCTTAATTTAACCATATTTAAGAATTTAATCATCATAATCACCAAAACTAGGGTTTTTATGCTTTAATCACTACTTTAACCCACATTTGCACCATTTTTAGGAACTAGAAGAATAATTAGGGTCTACAAGTATTTTATTTGGATTCTACATGTTTTCTTGGTCAGATTTTATATATAATTTGTTTGTATTAGAGTATCCTAGTAATTTCTATAATTTTTACTAGATAAATAATTTTACAGCCAATTAGGAGCTGACACATCAGTGAAACTGAATTATTAAAATATGGCGCGACGGCCCCTTAAGTTGGCTGATAAAGACCATGTTACCCCTCCCCTTTACGTGTATAGGTCGGGGTATCCTCATCATTCTATTCAGAAATGTCCCCAACCTCCCCACTCTAGCGGCCTGCCGCCCTAGGTGAGGCAACTGTGCGTCGCCCTCACAGATTTCTCGAGCTGAGAAGCTTTAGGGAAAGCTACACAGGTGTATCCTATCCTCGCCGTACCTAGGTGGACACCTAGTGTGGATGGAGATGGCCAGAGGTGAGATCTCCTGGTCTGATACTACTAGTTATTGTGGTAGGTTTATAATAGAGAAAGGGGAGGGAACATGGCCTTACCCAGGGAATGTCGTTGCACGATCACAAAGAGGGGTCCTCCATGAAGTCCCCATGTCCTCCTCATGCATTCCTCGATCAGGGAATACACTCTGCCAATTCCCTTTGAGGTAGGTCTCTAAAGGATCATGGTTTACTGATATAACTTCATTAGTTGAGCCCATGGAAGGTTAGGGTTTGCGCCCTCCTGTCCCCTTGTGAACAAAAAAACTTGGTGTCTTATATAAGATGAATAATGAGAGGAAGAGTTGATAGGAAGTAGAAGTTTCCTTGGGTCCAAACAAAACCCTACACAATAGGAGGAAGGAGATGATGAATAGAAGACAAGGGGATATCCCATGAGAGGTTAGCAACCCACCACCCCCTTATATATGATGTTCGTAGGAGCCTTTCTCATATCTTAAATACTTTCCTTCTTCATGGCACTTTTTCCATGTATAAGGTTACTTGGTTTAATCCAATATTCATTTTCACTTCCCTTCCACTAATTCCTCTCCTTCTCATCGCGTACAAGGGTGATGTCCAATATGACAATGCACTTTATGATTTCCCATAAGTACATAAAAAGATATTCCTTTTTCTCAATCAATTCAATACCAACTAAAATATGTGGTCCTAGGAAAGAACATGTTTCCTCTTATATTCCTTTATGTAAAACACTTGGCTTTTATTCTTTTATATACAAAGATCACTAAGAGACACCACCATAATATTATTAATATTTGGATTTGAAAAACCAAAAATCTATTAAGGAATATACATCTGTATATGGTGCCTTATTGGAAATAAATTTTAGATTATTATCTTATATTTGTCTCTCTTTATTTTTTACTAATACATTTCCTAACTAAAATATTTGTATTACTTGGTTGGCACATCAAAAGCCATACATGGCACTTTATGATATTCCATAACTCGATTGTAGGAATTCATTAATATTTTCCCCACTTATTTTCACATTATGGCATTGTTTTGGAATATCTTTTCACATCCAAAAACTGTCTCTTTTATAATATTACATTAAAGCAAAAAATTATCTCATGCACATCCTTTTTCTCTGAATTTGTATAATTTATTTTTTTCTTTATTATTTGTAAGTATATAAAATTTAATATGAGATAATGTTATTTGTGATTCCTCAAACATTGTGTTGCTACACTTGGTGAGATAATTGTCATTTTAATTATCTAAAACACCATGTATTTTATTTTTCCTTTAGGAAACTTGGCAATTATTTCATTTATCATAGAAAAAGACATTATTATTTATTCATGTACGAATTCCTTCTTGTGCCACAAGCACCCATGCCACAAAGGTGATCAAAGTTATTATTATTCCATCAATAATACGATTGGGGAATCGACAAATTAATTCATTTATATAATCCAATTTTACCAAAATGAGGATATAACAATCTCGATGTCCAAATTTAAACTCCATCTTGACACATGATTATGGATCTTTATATTGAGGTGACTCGTATAATCACCCTATGTGGATCTTTTATATATGACTAGTGTCTTTTGATTTCCCAAATCTTTTTTTTTTTTTTGAAAAATTGACTATGTGGATTCATTCAATTTATGAATTAGGGTATAATTCTCTGGAGGACTAGGGTGAGACCTTCCATTTTGAACAAGAAATTATGATTTTGAAATATGATGTTTGTTTTGAATTGTTGAAATATGGAATCTCTATCATGGATGTATAACCCCACCTAGGACATGCAGAATCTAGACCCTAAATTGTTGGGAATGGAAGTTATATTGTACTCTTGACCCAAGAACTCTATTTGTTTGACTTCAAATATGATAATCCAATTTTTTGACCATTGAAGCTTGAAGATGTTGACTCAATGATAATTTTGGGGTTGGATATGTTGAATATATGTATAGGGTTAATTTCCTAAAACAGACTTAGGTCTGAATAATTCACCCACCTGAGATATACTTGATGAAAAAATTAATGTTGAAATCTCAAAATATTTCTAGATTGTTGCTTATCGGTGAATGACCACACATGTTGTCTGGATCAGAATTAAAGCCCTAGACTTCAACTTTTAGAACCCAAATTTGGATATTTGAATGTTGAATCTTGAATCACAATTTTTCTAGATCATGACCTGATTTGATCCATGATGGAGAATATCAACTCTTTTTCCTAACCTTTACTTGATACATGACTTGGAACTATTAAATTTTGACCTCTAGTTGATCAATACAAGTTTAAAAGTGACATTTTATTTCAACATGATCATAATTTTGAGGATATAACATGGATTTGATAGTCCCAATCATTGATTAATTTTTTTTTTAAATGTTGGGGACAAAATTTCTTTTAAGATGGAAAGGAAGTGACAAACTCAATTTTCAAGGTTTTATAATTAAATATATGATTTTGGTATTTTGGTGTATCCAAATGATCCAAAAGTCGCTATGAAACTTATAATAATTTTTTTGATCTTTGGTCAAATTTGAGATTGGAAATCGTTTGAATAATTATAAAATTCATATGGGCAAAAAATGATAGTTTTTGGAGATATTTTTAGTTAGATGGCTAAATCAATTTATTTTTCGATGACATTTAAAGGAAGAGTTGTTATGATGGTATTTAACCTTTAAATAAAATTTCAGACCAAACATATCTCATTTGATGGGTCAAATAAAATATATAAGTTCTATAATCGAACTGAATTTGATGGTTCAAATCATACACATTATTTCAATAAAATGGTAGAACTTTCATATCGTGGGATTCATTTGTCTGAACAAGATGAAATTTTAAATGGATCCTTTTGATTATTATTTTTATTTTTGATTAATTTGTAAGAATTTATTAAAGTTGAGGATGTCTAATTAATTAATAATATCCTATCATTTGTACATAAATTGAGGAAGTTTTATTTAATTATTGATAATTATTTGAATCCAGCTAACCTAGGGTTTCTCTAAAACCTTATGTATGCTAACCCCATGTGAACTTTTGTAGTTAGGACAATTCATATGACGGTCACAAAAGTTTACATTTGATGGCTATCCGAAATAACATATCTCATGGTCATCTTCAACCTTAGAACGAGGGTATCGAAAACCATAGTTAATTGTATTCTCTCATTGTTTCTCTATTTAGCCTAATATTAGGGGCATTCCATACATATCGAGAATCCATGCCATATCCATGCATACCTTCTTGATAAAGCTCATGTTTTCATTGAGTTTTGAAGCTCAAGACATAGTGCCACCATCGAGGTTTAAGACCTTGAGAATTCTACCAACAGATCTAGTTAGTTGTGAATAGACCTTACTTCAACTCCACCAAGTTCTCACATACACAAATGGCACCTTGGATCGCTCTTGTTCCTTCAAAATTCGTTGCCTTTAAACAACCACAAAAAGGTACTGTAGCAACCGCGGGTACTATTTATCACCGCCCTCTCTGTCTTTGCAAGGTATATGCATACTCTCTCTACAAGATTCATATTTTCATCATAGTTTCTTCATCTGATGTCAAAAATATGTGCACCTATAGTCTTTTTTATCCCAAGAATGTTTCAGACACAATGAAACTATTCTCAACATTTGATTTTTAATCTGTTTGCAAAAGATATTTATCTAATGATCTTTGATGGTGACATGCAAATCAAGTTTGTAAATTTATCTAAATCTTGACTTTATATCATGAAAATCATGTAGAATTAGTATTGGATCTATTATCCAAATCATACTATTGAAATTTTGAATCTAACCCTTTTGTGGAGATCTATATCTTAGTCTTGATCTAAAAGATGACTAGTGACCATAGTTTTTGGGTAAAGTTCTATTATGAACTGATTATGGATCTTGATAGTAACCTTGATGGATATGAAAAGTTTGTGTACACTAGACCTAAAGTTCACTAATAATACATAAAAGCGCTACATAATTATTGTGACCCCTTTGTGGTGAAATCCCTATTTTGATGTTTGTTCCCTTGTTTACATGCCAAGACTTATCAATCTTGAGTTAAGTTACTCAAGATCTTACTTTGATCTTTGGTGAAAGATATGTGTATTCTACTCTCTTGAAATTGGATGTTCCAATGTAAGGTATGCATACATACCTATGGATACAAAACACTTGGTAACATAAATGGTTGATCTACCTCATTCCCAATGATTAGAGTTTCAAATTTATATATGTATGTTGATCATTCTCTTGCTCATTTATTTAACTTGCAAATATACTCCTCACTGTTGTTTCATCTGATGCCTTTGCCCTTTTTGTAGATACGGATCAAGTAGCAACCTTTTGCCTTTCCCTTAGGGTCAAGTGGCCGTGGCCTTTCCCTTGGGTTAAGTGGCATCTCGTTAGTCTTTTCACCTACTCTTGTTATGTGAGGTGATTAACTCTTATTACAGATTATATTATGTTTATTTTTATATTTAGAAACTTGTAGTTGGTCATCATCTGAAATTTAGTTCTTGTTAATTATTGTTTATTAGAGATATGCCAAGTGGTTATTTTCTTTCAAATATACATAACTTGTTCTTGTTTTTCCAAGATTGTACTCAATGCTTTTCCATTGACTTCGGGTCATGTTTTTTTATTTAGGAAATCAATATGGCTCGTTATTAGGAATTGACTAAATCACGGTCTTGTTGTAAGCAATAAGATGGAAAACGCTAGAATTTCACTTAATCACTCAATAGTTGGTATTTAGATCAAAAGGTTGATTTGGTTGTTTTTAAGCTATGTGCAAATAAAGTAAAGAAAGCAAGTAAATTTAAGGAGTTAAACTAGGATAAAAGTCACTAGGGTGTGATCAGTTTTTCACCGCCACTACACATGGATCAACACATGCAAAGCAAAACATAACCTGTAAAAAGAGTCTAGTCAGTTAGTATCTTTGTAGACTTAGCTTCCTTTTGGAGAACTAACTACGAGAAGTGCGGGAATGTTGCAACGCCAGCTATTCTCGAACAAATGGTCACTTACTTTGCATCATTTCCTTCGCGAAGTGTGTTCCTCGACTTACCAAGGTTGCACTTTCATACGTCAACTGATTCCATTTCATAGTATGAAAGTGCAACAAATGATAGTGAGTTTACTCCACTTCTTGAGATACACTTCTAGATACTGAAATAGATGCATGGTGGATACATGCACCAGGAACCAATATACAAACGAGTTTCAAATCTAATAGTACAAACGTAGACAATTCATACTAAAAGATAAAGGATAACACAAGTTGGAGATCAAGCAACATGCATTCATTAAACGTTTGATGTTGAACTGAAAAGATAAGAACTCTATATTATAAATTATGGATTACATTTACATGATATGAAAACATGGGTAGCAGGGCTACTCCCCGCACCCTAGTGAGAGAGTCTACTCGCTCATAACTAGGACAAAGAAGGAGGCAAGAAGAGAGAGACAGAGCGTCATCCCCACAAAGGAGGGAGGAAAGTCAACCCCTTGGAGAGAGAGAGAAACGATCCACCAGCTTCACAGGTTTCTTGATGACGAGATCTCGTTCTTCCCACCTTCTTTGGCGGAGAGAGAGAAAGTAGCTTCAAGATGGAGTGTGGGTCTCGGACCGGCAGCCCCTGGGTGGAGGATGGAAGTCAGATTTGCTCTAGAGTGATTGAGGAAGCCTTTGGACGTCTGAAAACTTGATGTCTCATGATGGACCCTTGGGGTCTTATTTATAGGCCTTAAGTGAAGTCTAAATGGTTTGGAGACCGTTTGGACCTCAAGACCGTTTGGACCTCAAGAGCGTTTGGATCTTGAGACCGTTTGGCTTCATGCGGTCTTGAGACCGTTTGAACTCCATGCGGTCTCAGGACCGGTTGGCTTCAAGCGGTCTTGAGACCGTTTGAACTCCATGCGGTCTCAGGACCGGTTGGCTTCATGCGGTCTTGAGACCGTTTGAATTCCATGCGGTATCGAGACTGGTTGGCTTCATGCGGTCTCGAGACCGGTTGTCTTCATGCGGTCTTGGGATCGTTTGAACTCCATGCGGTCTCAAGACCGGTTGGCTTCATGCGGTCTTGAGACCGTGTGACTCCATGCGGTCTCGGGACCGGTTGGCTTCATGCGGTCTTGAGACCGTGTGACTCCATGCGGTCTCAGGACCGGTTGGCTTCATGCGGTCTTGAGACCGTGTGACTCCATGCGGTCTCGGGACCAGTTGGCTTCATGCGGTCTTGGGACCGTGTGACTTCATGCGGTCTCGGGACCAGTTGGCTTCATGCGGTCTTGGGACCATGTGAATCCATGCGATCTTGAGGTTGAGTTATTCTTTTATGATTTTTTTTGTGCTTTTTCTGCATATATAGAAAGGAAAAGTTAGTCTGATAGTATATTTACAAAAAAAGGGTAAATTTAGGAATATGTATAGTTTTAACTTAGAAAGAGTATGGAAAACTAAAGAAAAGGACTAAGATAATCGTCCAAAATGGGAGGTTATCACCACAACTACATCAAACTTTCCCATAGACACATCATCGTTCAACTTAAGGCATGCTAGATTTGGAGAACTCCATGTCTTTGTTCTTCACATCTTTTTCTCTTCTCCTTCATGACCCAAGCCATCTCATTGACCTGAATTTCCTTCTTGATGTATGGGATTTGATGTTCATGCTTTTTCAACTTATCCTCAAATATTTGTTGGTTTCTTATTTGCCATATGTATTGGCATGCAATCCATAATTCCTTGGCCATCTTTATCGAATCCTCCCTATAGCTTTCAACCCATATTTCAATCCCACTAGGGCTAAGGAAACAACTCTATTCATCTTTGTTCATAATTTCTTTCTAGACATCTATTGCAAACTTGCAATCTAGCAAAGAATGGAGCATCGTTCCATCACCATCCTTGTTAATATTTTGAGTGTTGCACTTTTTCAGGTTCAACTATTGGTAATTTAGTCCAAAGAGTATATTTCCTGCATGGTCGGTCTTCTAGTTCTGAGTTTACCAATTATGATTGTTATTTTTATGTACATTACTATTCTGATCAACATATGTATTACCAAATAGAAAACCAGAACTATTGTCATTAATAATATATACAAATTTGACCATCCCAGTCACCTCTTGGTATATTTGAGCATAGATATAAATCTTGGGTATGTGGAAAAAATCACCACATATATGACATGCTTTAGTGGTTTTAATAAATTGACTAGAGGTTTTGTATGGCATTTGAATTAGAGCCTTCACATCTAGCTCATTCTATGTTAACATTGTGATCCCATTAGAGATCCTTTCTAACCTAATATGGACATATAAACACTCTTTATATCTTGGATCCCACCCTTCATGGAAGTAGACAATTATGTTTCAATGGCATGATAAGAAGATATCCTATTTTGAGTGTCATTCCAAGCTAGATTTCTTGTTTCCATGTCATTTATGATTTGTATATATCAACTTAGATGAAAATTCATTAAGGTTCACTTGTGGTTATGTTTAAGGTAGGTTTTAATATGTTAAAAATACTTGTGAATAAATTGCTAATCAAAATCCAATATAGGTAAATCATCTTGATATGATTCCCTTAGCACACCTGGAATCATTCACATGCTTCATTGAGATATTTCAATGACCCCTACTTGAAATTGCAATGGAGTTCTCTACAATGGAAAATTTTTCACATAAGTGTACAATTTATTAATGAATGCATTATGTAGCTCTTAACAAATACACATGATACCTCCTTGGAGGAAATTGTACCATGCCTATGTTTCATCTCAAAAGAGGAAATGAAAATATGGATATAACTATCCTTTGATTCCATGCCAATTGTTTTTAAAATAAGACATTTTCTTTAATGTTTGGATAGGGTGTGTGGGCTACTGGATTACCAGTGAACTTTCTAAGTTGAATAAGATTGATGAGGCTACTTCAAAACTTGTCACTATAACATTCAGAGGGTTTTTACAAAAATAGGTGGGAGATTATCTACCTCCATTGCAATGCCATTTTAAGAGAGATAACTCCCATCGATTTGTTATGCTCACCATTCCTTCACTCCTCCAGATTTTTCTCAGTTTGATATCACATTTCTATTGATATCACCTCTATAGTTCTTCACTATGTTTGCAAGAGTATACTAGAAGTCCTATAAATATATGGGTTGAAGTTTTGAAATGAAACTACAGTTGATACCACCTCAACGTAAGATACTTCAGTGAGAAAATGGAGTAAAAATAATGGAAGAATAGAAATGTAAGATTTTTTATGTAGACTATTTATGATGATTGAGCCTTGCGTTCCCCGCAATCACAAACAATATTGCCAAAAACTTGATGCATGTCTGAATGATACGAGATTTGGGTATTGTATCTTACCATATACAAGATCCTAAGCTTGGAAAAAATAAAAAAAAATTAGAAATTCAAATTAAACACAAATATTTCTCTCTTAAGTTAACAAGATCAATTATAGTATAGTTGGGATTGTTCTTAGGATCTCAAAATGAATTGTAAGCTACTAGGAACAATACATTAGATAGATGAATTTGATAAAAGAGTTTGGTTCAGATCTGCAAACAAAGAATTGAAATGCATAAAGGAAATTGTAAAAAAGTGGGATAATATTAGAGAGAAAAAGTCTGGGTTGGGTTTCCATCACCTTGACTACACTACTCATTCTATTGCACCTACCAAACTAGTGATATGAACTAATTGAGTGACCGTCAAGGTTTCCTTACCCAACCTTCTCTCATTTGTAGGCAGATCATGCAGATATAATGGACTATGCCTCTCTTAGGGTTAATGGAAAATACTTGTTATTTATAGCAAAAAATGAAATGATTCAAACGACCCTCTCCTGTTGGGATCATGTTGAATGCCCTTTCTACCATAGTTGACCAATAGACAACCACTCTTTTGGTCGTTATAAAGAGACATTCAGTTTCAAAACAAAGTCGGTAGGAGAAATCAACTGATATGTGAATTACATAAACAAGTACTAGGATTGAGGGATACATATCACGATCTAGAAATGGATCTAGTTGCATATATTTGAGATGGCATCACAAAGATCAAGGAAGTAGCTGGATTCCAACACTAGTATAGTGAGTAGAAGAAAGTAGACTCTAAGAAGATGTAGCTGTGGAGGAACTTAGGTTTTCCCTGAGATGTGGGACTGCTTTTGTACTATACAATATTTCTTTCATGCCAATTATTGAAAAAATAGTCACTAATATTGGGTGAGGTGAAGTGTGAGGGAATTAGGATAGTTAATGGATGACTATATGGTGGGTTTTTGAAGAAATGCAATACTTCTACGGGTGGAGGATGGATGAAAGTAGAGAGAGAAAGTGGAAATGAATGGGGGAGGTGAGTAGTGATTTAAACCATGAGAATGTTAGCAAAGGGGTTCCACTAATAGGCATGAACCATGGGTGATGGGCGTAAGTGTCTTTTCCTACACATCCTGGTGAGATCTGATCGAGAGAGGAACACATTTTAGATGCATGTATTCTGGTATTCGATGACTTCACCTCCTTTCCTGTTGAATGTCAAGTTATTTCTAGTTTAGATTCAATCAGTTGATAGTGAACCGATTTGAGCTTTCTTTAGTTTGAATTCCACCAGTTGAGATTCACCCAATTGTAAACTAGAAGGTTTTGGAAGGCTTCTCTTTATATATGACCAAATTGGTTCCGACTAGTTTGACTGGCTTCAAGGATTGGGGTATTATAATGTAACTTCAGATTTATAGAGCTTCACTTCTCTATAAGATCATATACATCATACTGGATAACCGATTGTGGAAACCAATCTAGTTGGACACCACTTGGGGTCTGTACTCCTTAATTGATCACTAGCAACAAACATGTGCATATGCACGTGCCCCATTTAACATGTTTATTTTAAATATTTAAAAAATAAAAATTTCTAAAAGGATAATAGTAATTGTGCCCCATTGAACATGTTCATTTTATATTAAACATTTGAAAAATAAAATTTTCCAAAAAAATAATGATCATCTTTGTAACTGCCCAAAAGGATAATGATAATCCTTTTGTTCTTTTATCATGAAAGAAAAAATATAAAATTAAACAAATATAAAAAAAGTTGAATTTTTTTTTTAGAAGAGAGAGAATCAAGGAGAGCGCAGCGTGAACTCACTTTTTTTATAGTAGTATAAATATTAGGACATCGTTCATTGAGTTCTTGTGTTGTTCTAGTAATTGATGAAGTCTTCATAATATAATAGGAGAATACTCAAATAGGTCCCGAATATTCTTCAAATTTAACATATAATGAAGTTTCTTGGATTCCTACGCAGATGTTGAGCATAGCTTTCTTTCTACATTCCGTACCAACATAAAGATATTAGTAGCTAATGCAAAAACCAAAAGTGAAGGCAAGGAGAACCATACAAAAATGGTGTTAGTAAAAAGAAGTTTATAATTCCATATTGTATTTTCTTTCCCATCATTTGAAATGTCCTTCCGAGCGAAAGGTGCCAGGACTCCAACCCAATGATTGTTTTCATATCCAACCCTCATAGTGCTAGGTCGGGGTTTTCATATCTATGGTCGCGGTTGCCTTTTTAATCCCGAACACATACATTACGTTGTTCAGTTTGTTTTGTAATTGAGTACTTTTTAAAGTTGAATCTAAGATTGAAGGTTGTAGGCAATAAGTTGTGGAGGTTGACGCTTGGTTCTCCCTTTGAGGAGTGACATCTACTTACTACGGATGACCACATTAACATAAGACCATAGACACATTAAATTATTTTTCAGTCATATGTACACATGTATAGAATTTTTTAAGAACCTTATGATTAAATATATTATACACAAGAACCGTATGCATTGTCCTATTATATATATTGTTATAAGATCAGAATGTAGCTATCATTTCAAAATGTACATGTTTAACGATATGTATTTATGAGCCAATGTCCATGGAGAAGATTGGGATAGAGACTCCATTTTATTTCAAAGATACTGTAGGTTTTTATTCTTGTAAATAACACAAAAGAGAGAGTTTGAAGAATCGAGATTAATTCTAAGAGTCAAAACAAATGTAAGATTATAACAAGTCCAACTAATTGTACAAGGCTTGTAGGAAGATAATCCTAGACAAGTCCAATCTTTAAACAATGTATTTTACGCTGGTCCCCATAGTATTCTATTAGAGGTTTACTATGTATCTCATTTCTTCTTAGCAGACCACAACCCATTTGCACTATCTCACTCCACGACTTATTTTTTTCCTCGTAATTCACACCCAACGTCCTCCCATAGCCGCCATGGGAGATTAGCCCAAGTTATACATTACAACAAAAGAAAATTTTATTATATTGTTGGAAGTATATACTGTATTATATGTAAATATAGGATTATTGTAATGAAAAAAACCTGAATCACAAATCCTACAGAATCAAAAATATATAAAAAATATTAGAAAAATTATCAGACACCATTAAGATCATCAACCACTTAACTTTGAGTTTGACATATGTGATGACTTTCTTCAGAGATAATAATGCTCTTTCGCATGTACTCATAGGTGCTCAACACTTTTCTTTTTTAAGAATTGGACATTCACACATTCAAGATATACCTTGTTGAGAATGATCTTCGACTACACCTCACTTGCATAGGCGCGTGGATGGGCAGAGGATGGCAGCCACATGCGTAGAACATTGCAACAAGAAGAATAGAAAAAAAATATTCTTTTTGAATACACTATTACTGTACACTGAGTACGAGTTGACAAAAAGTGTAAGTATCTTAATCAATGCTTAAGCTAATTTGAGAAACTCATGTATACGTATTTTTCTCTCTCACATATCTAAACATTTCTGAATCCAAATTGGCAACGAAGATAACTTCACAATATATTGTTTTACATAATGAACTAGGCATACTTATATCCTACAAGATTCATCCTGTCAAATATACATATTCTATTAGGAATTTGTGGTATATAAGCGACGTGTTCTGCAAAACTAAAAATGCAAGATTTAACATGAAAAACTCTCCCCAAGATGAGAAGAGAAAAATTATGGGACAATGCCGACCAACAAGCACTATGTAATCAAGATTACAACTCACACCATCCAGATTTAATTACCCCTAAATCCGAATCGCTCCCCCCACACGAGAACAAAGATAGGAAGATTAGAATTACACCCAAACATGTACAAAATATCCCACTCATCTTTTTCTCCTCACAACACCTCTGTCGTTGTAGGGAATCAGCCACACAGTTATGCTCTTGCCTGTTGTCGCTGCAACCGCTGACCGGACCGCCTCTACTCCTGATGAGGTTGTGTACCTCGCTTTCCAATCAAAGAGCTCTCTCCACCTGAGAGAGAAAACACATCCTTCGTAGAACAGAAGGACTGTTGTCATAGTCACTGCCGCAACACCAACGTAGTGCCACCAACTGATGTGCGTCTTCCGCTGCTCAGATCTGCCATCGTAGTTGATGCACCACTAATGTGTCGCTAACTGTCAGTCGCTACTTCGCTTCAAAGAAAAGTCGCTAACCCTCTCTTACCAAAAGAGAGCACCACTAGTTGTTCTTATTTTCTGGCTCTTCTACCACATAAGGCACCAACAACAAACAACTGATGAGATCACACACCAACCAGTGGGTGTTGGTATGTATGCCCTGAGAGTCAATCATGGTATGATTGGTGGGATACATTAAGATTGATTTGATAAACATCAAAGGCAAGCTTCCAATTCTTTCTGGTTCAGTCATATGAGATAATGATAGAACATATTGAATGTCTAGAGAATGACAGTACTCAATGACGTATGCTTTCAGGTTGAGGACCTGAACGATGAGATCATACATATGCTAAAAGTTTGTAAATTCTTATTATGTCCCTAATCGGATGTCATTGTGGAAGGTAGATAGATAACTATGACACACAAACCTAGATTGTGATGTTGGCTGATGATAGAATCTCGTTACTCATGATATGGAGATATCAAACCAAACACATAGGTACTTGTTAGAGAACAAGTATACCAGACAGACCTACCGTGAGTTTGACACATGGAACCATGACATGGTAGTCACAGTCAGTTCTCACAGTGATGGTGGTGAGTGTGATTCTTTGACCTGGAATCACTACACTCAACACATGTCGTTGGGTACACTTTGACATCATCAAACGCAGTCTTGAAATATGGGTTGTTATAAAGGTGATGATTGGGTGGATTTGACACATGGGGCTTTTGAGGGGTGAGTGATAGATATGGGATTTGTACCTCCTGAGGGAGTTTGATATCCATGGCCACTTGATGAGTAGGATTGAGATAGGTGTGCATATATGTGTGAATCAGTATATGATATTAATGTCATACATGTAACATCCCTGACCTAGGTTATGTCGTAACCCTAGATTTTTTGCTTAATAAAGTTAATTATATGCTTGCTTTTATTTCTTGAATTGTAATTAAGGTTCAAGAGGAACTTATGTTTCAACTTTAGTCCTTTTCGAATAATGTTGAAACATTGTTTTGCTTGTTTTGGACTAAAGTGAAAATTATCCAAGTTGAGGGGTTAACTTGCAAATGTTGCATGATAAGATGTTCCTCAAGTGTTGAAGCATCATAAGGATGAAAATGATGCAGTGATATGTCTTGTGGTAGCCTGAATAATAAGAAAGAGCTTGTTGAGCAATGTTTGTGCATTAAAACCTAGTTTTGGTGTAATGTGCAATTTACCCAAAACCTAAGGTTCAATATGCAAATTACCACTTCAAAATAGTCCCTAATGTTTTTTGGAATCATGTAGAGAAAAAAAAAGAGAGGGGCGTCTCATTTGAATCACTTTGGAGGAGATAGAATCTTGATATTAAAATAATCAAGATTTAAGCACAATTAGAACTTTACTTCAATTTAATGCAAAATAAATATATTAATTGAAGAGCCCTTCAACCAAAAATGTGAGGGATGATTTTTCAAAGGAATGAACGACCAAGTGCCTTGCAAAGGCACGAAAATATCTAAAGGAAGTGGATAACTCACTCACATTATTATAAGAAAAAGAAATATCCATCCACTCACTTATGGATATTAGTATAATATGATTTAAGGTGCTTAATTTGCTTTTATTTAAATCATGAATAATTGAGAAGAATAAGAGGCAAGGAAGATAGCCTCGTATCTAAGGAAGAGAAGGGGGCAAGTGGCAAGGAAATGGAGGAGTTATTCCCTACTTTCTCTCTCCTAAAATGAATTTTTAATAAAATGCATATATGCTCCTTTATCCATGAGTTGAAAGGGTAATTTCGAAACCCCTTTCACTTCTTGATTGCAAAAACGACCAAGGGATCTTGGAGCAACAGGAGGACGACCCCCAAACTGTTGGTAAGCTTTTTGACCTTCTTTCACCATGATTTCATGGTGGAAATCGAAAATAAATGATGGATTTCTTCTTTTCTCCATGCAATCTTCTATCCTAGCCATTTCATTTCACTCAAAAGCATGAGGGCGAGCTTGGGATAGTTGAAAAAGCTTCTTCCACCATTAAAGACGCGGAGCTTGGAGCTTTGAAGCTCAATTGGTGGCGGGTTATATAACTTGAACCCTTATTCATTGTTATTGAATTTAATTTCTCAATCAATTATGTTCAATTGCTCTTCTTGCAATCCCTTTGATTAATTGATGAAACTACCATGGAAATGGCAGTAGAGTGAAGCTAACATCATCTTAAGCACACATCTTAACAAGTTTTAGTTGCAAACGGTTTCAACACTTTTAGTCCAAACAGTTTCACCAAACTGTTTGAAGACCAAACTGTTTGCAAACCGTTTGGGGGTTTAGTCCCAAACCGTTTGGGATGGTTGAGTGTTTGGATGGGTTGACCGTTTGAGGTCAGGACCATAGTACATGTTGGATGATGATCCAATGGATCCAATTGATTAATTCAATATATGGACAATCCTTCAATTAGAAACCCTAATCGGGTTAAGTGCTGAAATTTCAAGTGATTGATTTAATACTTTGGGTTGACTAACCCAAACGGTCTCAAGACCATTTGGAGGTCACCCAAATGGTCTCAAGACCGTTTGGAGGTCAACCAAGGCCATTTGGAGGTCTAGGGTTGAGTAATTGAAGATTTCGAGATATCAAATCGAAAGGTAATCAATAACTCATTTGATGATCAATCCAATGATCTAAACTCTAATTGGATTTCACAAATTTTAATGATGGATGAGGAAAATGGTCTCAAGACCGTTTGGAGGTCATCCAAATGACCTCAAGAACGTTTGAGGTCAGGTCATGTAATGGTTTGATAATGATCCAATGATTTCAATTAGACTAGTTCCACAATGTCAACCATTGATGGTTTCTTGATTTCAAAACCCTAATTGATGGTTTCTTGATTATAAACCCAAGTTTAATTGGGTTCAAAACCCTAATTGAAGGTCTAATTGAAGGGTGATTCAATGGTCCAATTGAAAAATAAACCAGTGGTTCAATTGATAGATGGTTTAATGATTGAAATCCTGAATTGATAAAGTGATGGAAGACCTTTTTTGGTCCATTCGATTTTCAGAGAGTTTGGACCAAACGGTGTTAAGACCGTTTGAGTCCAAACGGTCTCAAGACCGTTTGGGATCAAACGGTCTCAATACCATTTGAGACCAAACGGTTTCAAACCGTTTGGAGACCCAAGTGGTTTCAAGTATAAATTGTCCATATCGTTTCATTATTGTTTTGCTTAAACAGTTTCAAACTGTTTGGAGCATCAATGGTCAAGAACGTTTGGATGTTTCAATGTGATTAAGTCAATTGGAAACCTAAGGTGATGGAAGATTAAATGACCCTATTGTTTTTACTGATGTATCTCAAAGATAATCACTAGGGTTGTACCTCTAAGGTACTAAGTGATTGATAATCCTTAGATGAGTTAATCCTTGAAGCTTAAGTAGGCAATAACGCAGTACACTATGTTAATCATAGATGTATGTACTTGATTGAAGGGTATATGTAAACCTAATCAAGTTGAAAGGATGATAGAAAGGAATTCATACATGAGTATTAATCATGTGGTGATTAGGTTATGATCCTTAGTAAAGAGATCATGAAACCCTAATCTAGAAGGTTAATGAACCCTAACCCTAATTCAGGGTAACATAATGTAAAACCCCAATTATGGCAATGGAGAGTGAAACCCTAAATGGGATGAATAGTAAATCCTAATTATGGATAGTTGAACAAGAAACGCTAATTTTAGGGTAAAGTGCATGAAACCCTAAACTAGGGTAATGTGATGTAAAAACCTGATGTATTGATATGAAATTGAGAAACCCTAATTGAGGTTGATTCCATGTGAAACCCTAATTAAGGGTGATTCCATGTGAAACCCAAATTGAGGTTGATTCCATGTGAAACCCTAATTGAGGGTGATGCCATGTGAAACCCTAATTGAGGTTGATTCCATGTGAAACCCTAATTGAGGGTGATGCCATGTGAAACCCTAACTGAGGTTGATTCCATGTGAAACCCTAATTGAGGGTGATGCCATGTGAAAGCCTATTCAATGGTATGATGAGGAGCCCTAATAATGGGTGAAGGTATGTGAAACTCTAATTTGGAGTTATAATACATGAATCCCTAATCTTGAACAATTTGATGACAAACCAGAACCCTAATAATAAAATAGTGGATAAAGCCTTATAAAGGTGAAATATCTCAAATGGTTGATTATAGGTAACCTTATAGTAAGCGATGCCCTAACCTGAGATGAGTCCATATCATTGAAGATAGTTGGACCATTCTTGTGTGTGACCTATGCACTTCATGGTAAGAGTGATAGGTTAGTAAATGAAAGTATTAAGATGGGAAATACCCTAACCCTAAATTGGGTAATGGGACATGAGAAACCCTAATGTGATGTGAATAGTAAGCCCTAAACCTATTAAGGGAATAGTGGTGTTACTATTGTTGTACATGAGGTAATATGTTTTTTTTGCCTAGTGAGAGGTGACAAGATGTTTAATGGCCTTGTGAGCCATATGGTTAGATGTTCCCTAGTGAGAGGTGAAAATATGCTTTATGGGCCTTATGAGCCATGAGAACAATTGTGGCATAGTGAAAGGCACCAAGATGATTATAAAAATTCACTGTAAGAAATGATAATAATAAACCTAATAAAAAGGAACAATTCTATTTAATATGGAATGTGAATAGCTATGAAGGCTAACCTCAGGGTTCAAAGCCTAGAAAAGGATGTGATGATTAATGATGGGTCAAAGGAATTTATATTCCATGATCTATGTAATCAGGTTTGGTTAAAGTCCAATATCTGGCAAAGGTGTAAAGCATGTAATCAATTTTGGTTAAAGTCCAATACCTGGTAGGGGTGTAATAACTGTAATCAGGATTGGTTAGAGTCCAATGCCTGGAGGTGTAATCATGATTGGCTGGAGTCCAATGCCTGGCGGTGTAATCAGGTTTGGTTAGAGTCCAATGCCTGGCAGTGTAATCAGGATTGGTTAGAGTCCAATGCCTGACGGTGTAATCAGGATTGGTTGGAGTCTAATGCCTTGGCAGTGTAATCAAGATTGGTTAGAGTCCAATGCCTGGCGGTGTAATCAGGATTGGTTAGAATCCAATGCCTGGCAGTGTAATCAGGATTGGTTAGAGTCCAATGCCTGGCAGTGTAATCAGGATTGGTTAGAGTCCAATGCCTGGCGGTGTAATCAGGATTGGTTAGAGTCCAATGCCTGGCAGTGTAATCAGGATTGGTTAGAGTCCAATGCCTGGCGGTGTAATTTGGATTTATTAGAGTCCAATGCCTGGCAGTGTAATCAGGATTGGTTAGAGTCTAATGCCTGGAGGTGTAATCAGGATTGGTTAGAGTCCAATGCCTGGCGGTGTAATCAGGATTGGTTAGAGTCCAATGCCTGGCTATGTAATCAGGATTGGTTAGAGTCCAATGCCTGGCGGTGTAATCAGGATTAGTTAGAGTCCAATGCCTGGCGGTGTAATCAGGATTAGTTAGAGTCCAATGCCTGGGAGTGTAATCAGGATTGGTTAGAGTCCAATGCCTGGCTGTGTAATCAGGATTGGTTAGAGTCCAATGTCTGGCTGTGAAATTAGGATTGGTAGTGTCCAATGCCTGGCGGTGTAATCAAGTTTGGAAGAGTCCAACACCTGGAAGAGGCTTAATGCCTGTAATGATGACATAGGATTGGTAATAACCCAATGCCTGTAATGATGACACGGGATTGGTAATAACCCAATGTCTGTATTAATGATATATGAGTACATGGTAGATGTAATTCCTTATCTGTTTAGTAGATTGGCTAAGGCCTGCAGATTGAAACAAGAATGTCTCATGGGTGACATATCAAGATAATGAGTGTCACAAGAGAAGTTTGACATGATAGTATAATATGATGGGTAAATGATATACATGTTCTTCCTATTCCTTATTAAGAGAATAGATGATCTACTATTCTATTATAAATAGTTGCAATGCTTTAAACTACTTATCCTCTACCCAGTTTTATATCATTAAACTGCAATAATAATGTTTTTGGTGGAGAGTTATATCTTTTTCCGGGGCAATTAAAATTATCTCACGCCCGTGGGATCCAACATTTTTAGGTGGACAAGAATGGAGGAGACTGAGAATATCTTGTAGAGGAAGAACATTAGCAATAGTAGGGACAACAATAACAGCCCAAGTGGACTGTACTATATGTCATGTCTTGTAGATAGAAGTCCTATGTGTCATCTCTGTACTCTCAGGTCCTCAGAGTTAGTAGTTAGTATTTTTACATCGATCTGAGTGTTTGGCTTGATGCCTCGAGGTTCTTATACAGTATGTATTTAGTTGTTAATAAGGCAGTAGATATTGTAACTCTCAATAAGAAATGGTACAAAATATGTACTTATGAACCAGGATGTAAATATAATACATTGGTTCTTGTTGAAAGAGTTTTCCTATGATTGGATCTCTTTGGAAAAGGTTTTAATTTTAGTGATTTTCAGTAATCCGCTGTTAATGATCACTTCCACAAATGTAATTATTCAATGTTTTGGATTTTTCATTACAATACATATCTCCTCCAATCTACTCTGAGATCAAAAAAGTGAATGAACGTTGACAGGATGATTGTTCTATGCCTTGAGTTCATTCGAGATATCAGTGACAAAGGAATTATACATTCACTGTAACACCATTCACGGATTGTAGGATTGAAAGTTGTTCTTAAAATTTCTATTTCACTTGGGTAGCACTGATGTGCGACAAGGCACCGCTCTTTGCTTATGAAGTCATAAGTGTTATGGACTTTCACTGCCAACGTGAAATGGACCTACAGGGTCACACACATATGATTTAACCTCGAAGAGGAGTTTATCCACAAATGATATTTAGATTTTTTATTGAAGGATTTTAGTAGTTCAATTAAAAACTCAATCAATTGATAGCTCAGTATCATAGTATTCAAGGTGTTGGACCGATTGATTGGAGTATAAGATTGATTGAAACTACAATTGAATGATATGAACAGTCTGCTGCCCCGACCGATCAACTCATAGGGATGAAATGATCGGCTCAGGTTGGTGAACCGATCAGCTCAACTGGTGAGACGATCGGCTCATGTGTCATGAGACGATCGGCTCAATTATTGAACTAGTCGATTCATGTGACCAACCGAGATTGTTTGGAAAGTCAGAAGACTATTTTGCAAATACAATTTGTTTCACTTGTACAAATTCAATTTGGATAAGGATTAATATTTGATTAATAAAAAACAAATATGAAAGTTAATTTGAGTTGGATCAGGACCACAAACCGATCAGCTCAAAGCACCAGCTAATCGGCTTAGAGCACCAGACGATCGGCTCAGGTCCTAAACGATCGGCTTAGGGCCTGAAATGATCGTTTCAGGGTGGGAACATATTGGTTTAGATAGCGTAGATTGGTTATTTTGTGGAAAATCTTGAATCCTTCTACTCCTGCTTTAATCCCGCATTGCCCAGGGTAGAGAACCCTGTCCCATGACCCTCCTATATATACAGCGGTATTGGGGGCTTCTAAAAAAAACAACAACTCAGAATACTAGTTGCTCTGCAAAGTTGTCGTTCTCTCTAGTTGTGGTAACCGAGAGAGCCCGAGAAAGTGCTACCCGATAAGGGAGGCACAACAAGGGAAAGACAACTACAAAAAGGCAACTAGTTGCAGGAGAGTGTTTTGGTGACTAGTACGCTGACAGGTGGGTGTGACTCCTTCTGATTCCTTATGGGACAAGGAGATCGGAGTTCCAGGTGGTCTGTGTGGACTACTTCATAGGAGGGAGACTTCTACCGCTCAGAGGACAGATGTCAATCCCAAATGTCCCGGTGAGACTAGGAGTTGCAAAGACATTGTCCAAGACCGGAGGTTTAGACCATGCAAGCCGCGAGGTAAGGTCGCCGAGAAAGGCTCGAGACAAGGTACTCCTATACAAACCATCCTTCCTACTATATAGATGGTGACGCGGTTCCTTTATTCTGGGTTTGGGAGAAGAAATTTTTTGTTTCCACTGCCTTCTTTGTCTCCCCTAAAACCCAAAAGTGGTATCAGAGCCATGTCAACTTCTCTATACTTTAGGATTATCAATATGATCAATTTTGGGTTGTCGCCTTTATTTATTGCATACGATGCGAATAAAATTGGCTTTATGCATGTCCAATCCTAAATCCACAAATCCCAATATACATATATGATATGTCATATGAATGCACTCGATATGTTTCTCCCTTAAATGAGTTTTGTGGTGGATGTATAGCATGGTTATGGCCAATAAACCCTATGTATGTGTGCTTCATTGTATGTGGTTGCTTGCATCTCGGTCTGCACACTGATTCCCTATCTCCTATTACTGATGTAACTCGAGATAACTCGATATTTCTTTCCTACCTTTGCTCCCCCCTGAATGTAACTCGGGGTTTCTCAATTCTAATGTAAATAGGATAGAACTTTTATTTCATGTTATGTCAAAGAACGAAGGACAATCTGACGAAACTGAGACGATTGGTTCAAGGAATGAACCGATAGGTTGGTGATCCAGACGACCGGTTTGAGGAGCGATACGATTGGTTGGCGGTCATGAGGAGATGCACGATGACCAGGCGAACCAATTGGTTGGAGGAGCGAACCGATCGGATGCTGGCACCCAGACAACCGGCCAGGGCGAGTAGGTCATTCATGTGATGAGTTGATCAACTCGGATGGCTATAACACTTCATCATGGATAGGTTGCATGTGATGTGGACCTAGATGACCGTGATTCCTCTTGGCTCAAGGAATCACATTAGGATGGCCATAATCATCACTTTTATCATTTCGCATGTTTTTTTATGGGATATAGCATGTATATGATACATACTATATATTGTGGTGATTGGATATGTATATGTACCTATAAAACCAAATCCCTCATTAAATATTAAAGTTTTAGATGCCTTCCAAATGTGACACACGTAAAAAGCTTGATCGACCAAGTGTGGGCACGCCCTAGCATGGTGCACCGTCTATCTCGTGGAAGCATGAAGGATGGATATGTGGGTCTGCCCTAGATGGGTACATATTCATCGTGTTGGCTTTGGGTCGGACTTAACAAGGTGACCTAGATAGGATCTAGCACCTTGAGGCATGGAGGTGTTCATGGAAAAGAGTTGCATATGACATCTTTCAAGAGTTACATATGATTCAATTGGAAAAAGTTGCCTACCTAGAAGATCTAAGTTGTGGGTGACAGCCCTAGCTGGTCCATGACTCAGAGGATTTTAGGATCTTGCCCACTAGAAGATTGTACGCTACAATCTTTTGAATTGCTGGTGAGCGCTATCAATTTGAACAAAAATAGTGGGAGCAATAATTAATTAAATTTCTAATTATATCATCAACCTTTCAAATCAATCATATAAGTCAAAATTGAGTTTTGGACTAAAATTGCATATATTTCCTTTTGTAGTCCAAATGACAACAAACAACAATCACTTTTCATTGCGATCGGTCCTTGAAAAGGACAAGCTGAATGGGACTAACTTCCACGACTAGTTTAAGACATTGAGAATTGTTCTCACTCAAGAGAGAAAGCTCTATGTCCTGGATACTCCAATTCCAGAGGAACCTGCTCCTACCGCACCAAAGGCAAAAAGGGATGCTTATAAGAAGCATTTTGATGATTCAATTAATGCAAAGTGCTTGATGTTGTGCTCCATGAACCATGAGTTACAAAGACAACATGAGAACATGGGTGTCATTGAGATGATTCAGCATCTCAAGAACATGTATGAAGATCAAGCACGGCAAGAGAGATATGATGTCTCCAGGGTGCTGTTTAAGTGTGTCATGACAGAAGGAGATCTAGTTGGTCCTCACACACTCAAGATGATTGGGTATGTGGAGAACCTGACGAGACTGGGATTTCCCATGAGCCAAGAGTTGGCTACTTATGTGATACTGCAATCATTGCTAGAATCATACAGTCAGTTTGTGATGAACTACAACATGAACAACTTTGATAAGCCATTGATAGAGTTGTTGGGCATGTTGAGGACAGCCGAGGAACAAATGAAGAAGGACAAGCCTTTATCTATGATAATGATCAGTAGTAAGAAAGGCAAGTCCAAGCACAAGGGCAAGGGCAAGGCTAAGAATGGTTCTGACGCTAGCCAACAGTCCAAGTCGTCTTCAACTCTCAAGGCCAAGGGAGGCGTGACCAAGAGAGGTAATGGAAGAATGATTATCCTATTAGGTATAATACATGTGATGTATTTACATACCCATTGGACTTAATGCTAGTAATTCAAATGGTTTTTAGAGAAATACCAATATGAATATCTTGAAATGTTCAAGAATATCATAGATGAAGTACGAGTTTGGTAAAGTGTTAATTCTTGATGAGATCAATGAATAAAATACTTACACCAAATGTTTGAGATCCTTATAAGTGATTATGATTGTGTATTATAGTGAACTCATGATTAAGGCATGGTGATATCTAAATCAAATGGAGTCATACTCTAAGGAGTTTGAGGATGATTATCAAATAACTAATTTCTTCTTAAATAATGAATATCCCACACTAATAAAGGACATTAATAATCACAAGGAGTTATGAGTTCTTATATCCTTGACAGATACACCTCGATTATCTATGCGATGAGTTGGTCATGTGATGGGTCAACTATCTAAATAAATATGAGGAACCGGATTTTGAGTTATGGTTTATGACCATTACATCCTAAATGACTTCCATGTGAACCATATGGTATGACCTTGATGGTAGCAACCATTGGGATGAAATCCATAAGTGCGAATGAGTATTAAGTGTAAAGACACATGGATGACATTTTGAGAAGGATGATGTTTGTTGATTGCAACTTAATGACTAAGACATTTGGCATACGGATACTAAAACTGCATTCCTATGAGGAATAAAATAAGGATGTGTACGTGACACAACCTATAAGGTTTATGGATCCATTAATACAAATGAATTCTATAAGTTACAATGGACTAATCAATGTGATTGATTGAGTAAAAGCAACTCAGAACTGTGATCCTTACTTTGATAATATAGTCAAAGGGTTTGACTGATATTTCAAAGATAAAGAAGGGATATGTGATTTAGTGGGAGTGTATTCACATTCCATATGTTGATGTGAAATGGAAATGTTCTAGAATGGAAATCCAAAGTGGAAATTATATTTAAGGAAGATAGAGACGTTTCCTATGTGATAGGAATAGACATCTATAGAGATAGTTCTCAAAAACCTCTTGACTTGAAAAGAGAAAGCATACATTGGCAATCCATATTGAAGGGTTCAGTATGCATCGATTCAGTGGGAGAAAACTTGTCCATGTTACATGGAGCTAGTATCCCAAGGCCAAGTGTCCAATTCTTTTGAAGAATGTGAACACTAAGAATAGATATGGATCTATCATGTATGTAATCATCCCATCATCTTGCATGTGTGGACATAGCAAGAATAAAAGGTCTTCATCTTGTATGTAGGACATGACAATATGATATGCTCATCCTAACAACTCGTATGTGGGGCATGACGAGTGGATGTCTGTCTAGTTCCAGTAAGGGTTACTGGAATACCATAAGAACTTGATAAGTACTTGAGAAGTACTAGTTCTATGGAAATAAGGAAGGGTTCAGTGTAAAAGTTACACTGATGCGAACTTCTGAAAAGGACAGAAAATTAATCGCAAAATATATATATGGGATATATAAATGTGAATGTTTGTTGATAATTGGAAACGTTCCAATAAAGCTATTTTAAAAGGAAATGTCGAGTATCCGTGTGTTAGAGAGCATCAATGGATACTATATGGATCTAGAAGTTCATGAGATGAACTTATAGATATTCTGGTCATTGATGACATGCTAGGAGTGCTTGGTCATGCAATGTGGCTAAAAGTTAGCAAAGGAATACTAGATCGCATATTACGGCAACTCCATCTCATATGTGTGACATACAACGAAGATATGAGAGACATGGAAATAATATCAACCTTGGCAAAGTGTTTCCATAACTCACTATGTTAGCACTAGAGCACAGTAACATGTGGGACATGTTTGAAGATCATTAAGAATATGATTCAAGGGTGATTGTGTCCCAGTGCAAGTGGGAGTCTATTGGTATGTATGCCCTGAGAGCCAATCATGGGATGATTGGTGGGATACATTATGATTGATTTGATAAACATCAAAGGCAAGCTTCCAATTCTTTCTGGTTCAGTCATATGAGATAATGATAGAATAGATTGAATGTCTAGAGAATGACAGTACTCAATGACGTATGCTTTCAGGTTGAGGACCTGAACAATGAGATCATACAAATGCTAAAAGTTTGTAAATTCTTATTATGTCCCTAGTCGGATGTCATTGTGGAAGGTAGATAGACAAAAATGACACACAAATCTAGATTGTGGTGTTGGTTTATGATAGAATCTCGTTACTCATGACATGGAGATATCAAACCAAACACATAGGTACTTGTTAGAGAACAAGTGTACCAGACAGACCCACCGTGAGTTTGACACATGAAACCATGACAAGGTAGTCACAGTTAGTTCTCACAGTGATGGTGGTGAGTGTGATTCTTTGACCTAAAATCACTACACTCAACACATGTCGTTGGGTACACTTTGACATCATCAAACACAGTCCTGAAACATGGGTTGTTATAAAGGTGATGATTGTGTGGCTTTGACACATTGGGCTTTTGATGGGTGAGTGATAGATATGGGATTTGTCCCTCCTGAGGGAGTTTGATATCCATGGCCACTTGATGAGTGGGATTGGGATAGGCATGCACGCATGTGTGAATCAGTATGTGTTATTGATGTCATACATATCTCCTCCAATCTACTCTGAGATCAAGAAAGTGAATGAGCATTGACAGGATGACTGTTCCATGCCTTGAGTTCATTCAGGATATCAATGACAAAGGATTTATACATTCACTGTAACACCATTCACAGATTGTAGGATTGAAAGTTTTTCTCCAACTTTCTATTTCACTTGGGTAGCACTGATGTGTGACTAAGCACCGCTCTTTGCTTGTGAAGTCATAAGTGTTATGGACTTTCACTTCCAACGTGAAATGGACCTGCAGGGTCACACACATAGGATTTAACTTGGAATAGGAGTTTATCCACAAACGATGTTTAGATTGATTACTAAAGGAGTTTAGTAGTTTAATTAAACACTCAATCAATTAATATCTCAGTATCATAGTGTTCAAGGTGTTGGACCAATTGATTAGAGTATTGGATTGATTAAAACTGTGATTGATTGATTTGCACAGTCGGCTACCCCAATTGATCGGCTCATAGTGATGATTTGATTGGCTCAGGTTGGTGAACCGATCGGATCAAGTGGTGAGACGATCGAATCATGTGTCATGAGATGATCAACTCAATTGTTGAACTGGTTGAATCATGTGACCAACCGAGATCGTTTGGAAAGTCATAAGACTATTTTGCAAATACAATTTGTTTCACTTGTACAAATTCTATTTGGACAAGGATTTATATTTGATTAATAGGAAACAAATATGAAAGTCAATTTGACTTGGATCAGGACCATGAACTGATCGTCTCAAAGCACCAGCCGATCGGCTCAGAGCATCAGACGATCGGCTCAGGTCCCAAACGATCGGTGTAGGGCCTGAAACGATCGTTTTAGGGTGTGAACCGATCGGTTCAGCTGGCGCATATTGGTTGTTTTGTGAAAAATCTTGAACCCTTCTACTTCTGCATTAATCCTGCATTTCCCGAGGTAGAGAACCTTGTCCCATGACCCTCCCATATATATAGGGGTATTGGGGGCTTCTAAAAAAAAAAACAACTCAGAACACCAGTTGCTCTGCAAAGTTGTCATTCTCTCTGGTTGTGGTAACCGTGAGAGCCCGAGCAAGTGCTACCCGATAAGGGAGGCACAACAAAGGAAAGACAACTATAGAAAGGCAACTGGTTACAGGAGAGTGTGTTGGTGACTAGTACGCTGACAAGAGGGTGTGACTCCTTTCGATTCCTTACGGGACAAGGAGATCATAGTTCTTGGTGGTCTGTGTGGACTACTTCAGAGGTGGGAGACTTCTGCCGCTCGGAGGACAGCTATCAATCCCAACAGTCCCAGTGAGACTAGGAGCTACACAAACACCGTCTAAGATCAGAGGTGAAGACCGCGCAAGCCACGAGGTAATGTCACCGAGCAAGCTTTGGGACAAGGTACACCTCTACAAACCATCCTTCCTAATGTATAGACATTGACACGATTCCTTTATTCTGGTTTAGGAGAAGAAATTTTTTGTTTCCACTACCTTCTCTGTCTCCCCTAAAACCCAACAATGGTATCAGAGCCACGTCAACTGCTCTAAACTTTAAGATTATCAACATGATCAAATTTGGTTTGTCGTCTTTATTTATTTCATACGATGCGAATAATATTGGCTTTATGCATGTCCAATCCTAAATCCACAAATCCCAATATACATATATGATATGTAATATGATTGCACTCGATATGCATCGCCGTTAAACGAGTTTTGTGGTGGATGTATAGCATGGTTATGGCCAATAAACCCTATGTATGTGTGCTTGATTGTATGTGGTTGCTTGCATCTCGGTCTGCGCATTGATTCCCTATCGCCTATTCCTGATGTAACTCGAGATAACTTGAGATTTCTTTCCTACCTTTTGTCCCCCCGAATGTAACTCGGGGTTTCTCAATTCAAATGTAAATAGGATAGAACTTTTATTTCCTGTTATGTCAAAGAACGGAGGACAATCTGCTGACAATTGAGATGATTGGTTCAAGGAATGAACTGATAGGTTGGTGATCCAGACAACCGGTTCGAAGAGCAAGATGATCGGTTGGCAGCCATGAGGAGATGCACAATGACTAGGCGAACCGATCGGTTGGAGGAGCCAACCGATCGGCTGGTGGCACCCAGATGACCGGCCAGGGTGAGCAGGTCATTCATGTGATGAGTTGATCAACGCAGATAGCTATATCACTTCATCATGGACAGGTTGCATGTGATTTGGACCAAGATGACTATGATTCCTCTTGGCTCCAGGAATCACATTAGGATGGCCATAATCATCGCTTTTATCTTTTCACATGTTTTTTGTGGGATATAGCATGCATATGATATGTACTATATATCGTGGTGATTGGATATGTATATGTACCTATAAAACCAAATCCCTCATTAAATATTAAAGATTTAGATGCCTTCCAAATGCGAAACATATGAAAAGATTGATCGGCCAAGTGTGGGCACGCCCTAGCGTGGTGCACCGTCTATCTCGTGGAAGCGTGAAGGATGGATATGTGGGTCTGCCCTAGTAGGGTATATATTTATCATGCTATCTTTGTTTTAGATTTAACAAGGTGACCTAGATAGGATCTAGCACCTTGAGGCATGGAGGTGTTCATGGCAAAGAGTTGCATATGACATCTTTCAAGAGTTGCATATCATGGAATTGAAAAAAGTTGCCTACCTGGAAGATCTAAGTTGTGGGTGACAACCCTAGCTGGTCTATGACTCAGAGGATTTCATGATCTTGCCCACTAGAAGATTGTACGCTACAATCTTATGGATTGATGGTCAGGGCTGTCAATTTGAACAAAAATAGTGGGAGCAATAATTAATTAAAGTCTTAATTATATCGTTAACCTTTCAAATCAATCATATAAGTCCAAATTGAGTTTTGGACTAAAATTGCATATATTTTCTTTTGTAGCTTAAATGACAACAAACAAAAATCACTTTTTGTTGCGATCAGTCCTCGAAAAGGACAAGCTGAATGGGACTAACTTCCATGACTAGTTTAGGACATTGAGAATTGTTCTCACTCAAGAGTGAAAGCTCTATGTCCTAGATACTCCAATTCCAGAGGAACCTGCTCCTACTGCACCAAAGATAGAAAGGGATGCTTATAAGAAGCATTGTGATGATGCCATTGATGGAAAGTGGTTGATGTTGTGCTCCATGAACCACGAGTTGCAGAGACAACATGAGAACATGGGTGTCATTGAGATGATTCAGCATCTCAATAACATGTATGAAGATCAAGCACGACAAGAGAGATATGATGTCTCCAGGGCCTTGTTCAAGTGTGTCATGACAGAAGGAGATTCAGTTGGTCCTCACACGCTCAAGATGGTTGGGTATGTGGAGAACCTGATGAGAATGAGATTTCCCCAAAGCCAAGAGTTGGCTACTGACGTGATACTACAATCATTCCCAGAATCATACAATCAATTTGTGATGAACTATACCATGAACAACATTGACAAGCCATTGAAAAAGTTTTTGGGCATGTTGAGGATAGCCGAGGCACAAATGAAAAAGGACAAGCCTACGTCTGTGATGATGATCAATACCAAGAAAGGCAAGTCCAAGCGCAAGGGCAAGGGCAAGGTTAAGAAAGGTTCTGATGCTAGCCAACAACCCAAGTCGTTTTCAACTCTCAAGGCCAAGGGAGGTGTGTCCAAGAGAGGAAATTGCCACCATTGTTAAAAGCCAGGACATTGGTAAAGGAATTGTCCTCTCTATCTGGAAGAACTAAAGAAGAAAGAGGCGACAGACGTCTCCACCTAAAGGTGTCATGAAATTAACTTGTAACACATTTTGAGGTATACAATACCAAGATATAAAGTGTAAAACACTCAATAAATGGGGCAAATGTTGCCTCCATAGATAGGAGTACTTTAGTTTATTTTCAACCTTAAGGACATGTAATATAGTTATGAACTGCTATTTCATATTTCCCAATGGATAGAAACACCTTAATTTTTGCATATTGTATGACAATGACGGCAATTAATAAAGTTGATGTTTCAATCTTAGTGGCAATGCCTTGTTTATCTTGTGGTACTTGGAATGTATAAGATAAAGTGATACCTAAAAGCTATTGATAACTCAAACAATCAAATTAGCATAAATCATGAGAAATTCATTTCTAGTTTCCATATGATGGATAAGATAGACTCTTTTGGTTAGAGAACTAGTAAGAGACATCAATCTCTTGGACATAATTGTTCAATCTTCACAAAAGGTAATGGAAGAATGATTATCATAATAGGTATAATACATGTGATGTATTTACATACCTATGGGACTTAATGCTAGTACTTCAAATGGTTTTTAGAGAAATACCAATATGAATATCTTAAAATGTTCAAGAATATCATAGATGAAGTATGAATTTGGTAAAGTGTTAATTCTTGATGAGATCAATGAATAAAATACTTGGACCAAATGTTTGAGATCCTTATGAGTGATTATGATTGTGTATTATAGTGAACTCATGATTAAGGCACGGTGATGTCTAAATCAAAAGGAGTCATACTCTAAGGAGTTAGAGGATGATTTTCAAATAACTAATTTCTTCTTAAATAATGAATACCCCACACTAATAAAGGACATTAAGAATCACAAGGAGTTATGAGTTCTTATATCCTTGACAGATACACCTCGATTATCTATGCGATGAGTTGGTCATGTGATGAGTCAACTATCTAGATAAATATGAGGAACCAGATTTTGAGTTATGGTTTATGACCATTACATCCTAAATGAATTCCATGTGAACCATAAGGTATGACTTTGATGGTAGCACCCATTGGGATGAAATCCATAAGTGTGAATGAGTCTTAAGTGTTAATACACATGGATGACATTTTGAGAAAAATGATGCTTGTTGATTGCAACTTAATGACTAAGAGATTTGGCATACGGATACTAAAATTGCATTGCTATGAGGAATAAAACAAGGATGTGTACGTGATACAACCTATAAGGTTTATGAATCCATTAATGAAAATGAAGTCTATAAGTTACAATGGATTAATCAATGTGATTGATTGAGTACAAGAAATTCAGAACTGTGATCTTTACTTTGATAATATAGTTAAAGGGTTTGACTAATATGTCAAAGATAAAGAAGGGATCTGTGATTTAGTGGGAACGTATTCACATTCCATATGTTGATGTGAAATGGAAATGTTCTAGAATGGAAATCCAAAGTGGAAATTATCTTTAAGGAAGATATAGATGTTTCCTATGTGATAGGAATTGAGATCTATAGAGATAGTTCTCAAAAACCTCTTGACCTGATAAGAGAAAGCATACATTGGCAATCTATACTGAAGGGTTCAATATGCATAGATTCAGTGGGAGAAAACTTGTCCATATTACATGGAGCTAGTATCCCAAGGCCAAGTGTCCAAATTCTTATGAAGAATGGGAACACTAAGAATAGACATGGATCTATCATGTATGTAATCATCCCATCATATTACATGTGTGGACATAGGAAGAATAAAAGGTCTTCATCTTGTATGTAGGACATGACAATATCATATACTCATCCTGATAAGTCGTATGTGGGACATGATGAGTGGATGTCTGTCTAGTTCTAGTAAGGGTTACTGGAATACCATAAGAACTTGATAAGTACTTGAGAAGTACTAGTTCTATGGAAATAAGGAAGGGCTCACTGTAAAGAGTTACACTGATGCAAACTTCCGAAAAGGATAGAAACTTAATCACAAAATATATATCGGATAGATAAAAGTGAATGTTTTTTGATAAATGGAAATGTTCCAATAAAGCAATTTAAAAGGAAAAGTCGAGTATCCATGTTTTAGAGAACAATAGTGGATACTATATAGATCTAGAAGTTCATGCGATGAACTTATAGTTATTCCGGTCATTGATGACAAGTTAGGAGTACTTGGTCATGCAATGTGGCTAAAGGTTAGTAAAGGAATACCAGATCACATATTATGACAACTCCATCTCATACGTGTGACATACAGTGAAGAGATGAGAGACATGTAGTTAATACCGACTTTACCAAGGTGTTTCCATAACTCACTATGTAAGCACTAGAGCATAGTAACTCATGGGACATGTTTGAAGATCACTAAGAATATGATTCAAGGATGATTGTCTCGCAGTGTAAGTGGGAGTCTGTTGGTATGTATGCCCTGAGAGCCAATCATGGAATGATTGGTTGGATACATTAAGATTGATTTGATAAACATCAAAGGCAAGCTTCCAATTCTTTCTGGTTCAGTGATATGAGATAATGATAGAACAGATTGAATGTCTAGAGAATGATAGTACTCAATGACGTATGCTTTCAGGTTGAGGACCTGAACGATGAGATCATACAAATGATAAAAGTTTGTAAATTCTTATTATGTCCCTAGTCAGATGTCATTGTGGAAGGTAGATAGACAACAATGACACACAAACCTAGATTGTGGTGTTGGTTGATGATAGAATCTCGTTACTCATGATATAGAGATATCAAACCAAACACATAGGTACTTGTTAGAGAACAAGTGTACCAGACAGACCCACCATGAGTTTGACACATGGAACCATGACATGGTAGTCACAGTTAGTTCTCACACTGATGGTGGTGAGTGTGATTCTTTGACCTAAAATCACTACACTCAACACATGTCGTTGGGTACACTTTGACATCATCAAACACAGTCCTGAAACATGGGTTGTTATAAAGGTGATGATTGGGTGGCTTCGACACATTGGGCTTTTGAGGGGTGAGTGATAGATATGGGATTTGTCCCTCCTGAGGGAGTTTGATATCCATGGCCACTTGATGAGTAGGATTGAGATAGGCGTGCACGCATGTGTGAATCAGTATGTGATATTGATATCATACATATCTTCTCCAATATACTCTGAGATCAATAAAGTGAATGAGCGTTGACAGGATGACTGTTCCATGCCTTGAGTTCATTTGGGATATCAATGACAAAGGAATTATACATTCACTGTAACACCATTCACAGATTGTAGGATTGAAATTTGTTCTCCAACTTTCTATTTCACTGGGGTAGCACTGATGTGTGACTAAGCACCGCTCTTTTCTTGTGAAGTCATAAGTGTTATGGACTTTCACTTCCAACGTGAAATGGACCTGCAGGGTCACACACATAGGATTTAACATGGAATAGGAGTTTATCCACAAACAATGTTTAGATTGATTACTAAAGGAGTTTAGTAGTTCAATTAAACACTCAATCAATTAATAGCTCAGTATCATAGTGTTCAAGGTGTTGGACCAATTGATTGGAGTATTGGATTGATTGAAACTATGATTGACTAATTTGCACATTCGGCTACCCCAACTGATCGGCTCATAGTGATGATCCGATCGGCTCAGGTTGGTGAACTGATCGACTCAAGTGGTGAGACAATCGACTCATGTGTCATGAGACGATCAACTCAATTGTTGAACTGGTCAAATCATATGACCAACTGAGATCGTTTGGAAAGTCAGAAGACTATTTTGCAAATACAATTTGTTTCACTTGTACAAATTCGATTTGGACAAGGATTTATATTTGATTAATTGGAAACAAATATGAATGTCAATTTGAGTTGGATCACGACCACGAACCGATCGGCTCAGAGCATCAGACGATCGGCTCAGGTCCCAAACGATCGGTTTAGGGCCTGAAACGAACGTTTCAGGGTGTGAACCGATCGGTTCAGCTGGCGCAGATTGGTTGTTTTGTGGAAAATCTCAAACCCTTCTACTTTTGCTTTAATCCTGCATTTCCCGAGGTAGAGAACCTTGTCCCATGACCGTCCTATATATATAGGGGTATTGGGGGCTTCTAAAAAAAACAACAACTCAGAACACCAGTTGCTCTGCAAAGTTGTCATTCTCTCTGGTTGTGGTAACCGTGAGGGTCCGAGCAAGTGCTACCCGATAAGGGAGGCACAACAAGGGAAAGACAAATGCAGAAAGGCAACTGGTTGCAGGAGAGTGTGTTGGTGACTAGTACGCTGACAAGAGGGTGCGACTCCTTCCGATTCCTTATGGGACAAGGAGATCATAGTTCTTGGTGGTCTTTGTGGACTACTTCTGAGGTGGGAGACTTCTGTCGCTCGGAGGACAGCTATCAATCCCGACAGTCCCAGTGAGACTAGGAGCTGCACAGACATCGTCTAAGATCGGAGGTGAAGACCACGCAAGCCACGAGGTAATTTTGCCGAGCAAGCCTTGGGACAAGGTACACCTCTACAAACCATCCTTCCTACTGTATAGACATTGACGCGATTCTTTTATTTTGGGTTTAGGAGAAGAAATTTTTTGTTTACGGTACCTTATCTGTCTCCCCTAAAACCCAACAGTGGTATCAGAGCCACGTCAACTTCTCTATACTTTAAGATTATCAATATGATCGATTTTGGTTTGTCGTCTTTATTTATTTCATACGATGCGAATAAAATTGGCTTTATGCATGTCCAATCCTAAATCTACAAATCCCAATATACATATATGATATGTAATATGAATGCACTCGATATGTGTCACCCTTAAATGAGTTTTGTGGTGGATGTATAGCGTGGTCATGGCCAATAAACCCTATGTATGTGTGCTTGGTTGTATGTGGTTGCTTGCATCTTGGTCTGCGCACCGATTCCCTATCTCCTATTCCTGATGTAACTCGAGATAACTTGAGATTTCTTTCCTACCTTCTCTTCCCTCTAATGTAACTCGGGGCTTCTCAATTCAAATATAAATAGGATAGAACTTTTATTTCCTATTATGTCAAAGAACGGAGGACAATCTGACGACAACTGAGACGATTGGTTCAATGAATGAACTGATAGGTTGGCGATCCAGACAACCGGTTCGAAGAGCGAGATGATCGGTTGGCAGCCATGAGGAGATGCATGATGACTAGGCGAACCGATCGGTTGGAGGAGCCAACCGATCGGATGGTGGCACCCAGATGACCGGCCAGGGTGAGCAGGTCATTCATGTGATGAGTTGATCAACTCGGATGGCTATAGCACTTCATCATGGACATGTTGCATGTGATTTGGACCTAGATGACTATGATTCATCTTGGCTCCAGGAATCACATTAGGATGGCCATAATCATCGCTTTTATCGTTTCACATGTTTTTTGTGGGATATAGCATGTATATGATATGTACTATATATCGTGGTGATTGGATATGTATATGTACCTATAAAACCGAATCCCTCATTAAATATTAAAGATTTAGATGCCTTCCAAATGCGAAACACGTGAAAATCTTGATCGGCCAAGTGTGGGCACGCCCTAGCGTGGTGTACCATCTATCTTGTGGAAGCGTGAAGGATGGATATCTGGGTCTGCCCTAGTAGGGTACATATTTATCGTGCTATCTTTGGCTTAGACTTAACAAGGTGATCTAGATAGGATTTAGCACCTTGAGGCATGGAGGTGTTCATGGCAAAGAGTTGCATATGACATCTTTCAAGAGTTGCATATCATGGAATTGACAAAAGTTGCCTACCTGGAAGATCTAAGTTGTGGGTGACAACCCTAGCTGGTCTATGACTCAGAGGATTTCATGATCTTGCCCACAAGAAGATTGTACGCTGCAATCTTCTGGATTGATGGTGAGGGCTATCAATTTGAACAAAAATAGTGGGAGCAATAATTAATTAAAGTCTTAATTATATTGTTAACCTTTCAAATCAATCATATAAGTCGAAATTGAGTTTTGGACTAAAATTGCATATATTTTCTTTTGTAGCTCAAATGACAACAAACAACAATCACTTTTCGTTGTGATCGGTCCTCGAAAAGGACAAGCTGAATGGGACTAACTTCCATGACTAGTTTAGGACATTGAGAATTGTTCTCACTCAAGAGCGAAAGCTCTATGTCCTAGATACTCCAATTCCAGAGGAACTTGCTCCTACCGCACCAAAGGTAGAAAGGGATGCTTATAAGAAGCATTGTGATGATGCCATTGATGGAAAGTGGTTGATGTTGTGCTCCATGAACCACGAGTTGCATAGACAACATGAGAACATGGGTGTCATTGAGATGATTCAGCATCTCAAGAACATGTATGAAGATCAAGCACGACAAGAGAGATATGATGTCTCCAGGGCGTTGTTCAAGTGTGTCATGACAGAAGGAGATCCAGTTGTCCTCACACGCTCAAGATGGTTGGGTATGTGGAGAACCTGATGAGACTGAGATTTCCCCAAAGCCGAAAGTTGGCTACTGACGTGATACTACAATCATTCAGAGAATCATACAATCAATTTGTGATGAACTATAACATGAACAACGTTGACAAGCCATTGACAGAGTTTTTGGGCATGTTGAGGATAGTCGAGGCACAAGTGAAGAAGGACAAGCCTAAGTCTGTGATGATGATCAATACCAAGAAAGGCAAGTCCAAGCGCAAGGGCAAGGGCAAGGCTAAGAAAGGTTTTGATGCTAGCCAACAACCCAAGTCGTCTTCAACTCTCAAGGCCAAGGGAGGTGTGACCAAGAAAGGTAATTGCCACCATTGTTAAAAGCCAGGACATTGGTAAAGGAATTGTCCTCTCTACATGGAAGAACTTAAGAAGAAAGAGGCGACATACATCTCCACCTAAAGGTGTCATGAAATTAACTTCTAACACTTTTTGAAGTATACAATACCAAGATATAAAGAGTAAAACATTCAATAAATGGGGCAAATGTTGCCTCCATAGATAGGAGTACTTTAGTTTATTTTCCACCTTAAAGACATGTAATATAGTTATGAACTGCTATTTCATATTTCCCAATGGATAGAAACACCTTAATTTTTGCATATTGTATGACAATGACAACAATTAATAAAGTTGATGTTTCAATCTTTGTGGCAATGCCTTGTTTATCTTGTGGTACTTGGAATGTATAAGATAAAGTGATACCTAAAAGCTATTGATAACTCAAACAATCAAATTAGCATATATCATGAGAAATTCATTTCTAGTTTCCATATGATGGATAAGCTAGACTCGTTTGGTTAGAGAACCGGTAAGAGACATGAATCTCTTGGACATAATTGTTCAATCTTCACAAAAGGTAATGGAAGAATGATTATCATATTAGGTATAATACATGTGATGTATTTACATACCTATGGGACTTAATGCTAGTACTTCAAATCGTTTTTAGAGAAATACCAATATGAATATTTTAAAATGTTCAAGAATATCATAGATGAAGTATGAATTTGGTAAAGTGTTAATTCTTGATGAGATCAATGAATAAAATACTTGGACCAAATGTTTGAGATCCTTATGAGTGATTATGATTGTGTATTATAGTGAACTCATGATTAAGGCACGGTGATGTCTAAATCAAAAGGAGTCATATTCTAAGGAGTTAAAGGATGATTTTCAAATAACTAATTTCTTCTTAAATAATGAATACCCCACACTAATAAAGGACATTAAGAATCACAAGGAGTTATGAGTTCTTATATCCTTGACAGATACACCTCGATTATCTATGCGATGAGTTGGTCATGTGATTAGTCAACTATCTAGATAAATATGAAGAACCAGATTTTGAGTTATGGTTTATGACCATTACATCCTAAATTCATTCCATGTGAACCATAAGGTATGACCTTGATGGTAGCACCCATTGGGATGAAATCCATAAGTGCGAATGAGTCTTAAGTGTTAAGACACATGGATGACATTTTGAGAAGGATGATGCTTGTTGATTGCAACTTAATGACTAAGAGATTTGGCATACGGATACTAAAATTGCATTCCTATGAGGAATAAAAGAAGGATGTGTACGTGACACAACCTATAAGGTTTATGAATCCATTAATGCAAATGAAGTCTATAAGTTACAATGGATTAATCAATGTGATAGATTGAGTACAAGAAACTCAGAACTGTGATCTTTACTTTGATAATATGGTTAAAGGGTTTGACTGATATGTCAAAGATAAAAAAGGGATCTGTGATTTAGTGGGAACATATTCACATTCCATATGTTGATGTGAAATGGAAATGTTCTAGAATGGAAATCCAAAGTGGAAATTATCTTTAAGGAAGATATAGACGTTTCCTATGTGATAGGAATTGAGATCTATAGAGATAGTTCTCAAAAACCTCTTGACCTGAAAAGAGAAAGCATACATTGGCAATCTATACTGAAGGGTTCAGTATGCAAAGATTCAGTGGGAGAAAACTTGTCCATATTACATGGAGCTAGTATCCCAAGGCCAAGTGTCTAAATTCTTATGAAGAATGGGAACACTAAGAATAGACATGGATCTATCATGTACGTAATCATCCCATCATATTGCATGTGTGGACATAGCAAGAATAAAAGGTCTTCATCTTGTATGTAGGACATGACAATATGATATACTCATCATGATAACTCGTATGTGGGACATGATGAGTGGATGTCTGTCTAGTTCTAGTAAGGGTTACTGGAATACCATAAGAACTTGATAAGTACTTGAGAAGTACTAGTTCTATGGAAATAAGGAAGGGCTCACTGTAAAGAGTTACACTGATGCAAACTTCCGAAAAGGATAGAAAATTAATCGCAAAATATATATCAGATATATAAAAGTGAATGTTTGTTGATAAATGGAAATGTTCCAATAAAGCCATTTAAAAGGAAAAGCTGAGTATCCATGTTTTAGAGAACAATATTGGATACTATGTAGATCTAGAAGTTCATGAGATGAACTTATAGTTATTTCGGTCATTGATGACAAGTTAGGAGTACTTGGTCATGCAATGTGGCTAAAGGTTAGCAAAGGAATACCAGATCGCATATTATGACAACTCCATCTCATATGTGTGACATACAGTGAAGAGATGAGAGTCATGTAGTTAATACTGACTTTAGCAAGGTGTTTCCATAACTCACAATGTAAGCACTAGATCATAGTAACTCATGGGACATGTATGAAGATCACTAAGAATATGATTCAAGGGTGATTGGCTCGCAGTGTAAGTGGGAGTCTGTTGGTATGTATGCCCTGAGAGCCAATCATGGAATGATTGGTGGGATACATTAAGATTGATTTGATAAACATCAAAGGCAAGATTCCAATTCTTTCTGGTTCAGTGATATGAGATAATGATAGAACAGATTGAATGTCTAGAGAATGACAGTACTCAATAACATATGCTTTCAGGTTGAGGACCTGAATGATGAGATCATACAAATGCTAAAAGTTTGTAAATTCTTATTATGTCCCTAGTCGGATGTCATTGTGGAAGGTAGATAGACAACAATGACACACAAACCTAGATTGTGGTGTTGGTTGATGATAGAATCTCGTTACTGATGATATAGAGATATCAAACCAAACACATAGGTACTTGTTAGAGAACAAGTGTACCAGATAGACCCACCGTGAGTTTGACACATGGAACCATGACATGGTAGTCACAGTTAGTTCTCACAGTGATGGTGGTGAGTGTGATTCTTTGACCTAAAATCACTACACTCAACACATGTCGTTGGGTACACTTTGACATCATCAAACATAGTCTTGAAACATGGGTTGTTATAAAGGTGATGATTGGGTGGCTTTGACACATTGGGCTTTTCAGGGGTGAGTGATAGATATGGGATTTGTCCCTCCTGAGGGAGTTTGATATCCATGGCCACTTGATGAGTAGGATTGAGATAGGCGTGCATGCATGTGTGAATCAGTATGTGATATTGATGTCATACATATCTCCTCCAATCTACTCTGAGATCAAGAAAGTGAATGAGCGTTGACAGGATGACTGTTCCATGCCTTGAGTTCATTCAGGATATCAATGACAAAGGAATTATACATTCATTGTAACACCATTCACAGATTGTAGGATTGAAAGTTGTTATCCAACTTTCTATTTCACTGGGGTAGCACTGATGTGTGACTAAGCACCGCTCTTTTCTTATGAAGTCATAAGTGTTATGGACTTTCACTTCCAACGTGAAATGGACCTGCAGGGTCACACACATAGGATTTAACTTGGAATAGGAGTTTATCCACAAACAATGTTTAGATTGATTACTAAAGGAGTTTAGTAGTTCAATTAAACACTCAATCAATTAATAGCTCAGTATCATAGTGTTCAAGGTGTTGGACCAATTGATTGGAGTATTGGATTGATTGAAACTGTGATTGACTGATTTGCACAGTCGGGTACCCCAACTGATCGGCTCATAGTGATGATCCGATCGGCTCAGGTTGGTGAACCGATCGGCTCAAGTGGTGAGACGATCGACTCATGTGTCATGAGACGATCAACTCAATTGTTGAACTGGTTGAATCATGTGACCAACCGAGATCGTTTGGAAAGTCAGAAGACTATTTTGCAAATACAATTTGTTTCACTTGTACAAATTCGATTTGGACAAGGATTTATATTTGATTAATCAGAAACAAATATGAAAGTCAATTTGAGTTGGATCAGGACCACGAAACGATCGGCTCAAAGCACCAGCCGATCGGCTCAGAGCATCAGACGATCGGCTCAGGTCCCAAACGATCAGTTTAGGGCCTGAAACGATCGTTTTAGGGTGTGAACCGATCGGTTCAGCTGGTGCAGATTGGTTGTTTTGTGGAAAATCTAGAACCCTTCTACTTCTGCTTTAATCCTGCATTTCCCGAGGTAGAGAATCTTGTCCCATGACCGTCCTATATATAGGGATATTGGGGGCTTCTAAAAAAAAACAACAACTCAGAACACCAGTTGCTATGCAAAGTTGTCATTCTCTATGGTTGTGGTAACCGTGAGGGTCCGAGCAAGTGCTACCCGATAAGGGAGGCACAACAAGGGAAAGAAAACTACAGAAAGGCAACTGGTTGCAGGAGAGTGTGTTGGTGACTAGTACGCTGACAAGAGGGTGCGACTCCTTCCGATTCCTTATGGGACAAGGAGATCATAGTTCTTGGTGGTCTGTGTGGACTACTTCAAAGGTGGGAGACTTCTGTCGCTCGGAGGATAGCTATCAATCCCGACAGTCCCAGTGAGACTAGGAGCTGCACAAACACCGTCTAAGATCGGAGGTGAAGACCACGCAAGCCACGAGGTAATGTCGTCAAGAAAGCCTTGGGACATGGTACACCTCTACAAACCATCCTTCCTACTGTATAGACATTGACGCGATTCTTTTATTTTGGGTTTAGGAGAAGAAATTTTTTGTTTCCGCTACCTTTTCTGTCTAGCCTAAGACCCAACAGTGGTATCAGAGCCACGTCAACTGCTCTATACTTTAAGATTATCAATATGATCGATTTTGGTTTGTCGTCTTTATTTATTTCATACGATGCGAATAAAATTGGCTTTATGCATGTCCAAACCTAAATCTACAAATCCCAATATACATATATGATATGTAATATGAATGCACTCGATATGCGTCACCCTTAAACGAGTTTTGTGGTGGATGTATAATGTGGTTATGGCCAATAAACCCTATGTATGTGTGCTTGGTTGTATGTGGTTGCTTGCATCTTGGTCTGCGCACCAATTCCCTATCTCCTATTCCTGATGTAACTCGAGATAACTTGAGATTTCTTTCCTACCTTTTCTTCCCCCGAATGTAACTCGGGATTTCTCAATTCAAATGTAAATAGGATAGAACTTTTATTTCCTGTTATGTCAAAGAACGGAGGACAATCTGACGACAACTGAGACGATTGGTTCAAGGAATGAACCGATAGGTTGGCGATCCAGACAACCGGTTCGAAGAGCGAGATGATCGGTTGGCAGCCATGAGGAGATGCACGATGACTAGGCGAACCGATCGGTTGGAGGAGCCAACCGATCGGCTGGTGACACCCAGATGACCGGCTAGGGTGAGAATGTCATTCATGTGATGAGTTGATCAACTCGGATGGCTATAGCACTTCATCATGGACAGGTTGCATGTCATTTGGACCTAGATGACTATGATTCCTCTTGGCTCGAGGAATCACATTAGGATGGCCATAATCACCGCTTTTATCGTTTCACATGTTTTTTGTGGGATATAGCATGTATATGATATGTACTATATATCGTGGTGATTGGATATGTATATGTACCTATAAAACTGAATCCCTCATTAAATATTAAAGTTTTATATGCCTTCCAAATGTGAAACACGTGAAAAGCTTGATCGGCCAAGTGTGGGCACGCCCTAGCATGGTGCACCGTCTATCTCGTGGAAGCGTGAAGGATGGATATGTGGGTCTGCCCTAGTAGGGTACATATTCATCGTGTTGTCTTTGTCTTAGACTTAACAAGGTGACCTAGATAGGATGTAGCACCTTGAGGCATGGAGGTGTTCATGGCAAAGAGTTGCATATGACATCTTTCAAGAGTTGCATATCATGGAATTGACAAAAGTTGCCTACCTGGAAGATCTAAGTTGTGGGTGACAACCCTAGCTGGTCTATGACTCAGAGGATTTCATGATCTTGCCCACTAGAAGATTGTATGCTGCAATCTTATGGATTGATGGTGAGGGCTATCAATTTGAACAAAAATAGTGGGAGTAATAATTAATTAAAGTCTTAATTATATTGTCAACCTTTCAAATCAATCATATAAGTCAAATTTGAGTTTTGGACTAAAATTGCATATATTTTCTTTTGTAGCTCAAATGACAACAAACAACAATCACTTTTCGTTGTGATCGGTCCTCAAAAAGGACAAGCTGAATGGGACTAACTTCCATGACTAGTTTAGGACATTGAGAATTGTTCTCACTCAAGAGCAAAAGATCTATGTACTAGATACTCCAATTCTAGAGGAACCTGCTCCTACCACACCAAAGACAGAAAGGGATGCTTATAAGAAGCATTGTGATGATGCCATTGATGGAAAGTGCTTCATGTTGTTCTCCATGAACCACGAGTTGCGGAGACAACATGAGAACATGGGTGTCATTGAGATGATTCAACATCTCAAGAACATGTATGAAGATCAAGCACGGCAAGAGAGATATGATGTCTCCAGGGCGTTGTTCAAGTGTGTCATGACAGAAGGAGATCCAGTTGGTCCTCACACACTCAAGATGGTTGGATATGTGGAGAACCTGATGAGACTGAGATTTCCCCAAAGCCAAGAGATGGCTACTGACGTGATACTACAATCATTCCCAGAATCATACAATCAATTTGTGATGAACTATAACATGAACAACGTTGACAAGCCATTGACAGAGTTGTTGGGCGTGTTGAGGACATCCGAGGCACAAATGAAGAAGGACAAGCCTAAGTCTGTGATGATGATCAATACCAAGAAAGGCAAGTCCAAGCGCAAGGGCAAGGGCAAGGCTAAGAAAGGTTCTGATGTTAGCCAACAACCCAAGTCGTCTTCAACTCTCAAGGCCAAGGGAGGTGTGACCAAGAGAGGCAATTGCCACCATTGTTAAAAGACAGGACATTGGTAAAGGAATTATCCTCTCTATCTGGAAGAACTAAAGAAGAAAGAGATGACAGACGTCTCCGCCTAAAGGTGTCATGAAATTAACTTGTAACATATTTTGAGGTATACAATACCAAGATATAAAGTGTAAAACACTGAATAAATGGGGCAAATGTTGCCTCCATAGATAGGATTACTTTAGTTTATTTTCAACCTTAAAGACATGTAATATAGTTATGAACTGCCATTTCATATTTCCCAATGGATAGAAACACCTTAATTTTTGCATATTGTATGAGAATGTCGGCAATTAATAAAGTTGATGTTTCAATCTTTGTGACAATGCCTTGTTTATCTTGTGGTACTTGGAATGCATAAGATAAAGTGATACCTAAAATCTATTGATAACTCAAACAATCAAATTAGCATAAATCATGAGAAATTCATTTCTAGTTTCCATGTGATGGATAACCTAGACTCTTTTGGTTAGAGAACCAGTAAGAGACATGAATCTCTTGGACATAATTGTTCAATCTTCACAAAAGGTAATGGAAGAATGATTATCATATTAGGTATAATACATGTGATGTATTTACATACCTATGGGACTTAATGCTAGTACTTCAAATGGTTTTTAGAGAAATACCAATATGAATATCTTAAAATGTTCAAGAATATCATAGATGAAGTATGAATTTGGTAAAGTGTTAATTCTTGATGAGATCAATGAATAAAATACTTGGACCAAATGTTTGAGATCCTTATGAATGATTATGATTGTGTATTATAGTGAACTCATGATTAAGGCACGGTGATGTCTAAATCAAAAGGAGTCATACTCTAAGGAGTTAGAGGATGATTTTCAAATAACTAATTTCTTCTTAAATAATGAATACCCCACACTAATAAAGGACATTAATAATCACAAGGAGTTATGAGTTCTTATATCCTTGACAGATACACCTCGATTATCTATGCGATGAGTTGGTCATGTGATGAGTCAACTATCTAGATAAATATGAGGAACCAGATTTTGAGTTATGGTTTATGACCATTACATCCTAAATGAATTCCATGTGAACCATAAGGTATGACCTTGATGGTATCACCCATTGGGATGAAATCCATAAGTGCAAATGAGTCTTAAGTGTTAAGACACATGGATGACATTTTGAGAAGTATGATGCTTGTTGATTGCAACTTAATGACTAAGAGATTTGGCATACGGATACTAAAATTGCATTCCTATGAGGAATAAAACAAGGATGTGTACATGACACAACCTATAAGGTTTATGAATCCATTAATGCAAATGAAGTCTATAAGTTACAATGGATTAATCAAGTTAGGAGTACTTGGTCATGCAATGTGGCTAAAGGTTAGCAAAGGAATACCAGATCGCCTATTATGACAACTCCATCTCATACTTGTGACATACAATGAAGAGACATGTAGTTAATACCGACTTTGGCAAGGTGTTTCTATAACTCACTATGTAAGCACTAGAGCATAGTAACTCGAGCATAGTAACTCGTGGGACATGTTTGAAGATCACTAAGAATATGATTCAAGGGTGATTGGCTCGCAGTGCAAGTGGGATTCTGTTGGTATGTATGCCCTGAGAGACAATCATGGAATGATTGGTGGGATACATTAAGATTGATTTGATAAACATTAAAGGAAAGCTTCCAATTCTTTCTGGTTCAGTCATATGAGATAATGATAGAACATATTGAATGTCTAGAGAATGACAGTACTCAATGAAGTATGCTTTCAGGTTGAGGACCTGAACGATAAGATCACACATATGCTAAGAATTTGTACATTCTTATTATGTCCCTAGTCATATGTCATTGTGGAAGGTAGATAGACAACAATGACACACAAGACAAGATTGTGGTGTTTGTTGATGACAGAATCTCATTAGTCATGATATGGAGATATCAAACCAAACACATAGGTATTTGTTAGAGAAAAAGTGTACCAGACAGACCCACCGTGAGTTTGACACATGGAACCATGACATGGTAGTCACAGTCAGTTCTCACAGTGATGGTGGTGAGTGTGATTCTTTGACCTGAAATCACTGCACTCAACACATGTCATTGGGTACACTTCAACATCATCAAATGCAGTCCTGAAACATGGGTTGTTATAAAGGTGATGATTGGGTGGCTTTGACACATGGGGCTTTTGAGGGGTGAGTGATAGATTTGGGATTTTTCCCTCCGGAGGGAGTTTGATATTCGTGGCCACTTGATGGGTACGATTGAGATAGATGTGCACACATGTGTGAATCAGTATGTGATATTGATGTCATACATATCTCCTACAGTCTACTCTAAGATCAAGAAAGTGAATCAACGTTGACAGGATGACTGTTCCATGCCTTGAGTTCATTTAGGATATCAGTGAAAAAGGAATTATACATTCACTATAACACCATTCATAGATTGTAGGATTGAAAGTTGTTCTCCAGCTTTCTATTTCACTTGGGTAGCACTGATGTGTGACTAGGCACCACTCTTTTCTTGTAAAGTCATAAGTGTTATGGACTTTCACTGCCAACGTGAAATGGACCTGCACGGTCACACACAAATAGTATTTAACCTGGAAGTGGAGTTTATCCGCAAACTATGTTTAGATTGATTACTAAAGTAGTGTAGTAGTTCAATTTAACACTCATCAATTGATAGCTCAGTATCATAGTGTTCAAGGTGTTGGACCGATTGATTGGAGTATCAGATTGATTGAAACTGCGATTGACTGATTTGCACAATTTGTTGCCCCAACCGATCGGCTCATATGGATGAACCGATCAGATCAGGTCGGTGAACCGATCGGCTCAACTGGTGAGATGATCGACTCATGTGTCATGAGACAATCAGCTCAATTGTTGAACCGGTCGATTCATGTGACCAACCGAGATCGTTTGGAAAGTCAGAAGATTATTTTGCAAATATAATTTATTTCACTTGTACAAATTCGATTTGGACAAGGATTAATATTTGATTAATCAGAAACAAATATGAATATAAATTTGAGTTGGATCAGGACCACAAACCAATCAACTTAGAGCAGCAACCGATCAGCTTAGAGCACCAGATGATCGACTCAGGTCCCAAACGATTGGCTCGGGGCCTCTATTTATAGGCCTCCATCACATGTATTAGCAATTAGGAATCCCACTCCAATTCATAGTCCAATTCCTAATCCACTTCCAATGTTGCAAATAGACAACCATCTTCTCTCCTATTGGATTTAACTGCTACTAGGATTGGCAACACAAACCAACTCCTACTCGAGCCCAAATACAATTAGGACATGGGCCGAAATCCTATTCCTTTTCCCAACAATCTCCCCCTCCAGCCCATGAGGGATTCCATCACCACCTATGATGGATTCTGATAGGTGGTCATTCACCTCAAGCATGTCAACATCTTGTCCTTTTCATCCCTTTTCTTAAAGTACCACCCTGACTTCACTTTGTTCCCAAGCAACTGAGAAGACGTATACTGGCAACGCCGCTTCTCTCTCCATACCCATGTCCGGAACTTTCTTTGCTCCCGTAGACCGGTCTGTCGAGCCATCCTGGATGAAAATTGTGTTTCTGACCTTCTGCAGTAAGACTTAGAAACCTTCCTTTGACACTCCCTCTATCGATTTAACCTCACATCAAGAGCCTGATCCTCCATTCTACATACATCAACTACATGTTCACTGTATTGTCCTTCTTCCTCGTGTGTGCACTATCCAGAAGAAGTCTTTGGAGTGACCTTCTCTAACTGGGAGTCATCCTGATGCTTGTAGAAACTTAACTTTCTACCATTGTTGACATCACTGCGAGAATCCCACAGCTCATACCTGTGGCTATCTATAAGAGTACATCCAAGTCCTCCTCATCTCTTTTGAATTGGTGTTGGCTTCTTGACTTCCTAAACATTCTCTTTGTGCACTCTCAATGTGGTTTTATATAGATTACAGCACAGTCTGCCTCGAGCTATCAGTAAACACCCTTTTGTTACTTTGCACATGCCACCACCAAACCTGAGATCATATATGCTCCTATCCAACAAGGAACCAGAAATTACACTAAGCCTCAAGTCTGGAACATGACGAACATCCTTGAGCATGATAGTACACCCAACATCTGTTTTGACACAGACATCACCAATCCCAATGATCTGTGAGTAGCTAGCATTTCCCATCCTCACATTACCAAAGTTCCCTCTCTTATATTTTGTGAAGAACTTCCTGTGAGTTGCAACATGACATGTCGCTCGTGTGTCTACAACCAACTCAACTCCATCATTTATGTTCAAACCCTACTCTTAGACTGTGAATATTAGATCTTCTTCCATGGTAAGTATATTGCTCTGGTCATCGTCCTCGTGTTCTTTGGCAAGTTCTCGTGACACCTTCTTCCAGATCTTGCAATCCTTCTTGAAGTGTCCAACTTTTCCGCAACAACAACATTCTTTACTCTTTGTCTTTGACTTTCCGTGATTTGAACCATAATTGTGACATTAATTTCTTCCTCTACCTTCAACGCATAGAGCTGAACCTGAAGAATCAAATTTTCCACATTCCCTTCTGCCGATGTCTTAACTCAGAATCAAATCCTGATTATCATCAAGCTTCAGCTTCATGCTTCCTGACGAACTGCTGACTGTTGTCACCGTAGCAGACCAAATCTCGGGCAAAGAGGAAAGTAAGATAAGGGCTTTAACTTCATCATCAAACACTATATCCACTAAGTTTAGTTGAGTAACTATGATGTTGAACTCATTGATGTGATCTACTACCGAGGCTCCTTCGCTCATCTTCAGGTTGAATAAACGATGCACAAAATATATCTTGTTTGTAGTTGTTGGCTTCTCATACATATTTGATAGCGTCTTCAAAAGTCCCACCGTCATCTTCTCGTTGGCTATGTTGAATGCAACATTTCATGCCAATGTCAACCTGACCACCCCAAGTGCCTAACGATCATGGAGATCCCAATCCTCCTACTTCATCTGTTCAGGTTTAGTCCCCACCAGAGGTTGATGCAATTTCTTCTGGTACAGATAATCTTCAATCTACATCTTCCAGAAGATGAAATCCTTGTCATCAAACTTGTCAATGCGCACTTTTCCGTCTTCAGACGTCATTGTCAGTTCCACTTCAACCTTCCAACCTTGTTCTGATACCACTTGTTAGAAATTTGTGGTGTGTAAGCGACGTGTTCTACAAAACTGAAAGCACAAGATTTAATGTGGAAAACTCTCCCCAAGATGAGAAGAGAAAATCCACGGGGTAATATCGACTAACAAGCACTATGTAATCAAGATTACAACTCACACCATATAGATTTAATTACTCCTAAATCTGGATCGCTCCCCCCTTACGAGAACAAAGATAGGAAGAATAGAATTACACCCAAACTTGTACAAAACATCCCACTTATCTTTTTCTCCTTACAACACCTATGTCGTTGTAGGGAATTAGACACACAGTTGTACTCTTGCATGTTGTCGCTGCAACTGATGACCAGGCCGCCTCTGCTCCTGACGAGGTTGTGTACCTCACCTACCAACCAAAGAGCTCTTTCCGCATGAGAGAGAAAATGCGTCCTCCACTAAACGGACAGACTGTTGTCGTAGTCACTGCCGCAATACCAACATAGTGCCACCAACTGATGTGCATCTTCGGTTGCTCAGATCCGCCGTCGTAGTTGATGCACCACCAATGTGTCACTGACTGTCAGTTGCTACTTCACTTCAAGGCAAAGTCACTAACCCTCTCTTACCAAAAGAGAGAACCACCAGTTGTTCTTGTATTCTGGCTCTTCTACCACAAAAGGCACCAACAACAAACAACTGGTGGGATCACACACCAACCAGTGGGATGATCTCAATGGCCTCCCCCAGGGCCTCTATTTATAGGCCTCCATCACATGTAGCAGCAATTAAGAATCCCACTCCAATTCATAGTCCAATTCCTAATCCACTTCCAATGTTACAAATAGAGAGCCATCTTCTCTCCTATTGGATTTAAATCCTACTAGGATTGGCAACACAAACCAACTCCTACTCAAGCCGAAATATAATTAGGACATGGGCCGGAATCCTATTCCTTTTCTCAACATATTCCACTTGTATCTGGTCATATATACATCCATTTACATCAAGGTGTGGGGCATATCCCACCATACATTAGATCTGAGTGCCCAACATATACAACCATATGACATTAGGTTGAGAAAAAATTGACACTTATTCTATCATAAAAGTCATATTCTACATAATGCAAAATGTATTCCGTAAGATACATTTAGATACGGAATAAAAGTTCATATAAGTACTTATAGAGTAAAATGATCAAAAATCACTTTATGAGACCAAATCCCAATTGAGCATGATGTACAAACATGTTCTTTTGTGGTCTCTATGGCCTTCTCATGTGCTTGTGAGTAAATGTTTACTACCCTTTCCATATATAAGGATAGGCCCAAACGTATAAGTAGGTATTACCAGACTAAATTTCACTCATAATGTGCTACACATCAATATACTACAAAAGCCAGTTGTTGCTATTAGGCTAGATATGATCCAAAATTTTGAGTTGTTAATCGTAGACCTACACAATCCAAAATATTGAACTTGAAAATACTCATTTGGTTGCAAAATAGAATTAACATTGTGAGAAAATTTTAGTTTTAGGGACCCGAATATCCCAAACTTGACAATCGACAGTAACCTGAAATGACTCAAAATGAGACATTTGAAATAAAAAAAGAATGTTGACATCAATTATGTTACAATTTTTCCCATTGCACATACATTCCCGAGTTCAACCAAAAATTTACTTTACATATCATTACATATTTGATTCGACCGGATTGCCAGTGCTAATCTAAATCTAGCGGTAGCTTTTCTAATTAGCAGACCTATTTTAGCTTACATCCCTATATGTCATGGTGTTAGATACATTCATCATGCCAAACTTTTTGGCCAACACTATGCATATGTGCCTTGAATGGCACTACGTATCCTTTTAGGCCCTATTGTATATACTCTATCGAAACGTGACTTTTAAAAATCTTTTTTTAGATTCAACCTATCTAACATGCAATTAGAGCCATGGTTCCTCATCCACTTCTAGACTATCAAGGATCTCTTATAGATTTAGACTTGCTCCATGGATTTTTTATTTTTTTGAAAGACACCACATTCATTACATTAAAGCCATACAACATCTACATGTACAGGGAGATACACCAACCAAACACAAAAAGGCAAAGAGCAGATATAATAACCAGAAACTCATATCAGAACGTGATAAGTACAATGATATATTGATCTCTCTTATATATTGTTGACCAAAACAACTTTTTATGGGAGATTCCTTCAACCTAAGATTATATATGATATAAAGTATATGTTTCAAACTAGTGACCGAAGAAGGGATCACCTTCACACTTGTTGCCATATAACACAACCAAGCAAAACAACACAAAGGTGAACCACAATAGCACACATGCCTACACACAACGATGTAACAAGACATGAAGCAAAGCAACAAGAAGGAAAAACACACACGGAAAAACCGTCGAACACCTAGGTAGCTTCCGGGAAGGGAGCCAAAACCCCAACGGAACCACCGCCGGGAACAAGAGGGCCTTGGCAAGTGCGATGTGGGGGGTACAGGGCGCAGGGAACCCCACCACCGCTTCCAACCAGCTCTGCAGTCCCTACACGCTCTAACACCGCCTGAGTAGAAGGACAAACAGAGGGGCGAAGGCACCTCCAACAACACAGTTCCCCCGCTTGATCTCGAGTCCCTATCCAGGGGGCGCCCGGGCCGGCTGCCGCCAAGAAAACTAGCGGAACGCCAGAGCGCCGCTCTCCGTTGTCCGCCAGGATTCCCTTAATCTTGTTCGCGCAAGAAGTTGCTCCATGGATTCTTTGTTATTTATTAACATACCTGTGGACACACCAAATGGAAGGGAGTCGGTCACACGGCCTATCGTTCCCATTACTCATTCAACTAAAATGACCATGCACTGCGAACAGATTCCTCAACCTCAGCTACTCAATTCAGCATTCTGGGCAAGTCAACGACGAGTGTATGGCTGGCCCAAGGTTAGGTTTTCTTTCTTTTTTTCTTGCAGTCCTCCTGGTATCCTCCTAATAATAGAACTCGGATTTGTTTTCTCTGTAGTTGAGATCCGCTTGGCCACGGAAGATCCTCAAATTTATTTAAGAGGCATTGCACGTCTAGTTGAGTGTCTAGTCTCGCATATTAAGTTAGGAAGTCCTCACCTATGACCAAGGGATTTGAGATGGGATCCGACTAACCTGAGATCAATGGTTTGTTTAATAAACGGATAAGTACAGTTTTTAGCGAGGCCTAGGTTTCGCATGATGCACACCTAGGTACCTATTCCTAGGTCCCATGTGAATGAAACTAATACTTTGATCAGAGCTGGCGAGGGCAAGTTCAATGCAAGTCAGCCGCTGCCAGCCGCTCATGTAAGACCGAGTTAGACGTATCATACATATAGCTCTTGTTTAGTGATCTGGATAACCGGTGGTATGCCACTACGCGATAGTTTAGTCTGGAATGCTGTGATGCATATCCTAGTGGGCTTCAAACTGACGAGAAATCGTGCTATTGGAGGCGCAGTCTTGTGAGACGAATCTTTTGGTAATATTTGCAGAAGACCCTACAGAAGATGAGGACCCATTAGGATTTTAGTGAATTTGTACGGTTAGTCAATCAACCTTAAAGTTCTACATGCGGAGGAGATAGAATACGCGACTATGGTTCAAGCGCGTCGTGCTCTCTTTCGTACCCATGCTATGATCGCGTGTAGAAGCCTCTACATGATTTGCAATACATGGCTTGTTGTTATTCAACCTTTGTAAGTGCCAGATTAGCCGACAACGTAGAATATGCTAGTCTAGTTCTTACGGCATCCATTCTTGTCCTGACTTTCAATACTCCATATATACATCAACATAAGACGTCCGCAAATTTAATTGCACAATTTGCTGACGATGCCAACTTAATATTCCCGGAGAAAAATGTCTATTGCGTAGGCCATATATGCCTCCAATTGATGTTGCTCTCATTACTGCGACACGTCATTTTCTCTCTTTTTATAATTATACAGTCGAGGCATTGTACAGACACGAGGTGGTACTCCAGGATGCAAATAGATATTCCAAGACCAAAGAACTGATTCATACTTGGACCAATAACTGACGAAGGAAAAGGAAATTTCATTGATTGAATTTAAATTTTGGATAGTGAAATATTATATAGATCAAAATTATGCAAATATCGAACTTGGTATATCTTATTTGAAGAAAATTCAAAATATAAAAATTTCGTTAAAATATATATGTTAAAAACATGAAATAACGATATTATTTATATAATCTAAAAACAACAACAATAATAATAAGTGTCATCGCTGTAGACCATCTAAGGGTTAATTATATAATATCAGAGATGGACGTGGGACGCGGAGTGAGAGGGGGAAGAGGGTGGCGGGACAGCAGAGGGGGTGGTGGTGGCGTGCATACCCACAGTTATGGAGGAGGATGAGGATCAAAGAGGATCTTGGGGAGTGTCCCTTTCTCCACTAGGGATTGATGGAAGGATTTAGACAAAAACACAGAAATAGAGGTCAAAAGAAGTATGGAGTGAGGGTTTCGATCCTGAGTTCGGATATACCTTCAGTTTACTGGCATGCGAGGATCTACTGATCTGGAGCAACGAGATGAAATGGAGGCTAACCAAATCCATGACAAATCAACTGCGGTGAACTTTCCACCAATAGGAGGGACGACATCCTCGACTGTTGGGGTAAAACAATGGAGGTGGAGAACCCAAACAGAAACAACTTGACTACCGTCTCAAACATACCGATTTCTTTTAGCTCCATGGTGAACAGATCAAACACACACGAGGAAAAAATACATTCTTCTTGGAAAGACGGTACGAAGGAAACCTCTTTGTAGCGGATGTCACTATCGGAGTTGACGAAGGTCGATCCTGAGTGGTTATAGATCCAGATGCTTGAGAAAACCAGAAAGACCATGGCAATACACAGTGGTTGCTAGAATAATTTGCACTGATGCTGGTTACTCGACAGTAAGAGAAGGCTCTATGGAACCTGACACGTCAATTTAATATGCATGAAGTTGACCTAATTCAATATGTCATATAATTCCCATGCATGAGAGACTATGATGTGGGTCTTTTAGAAGGGCAGTGGAAGCTATTCGATTGATGTTTTATAGTGTGGGGTTGCTATCCACTTTTAAGTCAGTTGAGGATTTACCTAGTTATCTAGTGATACATGTTAGAATCCTTGATCTTACTTTGCACATGTATGTTCCTACCATGTTTGAGTATATTGGCATGACACTTGGTTTCTTAGTCAGATGGACTTACACACTATGGAAGGAACTAAGAGAAAGTTTGCTCGATTCATACTCAAAATAGATACATCAAAGAATCGTGTGTATACAATCCTAATCAATGGGATTGAATATCACGTGGAGTATGAAGTTTTGCCAGATGCCTGCTCAATTTGTGAAAAGCTAGGCCATTACCCTATGTTCTGTCCAGAAAAGAAGGCCACCATTGAAAAACCTGCCAACACCTCAGATGATGGAACTAAAGAAGTACATGAGAAAGACTTTACTGGAAAATGAAAGAAATAAAGAAAAAGAATGACTTCAAATAAAAGAAGAAGGACACAAGAAGGTGACAAACCACCAGATATCACACAATCGTAGAACATATTTTTTGGTCTAGAAAATGAAGAAGTGGAACAAACAAAAGAAGAAGCACAACATGATTCTTGATCCTACAGAAAAACTTCAGGAGAGGCGACTCACCCTAAAAAAAATTCAAAGAAGAAGATCACTACATAAAAAAATGATGTGAAAAGAAAGGACTAGGAAATCCCAAAAATAATGGGGCCTCAAGGACATCAGAACCATCAACGATTTAGAAGGATTCAGTCAGCGAACACACTTTTCTAAGAAATGGAGTTGTGAGGTTATTAAATAGGTGATAATTGTGGAGGATACTAATGGAGTCATAGAAAAATGCCAGGACAAAGATATTGTTGTGAAGATGTGATAACATCTAATTTTTTGGATGTTTCATGCCTAATTTTTCCCCTAATTTTCTTTATAGTACAGACTTGCTTTATTTTTTCCACATTTCATTCATATTTATCCTTTTTTACTTAATTAGGCATTAACTACTTCTTTTGTATAGGAAAACCATCAATTGATGTCCTTAACCATAGAGGCCCACTCGCTATAAAATCTATACGCCATATATAGGTCAACATACGATGTCCGCAAATTTAATAGCACAATTTGTTGCCTATGTCAACTTGATAATCTTGGAGAAAAATGTCTATTGGGTAGAAAATTTATGTCTCCGATTTATGTTGTTGTAATAATCGTGACACAACATTTTCCTTCTTTTTATAATTTTACAGTCAAGGCATCCGACAGACACCATGTAGTTCTTCAGGATGAAAATGGATACTCCAAGACCAATGGACCGATTCATACTCGGATCAAGAACTAATAAAGGAAAATAAAAGTAAATTTATTGGATTTAGATTTTGGATAATGAAATATTATATATAGATAAAAATTCTACAAATTTCGGTGTTGGTATATAAAATTTGAAGAAAATTCAAAGTATACAAATTTGAATTAAAATATATATTTTAAAACATGGAATAACATTATTGTTTATATAACATCTAAAAACAACAACAATCATAACAAGTGTCATCATTGTAATGATCATCTAAGTGTCAATATAATATTATTAGAGATGGATGTGGGACGATGAGCGAGAGGGGGAGAGGGTGGCGGTGGCATGCATAGCCACAATCATAGTGAACTCATGATTAAGGCATGGTGATGTCTAAATCAAGGAGTCATACTCTAAGGAGTTAGAGGATGATTATCAAATAACTAAATTCTTCTTAAATAAAGAATACACTTTGCTAATAAAGGACATTAAGAATCACAAGGAGTTGTGAGTTCTTACATCCTTAACAGATACACCTCAATTATCTATGTGATGAGTTGTTCATATGATGATTCAACTATCCAGATGAGTATGAGGAACCGAATTTTGAGTTATGGTTTATGACCATTACATCCTAAATGACATCCATGTGAACCATAAGGTATGACCTTGATGGTAGCACCCATTGGTTGAAATCCATAACTGCAAATGAATCTTAAGTGTTAAGACACATGGATAACATTTTGAGAAGGATGATGCTTGTTGATTGCAACTTAATGACTAAAGGAATTTGGCATATGGATACTAAAACCGCATTCCTATGAGGAATAAAACAAGGATGTGTACATGACACAACCTATAAGGTTTATGAATCCACTAATGAAAATGAAGTCTATAAGTTATAATGGACTAATCAGTGTGATTGATTGAGTACAAGAAACTCAGAATTGGATCTTTACTTTGATGATATAGTCAAAGGGCTTGACTGATATGTCAAAGATAAAGAAGGGATCTGTGATTTAGTGGGAGCGTGTTCACATTCCACATGTTGATGTGAAATGGAAATGTTCTAGAATGGAAATCCAAAAGTGGAAATATCTTAAAGGAAGATAGATATCTTTCCTATGTGATAGGAATAGAGATCTATAGAGATAGTTCTCGAAAATCTCTTGACCTGAAAAGAGAAAGCATATATTAGCAATCTGTACTGAAGGGTTCGGTGTGCACAGATTCAGTGGGAGGAAACTAGTCCATGTTACATGGAGTTAGTATCCCAAAGCCAAGTGTCCAATTCTTATGAAGATTGGGAACACTAAGAATAGATATGTATCTATCATGTATGTAATCATCCCATTATCTTGCATGGCAAGAACAAAAATGCATTCATCATCTTGTATGTATGACATGGCAATATGATGTGCTCATCCTGATAACTCGTATGTGGGACATGATGAGTGGATGTCTGTCTACTTCCAGTAAGGGTTACTGGAATACCATGAGAACTTGATAAGTACTTGAGAAGTACTAGTTCTATGGAGATAAGGAAGAGTTTGATGTAAAGAGTTACATTGATGCGAAATTCCAAAAAGGACAGAAAATTAATCGCAATATATATAAGATATATAAAAGTGAAAGTTTGTTGATAATTGGAAGTGTTCGAATAAAACCATTTTAAAAGGAAATGTCGAGTATCTGTGTGTTAGAGAACAACAGTGGATACTATATGGATCTGGAAGTTCATTAGATGCACTTATAGATATTCCGGTCATTGATGACAAGTATGGAATCCTTGATCATGCAATGTGGCTAAAGGTTAGCAAAGGAATACTAGATCGCATATTAAGGCAACTCCATCTCATACGTGTGACGTACAGTGAAGATATGTGAGACATGCAATTGATACTGACTTTGGCAAGGTGTTGCCATAACTCACTATGTTCACACTAGAGCACAGTAACATGTGGGACATGTTTGAAGATCACTCTGAATATGATTCAAGGGTGATTGGCTCACAGTGCAAGTGGGAGTCTGTTTGTATGTATGCCCTGAGAGCCAATCATGGGATGATTGGTGGGATACATTAAGATTGATTTGATAAACATCGAAGGCAAGCTTCCAATTCTTTCTGGTTCAGTCATATGAGATAGTGATAGAACATATTGAATGTCTAGAGAATGACAATACTCAATGACGTATGCTTTTAGGTTAAGGACCTGAACGATGAGATCATACGGATGCTAAGAGTTTGTACATTCTCATTATGTCCCTAGTCGGATGTCATTGTGGAAGGTAGATAGACAGCAATGACACACAAGACTAGATTCTGGTGTTGGTTGCTGACAGAATCTCATTAGTCATGATATAGAGATATCAAACCAAACACATATGTACTTGTTAGAGAACAAGTGTATAGGATAGACCCACCGTGAGTTTGACACATGGAACCATGACATGGTAATCACAGTCACTACTCACAGTGATGATGGTGAGTGTGATTCTTTCACCTAAAATCACTACACTCAACACATGTCGTTGGGCACACTTTGACATCATCAAACACAGTCCTAAAACATGGGTTGTTATAAAGGTGATGATTGGGTGGCTTTGACACATGGGGCTTTTGAGGGGTGAGTGATAGATATGGGATTTGTCCCTCCTGAGGGAGTTTGATATCCATGGCCACTTGATGAGTAGGATTGAGAAAGGTGTGCATGCATATTTGAATCAGTATGTGATATTGATGTCATACATATCTCTTCCAATCTACTCTGAGATCAAGAAAGTGAATGAACATTGACAGGATGACTGTTCCATGCCTCGAGTTCATTCGGGATATCAGTGACAAAGGAATTATACATTCACTGTAACACCATTCACGGATTGTAGGATTGAAAGTTGTTCTCCAACTTTCAATTTCACTTGGGTAGTATTGATGTGTGACTAGGCACCGCTCTTTGCTTGTGAAGTCATAAGTGTTATGGACTTTCACTGCCAATGTGAAAAGGACCTGCAGGGTCACACACATAGGATTTAACCTAGAAGAGGAGTTTTGTCCACAAACGATGTTTAGATTGATTACTAAAAGAGTTTAGTAGTTCAATTAAATACTCAATTGATTGATAGCTCAATATCATAATGTTCAAGGTGTTGGACTGATTGATTAGAGTATCAGATTGATTGAAACTACAATTGACTAATTCTGTACAATCTGCACTCCCAACCGATCGGCTCATTTGATGAACCGATCGGCTCAACTTGGTGAACCGATCGACTCAGATGGTGAGTCGATCGGCTCATGGACAGGGTGAAATGATTGCTTCAAGTGTTGAAACGATCGGCTCAACTGGTGCAACTGAGAAAGTTGGGAAAGTTAGGTTGGTGAGAAATTTCTTTTTCATTTTACTTGCCCAATTTGATTGGAACAAGGATTGGTATTTGATACCAATTAGAAATAAAAGAAGGAAAGTCAATTGGGAACTGATCAGGACCACGAACCGACCGGTTCAGAAGTGAACCGACCGTTTCATGGGTCCCAACCGATCAGTTGAGGTGTCAACTGACCGGCTCAGGTCCCCAACCGATCGTTTCAGAAATGAAACGATCGGTTTAGGTTGCGAGTTGGTTGTTTTTGTGGAAAATCTCGAACCCTTCTACTCCTGCTTTAGTCTCATATTGTCCGGCAAAGAGAACCCTGTCCCATGACCCTCCTATATATAGGGGTATTGGGGTATTCTCAAAGAACAACTCAGTGCAACCATTTGCTCTGTAAGTTGTCATTCTCTCTGGTTTTGGTAACCGAGAGATCCCGAGCAAGTGCTACCCGATAAGGGAGGCACAACAAGGGAAAGACAACTACAGAAAGTGACTGGTAGCAGGAGAGTGTGTCAGTAACTAGTACGCTGACAGGAGGGTGTGACTCCTTCCAATTCCTTGTGAGATAAGGAGATTGGTGTTCCAGGTGGTCCGTGTGGACTACTTTAGAGGCGGGAGATTTCTGCCACTCGGAGGACAGTTGTCAATCTCGACAGTCCCGGTGAGACTAGGAGTCATCAGTCTCGGTGCGACCAGGAGCTGTACAGAGACCGTCCAAGATCGGAGGTGAAGACCGCGCAAGCCGCGAGGTATTGTCGCCGCACAAGCCGCGAGGTATTGTCGCCGAGCAAGCCTCGGGACAAGGTATGATTCCACAAACCATCCTTTCCTATTGTATAGGCGTTGACGCGTTTCCTTGTTCTGGGTTTGGGGAGGAAAATTTTTGTTTCCGCTACCTTCTTTGCCTCCCCTAAAACCCAACAGATAGACAATATTATATATTTATCATGTGATTCACACACATATATAAGCACATTTAATTCATATTATTTTTCATCACACACATGTAGAAACTAGTAGTTCCATTTCAAATTTCCTCCATTTTCACACACATTTAGCAACCTGCAGTTCCATTCATTTCATCTCTTTTCACATTCAGACACATGTAGAAACATTCATGTATTCATCATCTTCACATTCACACATATGGCAATTCATAAAAAATCTTTCACATTCACACAAAAATAATTATGAGAACAAAGTTTAGAAATATCATTCTTTATTCATCATCATCCTTATCTCAATTATATTTAAAAATTCCCACTACTTGTAGGGCTTCTGCCCATTGTTCTCTTACATCATTTAACTCATCCATCGTATATGGAGTATGTACATCTAATAAATTTTTACCTATAGTGAAATCATTTTTAAACACCTGGAAAGAGAATGATGTATATATATAATTAATAATATATAATAATATTGATATATTTCATATTATCTAATGAAACTACATATAATACCTGATGTATGGTATTGATTTCCATTGCAGCATGTTCGATACTTATGCTCATAAATAGCATCACATAGTATCCACATACCCAGCCATTGTCTTGTGTAGCACTCTATAAATTGAAACATACAAAATATTCAAAAATACAAATAAGCACAATTCACATAAATAATATGTACATTTGAGTCAGGAAATTACTTTCATATTCTACCAAGTTAGTGGTTGGTTCTTTTTCTTGGGGATCTTTCCTCCAGCTTTGGTGTACTCTTGTAAAGCCCTACATGTTAATGTAACACATTAAATTGCATAATTAAACAGTAATGTAATAACAAATGTTAACAGATATAAAAATATGAAATATTTCTCACAGGAATAATGGCCTTTTCATTGCGTGTCCATATATATATTCAATTCCTTCCCCACAGGATCTAGACAATAGACAGTGAATGTCTTGGGGACCATAACTAGTAACTCCCAATGCTTACCACTACAGGTAAGAAAGTTATAAATTAATAACTCAAAAGTCATAATAAAAATGTAATTTTCTTAAGTCCAAATTATAAGCAAAGTAAACTTACCCGACATTGAATGGAGGTATTATCACCATTTTCTTATTTTCACCAAAATATTTAAAAACATCACAACAGTATGAAGTAACTGACCTAGGGTTTTTAACTATAAGACTAATCAAATATGAAACCAAAAATCGCACATGGAGAAATGAAAAATATGCACATATCATGTATAAGTGGCTGTAAAACATTTAATATGTATGCATTAATATATAAGAAACCAGATCACCATATATAAAACAAGGTATATGGATGAATAAACAAGATCTCACCATATCCACAACTCTATGATAGATGTGTTTAGCCAATCATAATGAAACAACTCCAAAATATCTTGTATAAATATCTTGTTATCGTATGATTGACCTACATTAATACGTATGCAAAACTTGTATTACGTATGCATTAATATGTATGCAAAACTTGTATAAATAGATTGATATCGTATGATTGACCTGCAGCTTCCTCCGGAATAGTAACATTTATAGGGCAATTTGGATCATGTTCACCTATCCAATCTGCCATACCCCTACAATTAGGATCTAACGAGGCATGTAGGTCATTTGGAATCCAACTTGTTACTTCAGGAGGTGGAGGTGGAGGCCGAGATGTAGCGGGTGTCTTCCTTTTGACCTGTATATATAATTTCATATCAATTGACTCATATATACGTACACACTAACAAATTAATGTAATGTAAATTTATCATACAATATTAGTATAGACAACATCCACTTTGGGCCACAATATCACTCCACCTTCTGCCTCACCAAGTGTTTTAGAATCTGGGTGGGCATATGTCAATGTAAGATCCCTCCATTTGGGTACTATACTTATCGAGCTCACACAAACCGCACCATCTGGTACTGGAGTCCCATGAAACATTTCCCCTGGAAGGGGTGGGTAACCCGACGCCTCTACAATGACATATTCTTGACTTTTTAGACGACATGGCTTCAACCCCTACAAATTTACATAAAGAATGTTATATGCATATATACACAAACTCTCAACCTCAGCAAAGACTAGCTACTATGTCATAAAAATACTTATAGAGGATGTGCTAGGTGGTGGGACTACAAGATTACTCCCAACCTCTGTAGTAGGAGTAATAGAAGCATGACACATCATAGATACCGTTTGAGTGGCCGTCTAAGACACATGCCACTTCACCATTGCTTCTTGGACTTTCCTCTCAATTAATTCATCTACCTATACATAGATAAAAGAAACTCTAGCTATCGATTATTGAATTCCCTTTCGCAATAACATTCTAAAAAAAGAATAGGTTACCTCAACTTGTAAAAGTCCCGCTTTTGGGACAAGCTTGCACTGGGATGGCCCAAAGAACGCTTTGATGCCCACACCAGCGCCTGCACCCCTAACACATCCAGGATGTTTTGGGTTACCCAGAACAACTATCAATTCATCCCTTGTGCCCTCAGGGATGAACTTTCCTTCCTTCCTCTGCTCGTACAGCTCCCTCTAATCGCCATCAACAAAAATTGGTAAGTAAACATAACAATAATCAATATCGATCGATTTCTCTAAGAGTTGAATTTTACTATTTTGTAGCCGCCTCAGCAATTATGGGCTTCATTATATCACCCTTCTTATTTTTCCTCCCAACTATCCACATATATATGGCGAGGCAGAGGTGCGGGACCAATAGTAGAGGACTCCTGAGTAGCAGTAGACTGAGCAGTATACTCAACATGTAGTCTTTGGCAAATGCCTACATAGCCTCTTGGACCCATTGTGTGGTCATGAACATTCAGTGCACGCCTTTCTCTTTAAGCATCGCTGATAGCCTTGTTAGTAAGCACATTGATTTGGTTAGTAACACTAATATTGTGATCTTTTATCAATTAACAATCCTTCATTGTGATCTTCGCACACATATAAGTCATCATTAGCTTCAATATTTGGTGGTGTTGGCAACCCAATTAAGAATGGACTGGAGTCATCATACTTATCATAGTATTGTTCTTCATCTATAGGTTCTTCAATGAACTATATTTTATCATGAAGAACAACTGACCATTTATCATTTGTAGGATCATCGATATAAAATACTTGTTTCTCCTGTGATGCCAATATGAATGGTTCACCCTTATCTCCAATCTTATCAAAGTTCACTAATGTGAAACCCAATTCATCCACTATAACTCCTTTGGTGTTATCAACCCAATTACATTTAAAGAGCGGAATTCTAAAATCTACATAGTCAAACTCCCATATGTCTTCAATTACATCGTAATATGACCTTTTAGCTTCACGTGGACTCTTATCCTTTGCACTTACAAAAAATAATGAAGACGCTTGAAGGGTGACCCCACTATTTTGGATGACACTCTTATCATCTTGATGCTTTGTGTAATACGAGAATCCATTTATGTCAAACCCTTCATAAGACATAACATTCAATTTTGGTTTAAAGGTGAGGCATTTGATAGTTTCAGTAAGATTATCTGGTGTTTGAGATAGTTGATGTAAGACTTTATCTTCAAACCATTTAATAAATGTCTTGTTATGCTTTCCAACAAGCCACATTGAATTAGCTCGAGGATATTGTCTCTTGATGAAATTGGTATGTTCCTCGATATAAACACTCACTTTATCGATGTTGTGTAAAACATACAAGTGACCTTGTTCCAACTACTCACAGCTGATTACTTTCATCTGTGATCCCAAAATTCATTTTCCAAAATGCTCCTCAATATTCTTATCATTAATAGGAGCATCATTAGCACTCAAAAAGTCATTGAAAAAATCCATAACCTCTCTCTCCACATAACCCTCAATAATACTCCCTTCAGGACGATAACAGTTTCGAACATCACCTTTAAAAATGCTCATGTATCGTTCAAAGGGATACATGCAATGCAAGAAACCTGGTCCCAACATTTTCACTTCACTAGTCAAGTGGACAACAAGATGTATCATGATATCAAAGAACGAAGGAGGACAATACTTCTCAAGCTGACATAGGGTAACAACCACTTCTCTTCGCAATTTATCGAGAGTATCAGGGTCAATAACTTTGCTACTCAGACAGTTGAAAAAGAAACAAAGTTTGGTGATTGCAAACCTTACATGCTTCGACAATATAGATCGAATTGCCACGAGCAATATTTGTTGCATTAGAGTGTGACAATCATGAGATTTAAGACCTATCAACTTCAAATCTTTCATTGATACTAATCTACGGATGTTGGATGAGTAACCCTGTAGCACCTTAACATTTACCAATAATTCACAAAAAGCTTTGTTCTCCTTTCTAGACAATGTATAACAAGTGGGAGGTAAGTATGTTCTCCGATCACTACTAACTACTTCTGTTAATTTTGTCCTTTTTCCCATTTCATGTAGGTCCATTCTGGATTTTATCCCATATTTAGTCTTACCTGCTATATTCAACAGAGTATCGATGATGCTATCACATACATTTCTCTCAACGTGCATGACATCAATACAATGCCTGACTGTCAAAGAACTCTAATAAGGAAGATCCCAAAATATTGACTTCTTCTTGAATAAAGATTTGTCACTCCGTGTGGCCATCGTACATTGTGATCTCTTACCAAATTCATTGGAAATATCTTTTACTCTTTCATAAACATCATCCCATGGTATAGGTTTAGGTGCACTCTGTTCCTCATTTCGCCCATTGAATGCTTTGTGCAACCTACGATACAAATGGAATTTTGGAAGAAACCTTCAATGACCAAGATATACAGTCTTGCCGTCATGTTTTAGTCATATTGAATATGTGTTATCTTCACATATAGGACACACTTTAGATCCTTTAACACTATATCCAGACAAATTCCCATATGCTGGAAAATCATTCACAGTGCAAAACAACATAGTGTGCAAATGAAATGTCTCTCTTCATGAAGCATCATAGGTCATCACACCTTCACCCCAGAGTTTCTTCAAGTCATCAATCAGAGCTTCAAGATAAACATTGATGTCATTTCCATGTTGTTTAGGGCCTGATATCAATAATGGCAACATAACATACTTATTTTTCATACAAAACTAGGGAGGAAGATTGTATATAACAAGCATAACTGGCCAAGTGCTATGTTGGCTACTCAATGTCTCGTATGGATTCATCCCATCTGTACAAAGCCCAAGTCTTAGATTCCTATCTTATTCACTGAATTTAGGGTACAATAAATCAATCTTCTTCCACTGTGGGGAATCAGACACATGGCGTAGGATCCCATCATTATTTTTCTTAACATTTGTATGCCACCTCAAATTCTTCACATCTATCGGATTAGCAAACAAGCATTGAAACTGTGGTATTATAGATAGATACCACATCACCTTGGCAGGAGAACCAGTTTTGGACTCCCCCGAAGACGTCAATTTATACCTTGACGCACCACATTTGGGACAATCTTTCAAATCCACATAGTCCTTTTGAAATAATAAACAATCATTCGGTCATGCGTGTATCTTCTTGGCCTCCATTCCCATTGAGCACAAAAATTTCTTTAGTCGGTATGTTGAGATTGGCAACTCATTTCCTTCAGGAAGAATTTCTTTCAACAAAGACAACAATGATGTGAAGCTTTTTCCGCTCCATCTATTGTTAGCTTTCAGCTTATACAATCTCAACACAATGCTAGGCTTCATCAACTTTCAACCTATGTATAATGGTATCTCAACATCATGCACAATGTTTCTAAACATGGGAGTTGGATCGGTGTGCTCTACCCCACAACTATGCAGCATCGCATCAACGATGTCTACTGGAACCGGTTCATTCACATCTACGTCATCGAAGGCAATTTCTTCTTCCACACAAGAACTGCTATTGACATCCACTGATTTCATGTTTGAAATCTCTCCATGCCAGGGCCATTATGTATAGCCTTGTACAATCTTGTTGCACATAACATGACTTTTGATTTCGTCACCAGTGTTGACTTTCAAGTTGTTACCGTAGTGCCTACATGGATAGTAGAACCTATCTCCAGGTTGTTTCCTATGTTCCTCGACAAATCTAATAAACTAATCAATACGAGAATTAAACTCTGGGGTGTAGCGATTTGGAATGGGCATCCACGATCTATCCATTCTATCATCAAAGAGAAAATAAGTATATATTAGAAAAATATTAGGGTCTAGGGTTAACAGATTAGAATTTATGGTTAAAACTTTAGGGTTTAAGGTCTTATATATAACTAATGCTTAAAACATCCTAAGTGAGATTAGGTGTTCAAGAACAGTCCCAAACTGAGGACTATCCAAGATTTACTCCTAATGAGTAAATCTTAGACGGGTTTCTAGGCCAACAAATACATGTGTTGTCATTCTTATATATAATAAATGTGTACCACCTATCCCATTCTTGAACACCTAATTTCACTAGTAAGTGTATAATGTGTATTGGGTTTTCAAGAAAATTTTGGCAGCATTTCCCCACTGTTCTCCAAATACATATGTACTTAGAGAACAAATGGGGAAATGCTATCGAAATTTTCTTGAAAACCCAATACACATTATACACTTACATCCTAAGTGAGATTAGGTGTTCAAGAACAGTCCCAAAGCGGGGACTATCCAAGATTTACTCCTAATGAGTAAATCTTGGACGGGTTTCTAGGCCAAAAAATACACGTGTTGTCATTCCGATATATAATAAATGTGTACCACCTATCCCATTCTTGAACACCTAATCTCACTAGTAAGTGTATAATGTGTATTGGGTTTTCAAGAAAATTTCGGCGACATTTTCCCGTTGTTCTCCAAGTACATATGTACTTAGAGAACAAATGGGGAAATGCTACTTAAATTTTCTTGAAAACCCAATACACGTTATACAGTTACATCCTAAGTGAGATTAGGTGTTCAAGAACAGTCCCAAACTGGGGACTATCCAAGATTTACTCCTAATGAGTGAATCTTGGACGGGTTTCTAGGCCAACAAAATATAACACCAGTCCCTTGTTCACAACCCCATTCAACACACAATTTTCTTATAAAAACACTTGTGGATAGCCATAACAACATATCAATGCTTCCTAAATTAATCAATGTATTGTTTTATATATAACACAAATCTGGTGGGTATAACATAGAAAAAAACTCAACATGTCACCATAGAAACATGTCCTTAACCTAATATACATATATTTGTAACATAACTCATTAGGAAGAGAGACCATGAAACACCATGCATTGATTTGAAGTTTTCTTTCCCATCTAAGGTTATTTGTAATTTCATGCTTGTTTCATTATCTTTCTTTCTAGTATTTCTACTTGAATTACATATATAATCAATTTCATATAGATAGCCACCGCATTATGTTACTAATCATTACTTCATATTATGTCATATGTAATTTTTACTTAAATAGGAATATGTCCATTTCTCTCCAAGTGACACATTAATAGCTTATGAATGTTTAGATGCATTTATACTATCAATTCCTAGGGTTTACTTTTTTACAGTACCAAAATATAATAGGGATTATTTTGATCATTTTGTTACTAAAAATTGCATGTCTCTATGTAACTTCCATAAATAAAGTATTATATATTAATATGATACTTTAATTGGTTGTGTTCATAGAGTCCACTTTAGGGTCTGGACAAAGGTCGACAGTTCTACCAAATAGATCTTCTATTTTAGAGGCAATACATATAGTATAAAGGTGAAAAGAAGCAGATTGAAGATATAATTTTGGAACAATTTTAGAACATGAAAATTTAGAACTATGAGACAATACACCGCTAGGGCACAACTAAACAAAAATAATAATATATTTCATGGACATGGATGTGTATCCAGTTGTTATTTTTAATCATATAGAATAGTAAAAATGTCCTCTTGGGACATATAAATAGAAACTGGGTTAGGAAGTGACATCACTTTTGTTTCATACATAAAATTGAGTTTAACACTGACTTCATCTTATTTTGAACTGTCAATCTAAGAACCCTAGTCGTGGTGATTTTGAACTGCCAATCTAAGAACATGTCATGTGATTAGTTGCGCTTAGGAACAAGCATATACTGAAGGATGTAAGTAGTGACTGGCCTTCTCAATGGAGGAAATAGTGGAGGAAGAGGGTACCTGTGTCGAGCGGTGGTGGCGGAAAGAAGTGAGTAGGCACGCAGGTGTCGAGCGGCGGTAGTGAGAAGTGAGCAGGCGAGCATGTGTCGCGTGGCAACAGAAAGTAGCAGGTGTCGGCCGGTGGCGGCGGCGAGCAGTGAGTAGGTGAGCGGTGGCCTGAGCGGCAGTGGCGGCGGCAGACGGCAGGCCAAAGCTCTCAATCGGGGGCAGTGGAGAAAGGAATCGCTAGACCAAAGCTCTCAATTGGAAATGAAATAGAGAAGGGGGAAGAGTCTAGCTTGCGCGGGTGCTATTAATTTAACAATAGGTGTCAGTTATTCAAAACATCCGACACATAAAACAATAGGCATCGATTATTCAAAACAGCTGACACCTATGTTCAATGATAGTCGTCAGTTTCAACTAGAAAAACTGACGTCTATCTACATATGCCGACAAAAGAAAAAGTTCTCGAATTATGACCATAGTTGTCGGTTTCTATAGAAAATCGACGCCAAAGGGGGTGAAAATTTTCGCGGGGACAGCGTGCGTAAACACATATGCATCGGTTATTACTAGAAAACTAACGATAAAAATTGGCCCAATTTCTATCTTGCAAAAAACCTTTAGTCATTGGTTGGTTTGTTAACAACCGACGTCGTATGTTAAATTTTGGAGGTAATTTTTTTCAATGGAAAATTTGGATTTGGCGGTTGATTTTCGGCGTCGGTTGCTTATTGAAGAACCAACGCTAAATAAAAATTGATACCCGTGTCTGGCCACTCCCCACATATTTATGTCAATTTTTGTATTCAACTGACGATGTAGGTTTTAGGCATCGGTTTTTGTTAACAACCGATGCTTGTAAATGTGACGTTATAAGCCATTTCTGTAGTATGGTAAGATTGGTCTGCTAGGATTGGTTACTATGCCTCAATGAAGCTTTATGGGAATACATGATTGCATTCAAAGCACCAATTGACACCACTCCATTCTATATCATCTATGAAAAGACTTTTCACTTACTAGTAGAATTGTATTACTAGGCTCTTTGAACATTAAAATATATGTACATGGATATAGAGATGAAAACAATTATAAGGAAGTTTTAGTTGAGAGAACTTGAGGAATTGAGGCATGCATATGTGATGTCTAGTAACTACAAGGAAATAATGGATTCCTTGCTTGATGAGTTGATATGAAAGAAGACATTTGGACTTGTCCATTGGGTTTTCATTTATTATTACCAAATGAAATTCTTTCCCAGGAAGTTAAGATCAACATGGAAAGGACTACATCAAGTGAAACCTATGAACCAATATGGATCATTTTTAGTTCAAGAGAGAAAAAGTTGAATACAATTTGTTTCCAGTGGTCAAAGACTCAAGACAATTGTTGTGATAGAACCCCACAAGGTCAACCAACCTTTTGATATTGTGATGTTAATTGAAGAAATGCCTTGTGATGAGGAATAATGTTTGTATGGACATTGAGAGGAAATCTATTATGAAGGTGATACTATATGATTCTCGAGATGATGGTTGATTGAAGAAACATCATACCCATCTGAAGGAAATAAACTAGCTCTAATGAGAGGCTACCCACTTTGTTTTGTTAAAATTTTCCATCAAAGGTCATTTTTCTCATACTTTTTGTTTCTAGAAATTTAGAGAAATACATATGCACATTTTGCATTTGATAGGTTTTTTTGTTGTGAAATGTGCAAGAATAACACGGATCAAAATTAATTGAGAGAGTTCCTAAAATATGGCAGGAATTTGTTCACATTTGATATCGATCAATGATTAAATGTTGTATTAAAGTTTATATGAATTGTGCTTGTTTATTGAAAATTGCATGAAAAGTGGCCAAAATGGTCGTGGTACAGCACTATGCTTGGGTGCAAAGAATAAAATCACAACGAAATGCAAGATTGTTAGGTCGTACACCATGGTCATGGCCGTCAAAATGACCATGATGGAATCTCGACACCATGGCTACTTTGGCCAAAATGGTCATACTGGATCATGCCCACCCAGCGTAAGTCATGAAACTTGAGGGGATCTTCACGACCCTCCCATCATTCTACCCACCAAGAATGGTCATTTCTTGTGCTCTAGGTGACCATGGGCATACCACAAGCTCCCCTAAACATTTAATTATCCATCCTCAAGCTTCAAGCAAGGTCCTTAGACTTGAGGAGGTCTTCCTACTCCCCCAACTCCCCATTTCACTACACTATCACATCTATATCTCCACGAGCAGTCCAAATCAATCCACACCACCATAACCCCTAAAAGTTCCTCTCCCTTTCAAACTCCACACAAAACCTAACAAAGATGAAGGAATTTAATAATAAAGTATAGGAGGGAGTGAAGGAAGGCTTCAAATCCATCAACAACTTCAAAGATCACATAATGAGAGCCACAATGTCACTCCACCATCCCAAATACAACTCCATCTCTGTCAAATTCCATTTTCAATCCCTTGACCTACTCTACATCTGAGAGTCACTCTCGCCTCCACTCCTCCTTTAGACACCACTTATATCCTAAGTATAACCACAATGAGGATGGAAAACACATTTAGAAATTGAGTCAGACAATCTCATCAACAAAATCAAGGTGGCGTCCCCATCTAGAATTAGGAGGGATAAAAAGGATACAACTTAGTCATCATCACATACACCACCACATCCTACGTCGGCATGAAATTCTACATCTATCATGCAACACCAGTGTGCACAACAACCAACAAGAATAAGGCTAATGATATAATAAGTAGAGGACGACCAACTAATTGAAATGGTGCTTCTAAACTTGGATACAAATTTGGGGACCCACACTTTTATGGCAGAAGAAGAAGAAGATGATGAAAGCAAGGAGACAGAAGAGGAGATTTTGAATGTGATCTCTTAAATGGAGATGGATAGAATAAAGAATTTTGTAAAGAAACATGAAGGGGTTATAGTTGGGTGAGGAGCAAGTAGGAAGATCATAGTGAGACCTCTTCACCCTGAGTGCTTGACTAAGAGAGTGATTTCTACTAGGCATTCGTGTATGTCCACCATGCAAGCCATAGGGATTAACTACCACTTCAAATGGTTCATGAATTTGGGTGTTTGCAAAATTCTCTAACTAAGGTTGAAGAAGAATACATGGAAACCACACATGATGTTTTTAGCTCCATGGAGAAAGTCAAGTACAAAAGTGAATATGCAGTTAGATTCAAACTGGATGATTCTACACATGTCTTTCTAGCCTACCACCTCAGAAAAAGTTTTTCACCAATCCATGATATTGAACAAAATTTTATAATAAGTTCATATAAAAGAAGTTCAGACGAAACTACACAACTACTTGGAAGATGTTACCTGATCAAGATACCTTCACAACTGGAATGTCTAAAACACATGGGTTACATAACCCATTGTGAGGTATATTCAAAAATTTGTAGCTAGCATCATATTTTCTCGTTATGATGACTCAGGAGTCCTCTACTATAGGTACCATACCTCTGCCTCGCCATGATGTCTGGATAGCTGGGAGGTAAAATAAGAAGGGAGAAATCAGGAAGCCCGCAACTGCTGAGGCGACTACAAAAATGGTAAAATACAATTTTTAGAGCAATCGTTCGAATATTGATTATTTGTGGTGTTTACTTAATTACAAATTTTTGTTTTGGCGATTAGCGGGAGCTACACGAGCTGAGGAAACAAGGCAAGTTCATCCCTGAGGGCACAAGGGATGAATTGACAGTTGCTCTGGGTAACCCAGAGCATTCTGGACGTGTTAGGGCTGCAGGCATTGGTGTGGGCATCAAAGCATTCTTTGAGCCTTTCCAACGCAAACATGTCCTAAAAGAAAGACTTTCACAAGAAGAGGTAACCTATTCTTTCTTTATAATGTTACTTTTAAAAGAGAATTCAATAATCAGAAGATAACATTTCTTTTATCCATGTATAGGTAGATAAGTTAGTTGATAAGAAACTCGAAGAAGCAATGAGCAAGTGGCAGGCATCTCAGACTGCCACTCAGCAGACATTACCTATGGCGTCCCACTCTACTCCTACTGTAGAGGTTGGGAGTAATCCTGTAGACCCACCACCTAGCACATCCGCTGTAAGTATTTTTATGACATAGTAACTACTCTTTTCAAGATGATATGTATATATGTATATAACATTCTTTCCACAAAAAATTGTAGCGGTACAAGCCATGTTGTTTAAAAAGTAAAGAATTTGTCATTGTAGAGGCGTCGGCTTACCCATCTCTACCAGGAGAAATGTTTCATGGGTCTCCATTACCAACTGGTTGGGTTCGTGTGAGCTCAGTACGTATATTCCCCAATTGGATGGATCTTCCATTGCCATATTCCCACCAAGATTGTGAAACACTTGGTGAGGCAGAAGGCAGAGTGATATTGTGGCTAAAAGAGGATGTCCTCTATACTGAAATTGTATGGTAAATTTACATTACATTAAATTGTTAGTGTGTGTATATGATGTCAATTGATCTGAAATTTATATATATATATATATATATATATATATATATATATATATATAGGTTAAAAAGAAGACACCCAGAGCATCTAGGCCTCCACCTCCACCTCCTACATTACCAAGTTGGGTTCCACAGGACCTACCTGTCCCGTTAGGTCCTAATTGTAGGGGTATGGCAATATGGTTAGGTGAATATGATATAAATTGCCCTATAATTGTTTCTATAGGTGTGGATGTTGTAGGTCAATCATACAAAATCAACCTATTTATACAAAATATGTTGGAATTGTTTCGATATGATTGGCTGAATACATCTGTGATAGAGCTATGGATAAGGTGAGATCTTCTTTATACATCCATATACCTTATGTAGGATCTGGTGATCTGGTTTCTTATTTATTAATGCATACGTAATACATGTTTTGCAGCTACTTAGACAAGATATGTGAAATTTTTTCATTCGAACATGTATGATTTTTTATTCCATCTTTGATTAGTCTAGTAGCTAAAGACCCTCCGTCAGTTCAACAATACTGCTATGATGCTTTTACACATTTTGGTCAAAATAAGAAGACGATGATAATAGCTTCATTCAATGTGGAGTAAGTTTACTTTCCTTATAATTTGGACTTAAGAAAATTACATTTTTATTGTGGATTTTGAGTTATTAATTTTTAACTTTTTTACCTCTAGTGGTATGCATTGGGAGTTACTAGTTATTGTCCCCGAGACGTTCACTGTCTATTATCTAGATCCTAAGGGGACTAAATTGAATTTAAAATATGGACACAAAATGAAAATGGCATTATTTCGGTGAGAAATATTTCATTTTCATATATGTTAACATATGTTATTACATTACTATTTAATTATGCAATGTATTGTGTTAAATTAACATGTAGGGGTTTAGATGAGTTCAAAAAGGCTGGAGGAAAGGTCCCCAAGAAAAAGAACCAACAAATAATTTGGAAAAACATGGAAGTAAGTTGCCGACTGCAATGTATATATTATTTATGTGAACAATGCTTAATTAGTTGTATTTTTTATATTTTGTATGTTTCAATTTATAGTGTGCTACACAAGACAAGGGATGGGCATGTGCATACTATGTGATGTGATTTATGCACATGATTATCAAATATGCCGCAGTGGACATCGATACCATTCCTGAGGTATTATATATAGTCTCATTAGATAATATGACATATATCAATATTATTTATATATTATTAATTATATATATACATTATTCTCTTTTCAAGTGTTTAAAACTGACCACACTACAGGAAAGGCTTTACCAGATGTACATGCTCCATATACGACGGAAGAATTAAATGATGTAAGAGAAGAATGGGCAACAGCCATACAAGTAGTGGGGTTTTTAACAAATAATTGGGATGTTAATAGTGAATAATGACTAAAGAATGATATTTTGTAAATGAATTTCTGAATTATAATATCTGTGAATGTTTCTACATGTCTGAATGTTTCTACATATGTCTGAATGTTTATACATGTGGAATGTTTCTACATGTGTGAATGAAATTGTTGGGTGCTATATGAATGTTTCTACATGTGTTAATGTGAAAATGAATGGAACTGCAAATTGCTACATGAATGTTTCTACATTTGTGAAAATTGAATGGAACTGCAGGTTGCTAAATGTGTGAAAATTAATATTGTTAATTTTGCAAGTTTGTGGCCTGTTGTTGGTTGATATCAATGGATGTCGTAAAACCTGCAGTTCATAACTAAACTGAAGGTTTCTCATCCTGTGACCAGCCACAACAGGCCTATAGACTGAAAAGAAAAAAAAATGTGAAATAGGCGTCAGTTATTTGTTTAAAACCGACGACAAATAATTACAGCGTCAGATAAATAATTATACCGATGCCTAATGCATGTGATGTTGTGTAGGTTATAACTAATAAACCGATACTGATGGTTCTGGCATCGGTTGCCCCACTAGTAACCGACATCGATTTCCCTAATGAGGCCAGACACCACGGCCGTGCTGGCCAACACAAATGTGGCAGCGGGCCAGACACCACGGCCGTGCTGGCCAGCACAGTCGTGGCAGCTGGCCAGACAATACGGCCGTGCTGGCCAGCACGACCGTGACAGTGGGTGATATGGCGTCAGTGTTCACTAATAAATCAATGATGATAATGTCCCAGATGGCACCCTTTCTGTGGCGCGAAGGTTTATGGCTTCGGTTTCAAAGCTAATAACCGACACCTATACCCCCATGCTGGTGCGTTTTCAGTGGCGCGCGAAGGGTTGTGGCGTCGGTTTGAGAACTGAGGCCTAACAGTTGGCCTTTTAGCGGCGCCCACATAGGTGTCACATTAAAACTGACACTAAAGGCCGGTTATGTACTAGTGACATTTCTTTCCTCAAACTATGAAAGGAAGTGGTCTATATTATAATCCCAAATTTGCAAAATTGAGGAATATGGTTGCCAAACTTATGACCTTAATATTTTATCTTATGACGTTGTGAAGTATAATTTGATAAATGATACTCCATGTATTCTGTTGTGATAAACGTTTAGTGAGTATGAGTATAAATGTTCTAGATTAGGGTGGTATTTGAGTTATGACTCTCCTAATCTTCGTCACATCACTATTTATGACTATCTGTTAAATTGTCATCTTGTTGATCATCTAGATTTTGGAAAGGTAACCCCTTCCACCCGATTTTGATTCCTGACCAATGTCTTCAATAGGTCAGGTCTATCACAATATAATTACTCGATCTTGAATCTCAAATTAAATATTGTTGACTATAGCTTGTGGCTAAATTCTAGAAAGACCTAGGTCTAGATCATTCATCAGACGTCAATACCATGGTGATAATATTGGAGATTGATATCACAAATATTGTTCAATTATTGAATATAGATGAATGATCTCTATATGGTCTTAATGGGAACCTACGACCTAGCTTTGAAATGTTTAAACCCATGATCTTGATGTCCAATTTTTAACTCTCAATCTTAAGACATGATTATGGATCTTTGTATTGAAGTGCCTCGTATAATCACCCATGTGGATCTTGAGATTACCATTGATATATGACTAGTGACTTTCATATTCCAAATATCAATATTTTTTTGAATAGTTTGTTGTGTATTCATTTAGTTTATCAATTAGGGTATAATTCTCTTGTGAACTAGGGTGGGACCTTCCATTTATTTTAAATAAGACATTATGATATTGAAATGTGATGTTTGTTTTGAATTGTTGAAATATGGAATCTCTATCACAGATGTATAACCCCACCTAGTACATGCAGAAGTTAGGACCCTAAAATGTTGGGAATGCAAGATATATTGTACTCTTTACCTAATAACTCTATTCATTTGACTTAATTATGATCATCCAAAATTTTGAACTTTGAACTCAGATCTTGAAGATGTTGATCAATGATAATTTTGAGGATGGTAATGTTGAATATATATATAGGGCTAATTTCCTAAAATTTACTTAGGTATAAATCATTCACCCACCTCCAATATACTTGATGAAGAAATTAATGTTGAAATCTTGAAATATTGCAAGCTTGTTGTTTATGGGTAAATGACCACACACGTTGTCTCGATATGAATTAAAACCCTAGACTTGAATGTTTGGAACACGAATTTTGGATATTTTAATCTTGATTATTGAATCACAATTTTTCTAGATCATGATGATTTGATCCATGATGGATAATCTCAGTTGTCGTTCCCTACTTTACTCGATACATGACTTGGAGCTATTATCTTCTGATGTCTAGTTGACCAATAAAATTTTAAAGTGACTTTTTTATTTCAACATGATCATAATTTTGAGGTTATTTTTGTTTAAATTTTAGGGACAAAATTTATTTAAGGTGGAAAGGATATGACAAACTCAATTTTCAAGGTTTTATAATTCAATATATGATTTTGATATTTTGATGTGTCCAAATGATACAAGTTTGTCATGAATATTATAATACTTTATTAGATCTACGATTGAAATTTGAGATTTTTTTTAAGATCGTTTGAATAATTATAAATTCATATGGGCCAAATATGATCGATTTTGGAGATATTTTTAGTTATATGGCTAAATGAATTTTTTTCAATGAGATTTGGTAAAAGGGTTGTTATGACGGTATTTAAGCTTGATATAAAATTTTAGACCAAACAGATCTCATCTAATGGGTGAAATAAAATATATAAGAACTATAATCGAACTGAATTTGATGGTTCAAATATGTTATATTGTTTCAATAAAATGGTAAGACTTTCATATTTTGAGATTCCTTTGTTCGAATAAGGAGAAATTTCAACTGGATCCTTTTGATTATAGTTTTTATTTATGATTAATTTTGGAAAATTTATTGAAATCGAGTATGTCTAATTAATTAATAATTTCCTATCATTTTTACATAAATCGAGGGAATTTTAACTAATTTTTATCATTATTTTTATCAAAATAACTTAGGGTTTCTCTAGTACCTTATATAAATTAACCCAATGTGAACTTTTGTGGCAAGGACAATTCATATGACGGGCACAAAAGTTAACGTTTTCATGGCTATTATAAATAACATATCTCATGATCATATTCAACCTTAGAACAAGGTTATCGAAAATCCTAGTTAATTGGATCGCTCACATCATTCTCTATTTAGCCTAATATTAAGGGTGTTGAATACATATCGAGAATCCACACCGTATCCATGCATATCTTCTTGATAAAGCTCGTGTCTTCACCAAGTTTTGGAGCTCCAGACATAGCGCTACCGTGGAGGTTTCGGACCTCGAAAATGCTAACCCCAAATCTAGTTAGCTTTGAATAGTCCTTACTTGGACTCAAACAAGCTCCCAGGCACACAAACAACACGTCGGATCATTCTTGTTCCCTCAAAATGCATTGCCTTTAAACAACCACGACGACGTACAGTAGCAGCTCTGGGTACTGTCCATTTCCGTCTTCTCTCTATTGCAAGGTATTTGCACACTCTCTCTCTCTCTCTACAAGATTCATATTTTCATCATATGTTCTTCATCTGATGTCGAATATATGAGAACATATAGTCCGTTTTGATTGCAAGAACGTTCCAAACACAATGAAACTATTCTAAACATTTGACTCTGGATATTTTTTCAAAAGATATTCATCTATTGAACTTTGGTGGTGATATGCAAATCAAGTTTATAAATTTATCTAAATCTTGACTTGATATGATGAAAATCTTGTAGAGTAAGTAGTGGATCTATTATCCAAATCACAATATTGAACTTTTGAATCTAATTCTTTTGTGAAAATCTATATCTTAGTCTTGATCTAGAAGATTACTATTGACCATAATTTTTGGGTAAAGTTCTATTATGAACTAATTATGGATCTTGATACTAGTCTTTATGGATACAAAAATTTTGATGAACACTAGACCTAAAGTTCACTAATAATATATAAAATCCCTACGCAATCATTGTGACCTTTTTATGGGAAAATCCCTATTTTGATGCATGTGCCCTTGTTTACATGATAGGACTTATCGATCTTGAATTAAGTTACTCAAGATCTTACTTTAATCTTCAGTGAAAGGTATGTGTACTCTACTCTCTTGAAATTGGATGTTTTGACGTATGGTATGAATATATATCTATGGATACAAAACATGGCTACATAAATGATTGAGCTACCTCATTCCCTATGATTAGAGTTTTTTATTTATATACATATGGTGATCGTTCGTTTGCTTCTTTATTGAACTTGCAAATATACTCCTCACTATTGTTTCCTCTCGTTCCTTTGTTTTTTTGTAGATAGGGGTTAAGTGGCAACCTTTTTTGTAGATATTGTCTCTAGCTTTTTGCATTTGGAAACTTACACTTGTTGATCAGTTGAAAGTTAGTTATTGTTAATGATTGTTTATTAGAGATCTACCAAGTGGTTATTTTCTTTCGAATATACATATTTTGTTCTTATTTTTCCATAATTGTACTTAATTCTTTTGCATTGACTTTGGATCATGTTTTTCAATTTAGGAAATCAAGATGGATCATTATGAGGAATTGACTAAATTGCTTTTGTTCTTCACAAACTCTAATGATATTGGCAAATCTATAAAATCATAACCGGAATGGTTATTTTTTAAAATCTTTTATTTTATGAGTTATTATTTCTTATTATATATGTCAATGCGTAAGATCTATTTGGACAACCTAGGAACAAACACTTCAATTCTTTTATCACGGTCTAGACAGTGGGATTGAGATAAGGGTAAAAACGATTATGTGACACATGTGGGGTTATGGCTAGCATTTTCCTTAAAATATATGATCTTGAACCAATTGGAGTCATGGTCCTATCGGATACTTGGTTTAGATCCCTACTTTATTTTTCACATAACTGTTTTGATTCTCAATTTCTTGTCATGGTATTGCTTTTCCAACAACGATACAAACATGTTTATTTCAATATCACTGTCCCTACAAGCTGTCCCCAATAAGACAGAATAGTGATTACAAGAAAACGCTGCCACCAACTAGTCACGTCGTGCTTTGTCTTCTTTCTGATTGAAGTGTTCATGCAGTTATCTGCTATCTATCAAGAAGAGAAACCATCACATGCCTCTGACATGCACGATTAGCTTTTAATCCCACTATTTCGAGCCAAGTCGCCAGTGCTCAAAAGTAGACTCAGAAAAGTAAACCTGTTAGTCTGTTACAAACCTTTCTCCGAGAGAATTAAGTACCTAATCCTGCTATGAGACTACAAACAAGCAGTGCAACGAGCAAGCTGGTCTCAAGTTGGCCCTATGGTGCCACCACCACGCTGCAATTGTATATATTGTCGTTGTACGAGAAAACAAATAATGGTGAAAGGCAGAGAAGGAACCACGTCGCCCCACAAGACGCCAAGAAAGACAGCACTTGTTAGCGGAGCTTAGAATTAAAAACCTCGGACTTTCTTCTTTACTTCCTAGTTACACTCGCCGATGAAACCGCTCCTCTGAAAGCTCTGATGAGCCAAGTTGTCGGCCGTCGGCTAGCCATAAATGATAATCTAGGAAAGCAAAATGATGAGGATGAAGTTGGACAGCCACGCGCCATAGGTGAAGCACGATAAGGAAAGAGAAACAAGTTTGGCAAAACCGAGAGGCGAGAGTTACGTGACCGGCAACAGTAGCAAATTAGGTTGTCAATCCTTCATATTTTACTGCCACCTCGTAAGTTGGGAGTGAAAGTGATCTTATGCTTTTCACTACTTTATTATATTGGATTAAATTTTAGAATTTATATGCAAAAACTATATTTAGTTTAAATTAAAAAATGAGATTATTTGAGGATTATTTCTGACATTATAGATCTTTTTTTTCAATCTCTACCAATAGTCCTTCAGACGTCAAAATTCAGCATGGACGTGACAGCAGTCTAAGAAAAAACTAAATGACACACCTGTAAAATCCAACGAACTATATACAAATTTAATTTTATCAGATTTTGAGGTTGCTTTTACTACTACCGAATGGACAACATTACTAAATTTTCAAAAATATTATTAACCAAACGTTTTGCAAAACATCATATGTTTTATATATAAGGCCAGTGTACAATCGTGCCCCAGCCTGATGTCCGTCTCGCTTATCGACAGTTTGCTGCTTCTGATGTCCACCTTTGTTGCACTTAAGACGGCTCATTCATAGTTTCTCCTTATAAGTTCATATATAGATAATATAATTTGCATGCAAATCACATATAAATAGTTAATACAGCGCAGCGTTAACTCGCTCTGACATTATTAGAGGTGTGTGTAGTTAAGAAACAAAAATAAGGATGAAAATAAAATTGTTGTAGTGCTTGGGGGAGACCTCTAAGACAATAGGCCTCAGGAATGATGGAATAATTTAAGTGAAAATACAACGAAAACTAGAAGCCATTGTCGTGTCTTCTAAGATGAATTTTCTGCCTCCGCTATGTATGTCGCAAAAGGTGTTGTCGTGGACATCATGTGCTCTACTTGACTCCAAGTGAATCTGAGGACCCACAAGAGTTCATATATGTATCTAATTTCTACAAAATCTTGTGAATGATATTTCTCCAATTTATGTTCTTTATATTATTTCTTTCCATCCAGACATTTTAAATGATATAAAAAAAGGGTTATATGTATGTGTTGTGATAGATTTTTGATAATTTGTGAAGTTGTTGAGATTTAATTCTTCGTTATGTGTAAGATAAAAGAAATGGTGTCTGATGTGAATAGCAATTGGACAAAAGATGAAAAGGTATGAGGTTGTTTTTGTGTTGTTAAAATACATAGAGCATCTGGATGGCCCATAAAAGTCATGTTTCATAGGATTGTTGTTAGTTAATATCTTGCTGTGTTTGATAAGCCAAATTATGATTTTAACTTTGAGAGATCAGTGCTTTTTCAAATATCTGTCAAGGGAGTGATGTATCCCCAGTAAGTTAGGAACTAATATGCCTGATGTAGTTTGTAATTTTTCTCCAGGCCTGAGAGTCTCGGGAGATATAATTTATTGTATTGATCTCCAATTAGTATAGGATGTCAATAATATACTATGATAAGTGGCATACGAAAGTTTGCTTGAGATTGTTGTTCCTACCACTACTCAGAAGTTTCACGGATCACTCATGGTTTTAGGGCTCCTACAGCCCTAGTTACACTCATTGCTTAGTATTTTGATAATTTTGTTTGTGGGTTACATTTCATGATGATGACGAGGTACGACAAGTTGTAACGTAAGAAAAATATCTCTAAGTTTTGTGATCTCGTAATTCATAAATTATTGTGGATATAAAAGGATGGAAATTATAAGAATGATACGACGATATCACAATTGACTTTAAGTGATGCACTTAAATTTAGGGTTCTAAATATCACCATTCACAAATCACACTTATTTTTATTTTGTTTTTTATAAGAACTTTCAAATTGTGTGTTTAAGTCATATAACTCCATGACATGCAAAATATATTATTCAACTATTGTATAGTTTGATAATCAGACGTAATACTCTCTATAATGACTTGAAAATTCAATGAAGCCCTACTTTATTTTAAGTGGAAATACGATGTCATTTCCAGAGTCGGCATAGCTGGAAGAACATTGAGCAATGGATGTAGTTAGAAGAAGAAAAATAATCCATCAAAGAATGAACACAGTAATTGTGTCGTTTGGTCTAGATGACCTCTTCCACAAAAATAGAAGAAATTTTCACTAACGTAAGAAGATTATAAAGAGGAGATGATCTCAAATAGAGAACTTGAAACCTTGAGTGGAATGCACCTAAAGAAGAGAAGTAACTCATCGATACCTATTGGTAAAAGAAAACTCAATTCACCACGGACCCTATTAATAGGCTCCAAGCCACAAGACTTCTGTTAGGAATAGGCAATCCAAGTAAATGTGAGTGATAAAATAGGAACCCAAGTTGCATATAGAGAGTCATTCCTAACTCCAATTACAAACATAATCTAAATCTAAGTAGGAATATGGATTGGACTCAAAGTGAGGCAAGACTCAATCTAGAACTGTCACACCATGTAGGATTCATATTATGACTACGAGTATTAGAGGCGTATTATATCTCTACATTGACTCAAAGTCAACATCTTACAAAAGAAAATAGCAAACTTATTCTGTTCCATCTCCTAAGGACATCAATGTCATCTATGAACGATCAATAAGCCCAAGTAGTTCATGAACTTGGAAAGTGGTAATGGCCATGTCATGTAGAGAGATTCAAATCATTGTTTGGAGCCTGTAAGTCTTCTCTTTAACAACTTATCCATGAATTGTCTATTAAAGAGAAACTACATGGCCGTTAGATCTTATTATTCATTTGTTGCTTATGCTCAACAATCAATGATGTTGGCATATTCTTCATTCCTAAACCAATTTAGTGATGCCATATTACACTAGCATACCTCGCATCTTGATCTACTACAACCCAATGTTGATTTTGTAGTCAAAATATTCAATGTCATACTTTTTTGTCATCGTTCTTGATTTCTAAGATTGTTCATTGAGTCTACAAGTAGAAAAAAATAGTGAGGAACATATGCATCTAGAAGAAGAATAACAATTCTCATATTGTAAACTCAATATGAATGTGGTTCAATCTATATGACTTACTCCACTTGAGGAGAACAAAATTTCACTATTGTAAGAATATTATAAAGGGGAGATGTTGTCCAAGACAGAACTCGATAAGCTTAAGAATGATACATGCAAATAAGAGAAGGAACTCTTTAGTAACTTTTAGGATAAGAAAATTCAATGCTCGAAAAGCCCTCTTTATAGGTTCCAAGCCATAAGACTTCTGACAGAAGCAGACATTCCTAATAGGAGTCAACAATAAATGTAGGTACCAAGTTGCATATAAAGAGCTACTCCAACTCTAATTAGGAATACAAATCTCACCATGTAGAATGACACCAAGACAAGATCCAAATTAGGACTACTACACCATATAGGATTAGTATTAGAGCCAGGAATATTTTAATGATGAGATCGTTATATGACAAATCAGAAGGTCTAATATCTTTCTTTTAGTTATGTATTTTATGGGTTTTGTGCATCATCAATTTCTATATGCCATGCCTACATATGTGGTAGTTTTTACTAGTGGAATTTATGTTTTGGTGGAGAGTATCCTCTTTATATTTTCTTATTTTTTAAACTCTCTAACTTTTCGATGTGGACTGTGTAATTCTCATAACCATGTAAATGGTAATAGAATTTTCATTTATCTGATCAACTAAAAATTCTTTGAATTAAAATAATATTTTTTGTCCAAAAAAACAATATATTTCTTTTAACATTGTGAAATAATCATCTAGTTATTAAAGAATCCAGATCAACTACTGGAATGACATTATTCTCTTTTATTTTAGTTGCCACATTTTGAAGTACCATTTTCAAAACATCACTTTGTATATGTGTTGGTTGTGAAAGTATCATTTCTATATTATAAATCTATGGTTTTGAGAAGGATTATATTAATAAGAAACACCTTTTTTAAATAAATATCTCTACTTTTTTTCATGGTCCCCCATATCCCAATGTTTCACAAGTGCTCCTACTTGAAAATATAAATTTTAGTGATAATATTGTCCAATAATCAAAATTATCCCTCTAAGAATAGTTAAAATTTAGATAACCTATTTCAATTTTAAATATTAAATAATATTCAAGAGACACAAGAAATTATAGGTGTTTTAGAAATGAAGTTTTATCTATCCTACTATATTAATATATATTTTATGCATTTATGTTATAATTTCTTTTATAGAAAAGACAAAATAGACTTTTAATATTAAATTTCAATTCCAAGTTCTTACAAACATGGTTGAATCTAAGATGGTTTGTCAATCTGTAGTTACTTCTTGAGAAAATGATATATAATATTTAATAACAGTGTTAGTTTTCCGAAGATTAAACTTTTCATAAATTTTTTCCAAATATACAAAATAAAATATTGGAATTCTTTATCAAAATTTTATTTTATCTCTTCAAAGTCAAAAATAAAGTTATATACATTCTAGAATAAAATATTTGTTATTCATATTTATGGAATCATATTTTATCATATTGTAAATATATAAAATATAGCTTATAGGTTTTAGAAATTGTACTCTTATGTCATTAAAGGATAGGAGTTCACAAGCCTTAAAATAAATATTCATCAATGATTTTTCTTATACAAAGTTGTAAATCTGGTCTTAACCTATATGAAATACACTTATCTGTATCATATTTATTTCTACATGTCCTCTTAATGCAACTAGTTATGTATTAATTTGTATAAAGAAAACATGTAGCCATAGTGATTAAACATGTATTTTTTTCTTTGGGAGGTTGTTAGAGACTAGATATTATTGACCACTCTTTCTAGTGTAAGAAAATTAGAATTTAAAATGATTTCAAGACTCTGTGTAAGCCTACTAGATTTAATAATTGATATGAAAAAGTTATTCTACATGATTAGGTTCGTCTATTAACCAATAAGCAATAAGATTTATAATGTTTGGTATATAGACGATTTCATCACTGTGGGTAGTTTGTTTCAACTTGTAACTTTTCATAGCATTCAGCTTGAGCATTAGCAATGATCTGGGTGTGTTCTATAATATTGAGACTGCTTGTATGAAGTTAGTAAGGATCAAGACATTGTTCCAGTTATATTCAGAACATATCTCTCGAGCTTTTTGAATAGCTTGTATTTCTACCTCTAAGACTGAGGTCAAAATGGTAGCCAGACCCATCTCCATAATACATAGTCCATTTGCATCTGCTTTATGAAAGTAGATGCTTTTTTTAGTGGATTTGGAATCATATGTGTAAAATGAAGAGCTTGAGATTTTCCAGGTGCTAAGAGTTGGAGACATTGTTGTTGGTATGTATGCCCAGAGAGTCAATCATGTCATGATTGTAATTCCATATCTTGCAAATGGTTTGATTGATAATAAAGGAAATTGTAACATACTGAATCTCAGACATATTTTCAATTTAACCCCTTTGCAAACTTTTGCTTTCCTTTATATTGTTTAAGTCTTTTTCCTAATATTCTTATGTTTTCTATCCTCTTTGACCTCAAAGTTGAAATTGAGTAATATTTAGTGGTTTGGAATATACTTGTTTCACATTGATTCAACATATGGGTTTATGCACAAATGCCTCAATTAGTGTTTTAATTAGAGTCTAAAATGCAAAATGACCACCAAAGTGAGATAATAATTATATTATATTTATTTAGAGTTTTCTATGGCCTTTTGGGATAAGGATGAAAGATAGTGTAATGTTGAGTTAGATATGAGAGTAATGAGCCTCTTTTCTTTTCCCTCTCCTCCTATGTGGCAATAAAACCATAAAAGGGAATAAAGAGGTGATATATGACTCTTGGAACTAATATAAGATGCATATTTTGAATATTCACCCAATGATTTAATTAGAAAGCCTTTTCATATTAATTCACCCTTTTAATACATTAATATATATTAATGGACAATATAGTGATTATGGGTCAAATCTTGTGTAAAACTAAATCCAAAGTGTATAGAATTGTTCTAGACATTAATATTAGCCTATGCTCCAAATTTGAGGTCATTTGGTCAATGTTTGACCCTCCAAATGAATTAAACAAGAATTTGTTATAGTTTGGATATTGTTTGATCATTATTTCATTAATGCATCACATTTATGCTATAGTTCTGATTTAATTAGCTTCACGCATTACATTTTCATTTTTTTCCTTCTTTGCATGCCATAGGATGACCTGCATTCAATCATCTATGATCTAACAAACTTTCAACTCGATCCAACGGCCATCCTGTCGCCCTCTTCCTCTGGCCGTTTCACGAACTTGGGCAATTTCACAGTGGTTCTTTCCCCTGATCATCTTCTCCACCAGCAATTCTCAGTTTTGCAATATTTCTTCTCCATCAACCTCTCCATAGTCTCCTGAACCTGATAATCTATCACTCACCTTCTCCCTCACCTTCATGAAACTTCCAAAATAGGGCTTAATTGCTTCTCAACGCCGCCATTATAGAGCGAGCTACACGACACCCCCTACCTATATAAAGCCTGGTAGAGTATCACCATACCCCAATATTCTCTCCTCCTCCTTCAATTTCACCAGATGTAGCCCCAAACTCCCAGACATGCTCCTCCTTCATCTTCATCTACTATCATCGTACCACAAACCTCACCTCCTCCTTTGGTTCAATTGGAGAGTTGATGAGCATCGATGACACCTCGTCTTCAGTCCCTCTTTTCTCATTTTCTCTGTGATGGTCCCAGATGTAGGGTCATGTAACCCAGTTGTTGCTCCTTGCCAACACTCACCATAGTAGCCCTATGGTGACTGAGGACGTGAAGGAAGGTCCAATGCATCCCGACACACCTTGTGGAGTTTCCCGACCACGTAATTTGATCACTTGCGAGGTAATTCTTGTTTAGCCATTTTAGAGCTTTTAGGGCATTTTTCAGCATTTGTTTTGTTTCCAATCTCCCCCTCTCCCACTATTGGGTCCCGTTGGCTTTTTGGTGACCCCACTGAATTGGTGCCATGGTTAGTTGGATGAAGAACAGTGATTTGTTTGGAGTTTTAAATCAGGACCTTGAAGTAGAAGATTTCCACGACCACAATAGGCTGCTCCAACCACTGCAGGAGACGAGCCAGTACTCGTTTGATTCATCTTGATATTGAGAAGAGATCTATATGCTTAGTTTTACATGATCTTCCTTGTCGATTGTTGGGGAATCCATTAAAATTGACCCCAGGATTCTGTGCATGAAGAACAATCAAGGATCTCATTTTATATCGTTGCCCATGGTGGCTTAATTGAGTTATTAGACACATAAGGTCATTTATGGTATTTCCTCACCCCTTCCTTCTTTGACTGTGGAACCAAAGTAATGAGTCTTCTTGCTAGATGGCCGGCCTGGATTGGTCCACCTCAGTTGGGCCCCAGATTCTAGTGGATAAAAACACCGCATTAGTGGCAATTCCATATTTTCTGACTGGCCGATGCTTGAAAATTTATAATAAATCATAGGTTTCTCAGAAAAATACAAATAAATAGTCATTGGAAAGAATGTTTCGTGTAGAATTTGATTTTATGGTTTTCAAGTATTATTTTGCATCCCTATTTTGATGAATATTAGAAGAACTATTTTATTTCTATAAAATGTCAAAAATTTTGTAATTATTTCATTTTAACTCCAAATTCAAAAATGAAACATGTTTTCTTAATCAGGAGTATCTAATTGATTGATTTGTCTAAGTTTTTAGTCCTAAATTGGAGGTTTTCTTAAAAAGTCCAAAATTGGGGTTTCTTACACTTTATGATTTACAAAACCCTGATACATGTGATATAATTTGTAATTAGGATAAAGTGGTCTTGCATACAACAAAGTTGGTGAAAGTAATTATCAGGACTCCATATTGAGGTATGTGCAATCCTATTTATGTATGTATATGTGCTTATGTGCATATATGAGTATGTGCATTTCTTCCTTTTAGTTTTTTATTTCACAATCCAACCCTAATATTCCTAATGAGGCATATGCTTAGCCTTTTATCTTTTTCATTGTCTTCTTTTGGCACATTTCTAAGATTAATTCTTGGGGTTTGACCCCTCTACAATATTTCATTGATTTAATCTTCCATATGACTCTTTTCATAGCATGATGAATTATTGACTACATAGCTAATGTAGCGTACTTATGTACAACCACCCATAGTTGGGCATGTGTTATTTTGCCCAGGGGAATGTAATTACTCTCCCAATTTTATATATATTTAGGTGTTTGGGAATGTGTTACTCTCCCTCACCTATTGGTTGAGGTTAGGTAGGTGCCTCAGCCCTACATTAGTTATGGTAGTCATATTACTATTCATGCATTCAACTTTGTTATTATTTGAATTGGCAGAATTCTTATTTATTACATGCCTCATACTTTTGATCCTCTTACCATAGTCAATATTTATCATGCAATATATTGGTTTATAATTATCCTTATTCCATTAATTGACACACTTTATTTCTCCTCTTGTTGGGTGATCCCAACTACTCGGGTTTTGGATCAGAGTGTGCAATAGGAGCATGATGGACCAACCTAAGATTAGGGATAAGGACTTCATCCTTTCATCATGGACCTATCCCTTAAGTTATTTCTTGGAGAAAGATTGATGTAGTTTAGTTTCCCTCTAACTTAATATCCATATTTTGTTGTATATATCATGTACACCCTTTTTGGGATAATTTTGATGTACCATTTATATAACTGAATATAGTCATTGTTATTTTATTCTGCTACTATTCATTAGTCTTTTGCATACCATTATTATTATTAGAGAGGTGATTTCACTTCTTTACAACAATCTTCCAATTTATTATGTTTATTCAGTTATGAGATAATGATGAAACATAATAAATATCTAAAGAATAATATTACTCAATGATGTATGTTTTTGGGTTGAGGACCTGAATGTTGGTATCATATGTATGTCAAGAGTATATGCATTCTTGTTATGTCCCTAGTCTGATGTTATTGTGGAAGGCTAATAGACACCAATAACACTTAAGACTAGAGTGTGTGTTGGTTGATGCAAAATCTCATTAGTCATGATATGTGATATCAAACCAAGTACATAAATACTTGTTAGAAAATAATGTATCAGACAGACCCACCTTGAGAGTGACACATGGAAACCATGATTGGCAGTTATATTCCTATTTCATAGTGATGGTGGTGATTATCATTCTTAGACCTGAAATCACTACACTCATCACATGTCGTTTGGTGCACTTTGACATCATCCACCGTGATCCTAAATAAGTGTTGCCATAAAGTTGGTTCTCGGGTACACTGTGGAACATGTGGATGACTATGAGTGATGTTAATGAGATTTGTCCTTCCTAAAGGAGTTTCCTATCCTGGCCACTTCATAAGTGAGACTGAGAAATGCATGGCCATGTTGGTGTGAGTCAATATTTGATATTGAGCTTACATATATCTCAAATAGTATGCTCTAGTTCAAGGAATATGGATTGAATGTTAAAGAGTATAATGATTCCATGCTATGAGTTCGATCCAGCATATCAGAGACAAAGGAACAATATAGTCATTGTAACACCAATTACAGGTTGTAGGTTAAGTTGTTCTCCAACTTCTCCAATTACTTGGGTAGCAATGAAGTCTTGCTATATACCAATCATTGCTTGGGAAATCATAATATGAATATGGATATCATTGTCAATATAATTTGGAACGTATTGGGTCACACACATATGATGTATTGGAATAGGAGTATATTTTGGACATGATTGGAATTGTTCTGAATCAAATTGATAACTAAAATGTTTAGCTAATCTTTAGAATAATACTGAAATATAATTTGAGTTAATTGATTAAAATGTTTAAGACAATTAATTAGATTCCTTTGTTTAGTCAAGAGACTAGTATGGAGCGATTGACTAGAGGAAGATGACAAAAGTTGGTTAATTAATTAATTTGATTAATTGGTTAATTAATTATATCCAGAATATTATTTTATTAGTCAATGAGTGACTTGTTTTAAATGTAGATGTGGCCTTTTATTTTTCCAAGGCCTTTTGAAAACCCTGCTTCCTTTCCTCTGCTATTTATAAGGGCATGACAACTGGATTTTGAGACACTCAAACATGCTCTTGTATGTGAAACCTAGTTGTCATCATCCCCAAGCAAGAGAGAAGGAGAGCGACTGTGACACTAGTACATCACCAAGCAAAAGGATGCTCCTTCCTATTGACTTAGGAAGTGTGACATAGAGTTCTAGTCCATCCGCATGGATGAAGTAGAGACCCATATACTGAGTTGCCTATGTTCAGAGGATAGACAAGGACTGTCTGTGTACGCGAGGAGCAACGCACATTACCGGGTGAAGGGACATCGCCAGACTTGCTCTGGTATGAGATATATCCCGTGCACCCTCCTTTTGAATACTTTGTAATGGATGAGATATGCTAGTAGGTTATATGTGGAGAAAATTTTAGTTGTTTCCATTGCACCTGTCATTTCCACAATTCCCAATAATTGTGCACTTAACTTAGAATATGTAAGGGTGGGATGTTTCAAAATCATTGTAGTAGTTCCTTGATAAACTTTACTTTAATATCCATTGGCTTCTCACTGTCATTGGAAAACCTTCATTTTAGTACTTTGTAAAGTTCCAACATGAGATGGACCACATTGTGGAGGTTTCAATGACATTGTCATTAGAACTTGTGAGTAGTGTGATTCATAGTCTTTACTTAGAAAGAGAGGTTTTCCCCCATATTTAGCTCAATACATACATGCTAGATGTACTTAAACTCACTGAGTGCATGGAAAAGTGTGTCCTCAATATTACTAGAAAGAGTGTTTTCACCACTAATATAGATGTTCTGGGGGCATATTTGTATGTTGGTAAGTATATATTTATTTTATAGTAGCCAAGAGAACATTTTCTTATTTCTAATATTTCAGATTTCCAAATGTTTTCCAACTTCTCATAGCTTGAACTTATTTGGCTTCTTTGACCCATATGTAGAATGTTATCGAAGACATATGACCATTCAAGTTTATGCACCAAGACTAGAATTCAGGGCCCGTATAATCACCAGAAGGAGGAATTCTAAAAACTATTCATAGTGGAATCCCAAATCCAAATATCCTAATTCTAGATTTATCAGGTTAACTATAATAGACTCAGTCCAACATGTATTTGGGTGGTTTTTTGTAATCCACTATAAATGAACCAACCCCACCAATTATTAGTACATACATTTAGTGTTTTACCATCATTTATCACCTTATGACACATGTTTTTGACACCAGAGAGGTTTTTTTCTTGAAACATCAAGTTGATGAGCCATGATTCTTGGAGAAAGAGTCTCCTTTGACATATTTCTCCTTTATTTGAACTAAGATCTTAGATTGCAGGTTTAAAATTACTAAACATTTTTTATCATCAGAGATATGTTCTTTCTCTATCATCCTTTAATCCTAGACCACCAATATCATAAATATATGCGACATTTTTGTACAAAATATAGAATGTTTATTTTTTTACAAGTTTCCTATGGAGCATCCTTATGTGTTTACTGATGTCATCACACACCTAAGTAGAGACACTTACAATCTTCAATGTATGGGTAGGTGTTTTTTAATGACCCTGATTTGAGTTTTAAAGTTGAATCAGTGAATTATAAATGGATCCAAAAGAGTTAATAATTTATCATGAAGTGAATTAGGGTCACATGAGTATTCTTTGATGTCTTTGATCATGATTTGATGATTAAGAGTATTCTGTTTGAGGTTTCTACACCTAATTATAAGGTTATGTGAAGAAATTGTTTTTATATGGAAAAACACATAATTGTGGTATGAAACTCAGTTATTAGAGACTTTGTGTGATGAGGGAGACATGGTTTAAATTTCTTTTGAATTTGAACTTATGGTTTTAGAAGATTAGGCTAATTACTTGTTTTATGCGCATAATACCATGTTAATTGCTTTGGTGATATGCATCACAACATGCATGCATTTGGGGTCAATTATACCAACTATCACACGTGATGGTTGTATGTTCACCACCCATACCTATAACATATACATTAAAAATCAATACTTTTTCTTACACCCCATAACCTATTAAGTCCTAGGTGTTGGAGAAATACATGCCATATACTTGCAGTATACAACCTCTTGTGGTTGACCTATATCCATTCCAGAATGTCACTCTTGTCTTCTTTGCCTAGTTTCCAGTACAACATATAAGAAAAGATTCCCATCCTCCTCACAAAACTCAGTCAAGGGAGGAAAACGTAGATATGAGAGTTTGTTGGGAATAAACTCATCATGGAGTATGAAGCTTGTCCCTCCCTGTGCCACCTACTTCTTTTTCCTGGACATCTGCAATTGAAATTAAGGTGCCCCTTAGGTGTTGTTGACGTTTAAGACCAAGAAAAAGAAAAAGTTGGAAGGAGGGATTGGAATAGATAAGATGTAGTGGTCTAGGAGGGAGAAAAAGTGTTGAAAATCTCAACCTTTGATGTTTTAGTGTGAGAGTCATGGAGGTCTCTACATGTCTCAGGACTTGGAATCAAGAAGGGGGAAGAGATCAAGGAGGTCTATTGATATGCAATCTACTGCCAAAGTTGATCTATGACCATAGGATGTTGCTTTTCTCCTTTTGGGTCCTCCTACAGTAGCCATGGCGGCGAGGTTAGCAACCTTGGGCTATAAGCTTCACCATGAAGCTAGAATGGATGATGAGGAATGAGGACCAGATCTTTGTCTAGGGGTTTGTTGCTTATTCATGATCAAATTTAAGTCAAACCTCACAATGGTGCTCCTATAGACAAGCAAGAGTATGAGCATTAGGCCCTACAAAATCTCACAGAGGTGACAGTGAGATAGAGGGCAACAAATCCCAGATCACACCAGAGATAGTTGGAGCCAGACAATGGATCGAAGAACCAACTAAACTGTCAGCTCAACATGAGCCAGGGGCGCAACCACATAGGTGGCTTGAACAGTGTTAGCCAATGGAAGACCACCACATCAAGATGTGGGACCCATAACACATGGTAAAATGTTTTTGATATCCACAAAATGACATTTTCTTGGAGAATATCTTATAGATAGCTCCCTAGGCCAACAAATCCCCTAAAAATACCCATGGACATAAAAAAAGTACCCTCTTTTGTATAAAACCTCTAGATGAGACATTTTATGATTTGTTTTAAAGGTTCCATATGCAGATGAAAATGCTTCATTTTAGGATGTATGAGGTATAATAAATAATTTTGATTGAGAAAAATGTTGGTGTGTATGCCCAGAGAGTCAATCATATGATGATTGTAATGGAAAATATGTAAATGTTTTGACTAATGATAAAGACAAGCTTCCAATTTATTTTGTATTTTTGGTTATAAGATTATGAAATAACATAATAAATGTCTAGAGCTCAATGGTGTATGTCTTCAAGTAAGTGAATTGTAAAATGAGATCATACAGATGTTAAGAGTATACATATTCTCATTATGTCCCTGTTCGATTATTATTGTAGAAGGTAGATAGACCACACATAAGATCAGAGTCTGAGTTGGTTGATCACATAATCTCATTTGTCATGATATGGTAATATCAAACCAAGCACACAGATACATATTAGAAAATAGTGCATCCGACAGACACACCATGAGACTAACACATGGAAGACATTACCATGCTAGTCATAGTCAGATCTCATAGTGATGATGATGATTGTGGTTATTAGAGATGAAATCACTACACTCACCACATGTTGTTCAATATGCTTTGACATCATCAAGCGCAATCTTGAAACATGGGTTTTTATAGAGATGATGATTGGGTGACTGTGATACAAGGGGACTAACTGTGAGTGATAGAGATGAGATTTGTCCCTACTATAGGAGTATGATATCCTAGGCCTCTTGATTAGTGAGAACGAGAAATACTTGAACATGCACATGTGAGAAATATGTGATATTGAGCTTACATATATCCCAGACAGACTACTCTGGTTCAAGAAATAAGACTAATTTATGAAGAGGGTGATTGATCCATGCCTTGAGATCAATCTAGATATTAGTGACAAAGGAACTTTAAAAATATCATAACAACATACACAGAATGTAGGTTGAAGTTGTTCTCCAACTTTCCATTTACATGGGTAGCATTGATGTGTGAGTTGGCACCGCTCGTTGCTTGTGATGTCATAAGTTGTTATGGACATTCATTGCCAATGTAATATGGGATCTATAGGGTCACACACATAGGAACTCATCTAGAAGAGGAGTTTAATCATGAATGATGATTTAATTGATTACTAAAGTGCTTAGGTATTCGATTCACACAATTAAATCAAGTGACTAGACTCCCAACCGACCAGTTCATGTGATGAAATGACCACATGTAGTGTTAGGTTGATTAGAAATTGAAGTGGATGAGTTTTGTCTGAACTGGGGAGCAAAATGACCATTTTGTTGTTGTGAGACGACCGACTCACGAGAGCAAGTCAACCGGTTCATGGAGAAATTTGATTGTATCAACAATTAGTGTTGACATTTTGTTGAGCACTACATTTATTGAATTTCCAATTCATATGCAATTGGAAAACATGGTGATAGACCAACTCACATGTGAAATGACCTTCTCGGTTGCAAGACGACCATTTTGAGTTTTGTAGTTTGCAAAAATCATGAACTTTTGGTCCCTTCCACTCCCGTACAGACTAGGAATCCTGACCCAAACCCCTCATATAAATAGAGGGGTATTGAGGACTTCCCAAAGCACAACATAGATGATTGAGAATCAGTTGCTCAAACAATTTTTGTCCTCTCCGATTGTGGTAACCAAGAAATCCCAAGCAAGTCCTACCCGACTAGGGAGGTATAGAAAGGGAGAGAACAAGTGAGGATCATTATTTTGGGAGAGCAGGTTGGTGACTAGTACACCAATGGAAGGGACAACTCCTTCATGTCTGTTCTAGAAAGATGACAGGAGTCCTAATTGGTCTGTGTGGACTTCTCTAAAATAGAGGTGGTCTTTGCCCCTCACTAGGAGGGCACCATCAGCCTATAGTCTATGGAGGAACTCCTGTAGATGTCGTCTGAGTCTGTCATTTGTGGTGAAGACCAGGAGCTGCACAAACACTGTCCAAGAGTGTAGAACCACATCGACAAAGATTGTCACTAGACTTGCTCCAGGACCAGGTATATCTTTGTTAAACCATCCTTTCCATTCCATAATTATTGACACGATCAGTTAGTTAATGGGAAATATGCCAGTAAAAATTTTATTTCCGCTTCCTATCTGATGTCATATTTCCCTACAATAAATTCTCAAGAAAAAAAATGTTGTAGATCCCTAAGAACATTTCAAACCCATATATGATCTTAGAGAATTGTAGTATTTACCAATATTAGATATTTTATCATTAATGACTGAACAACCACTTTTAGCCTCATAATAATTCTAGAAAATAGATAAAGCATAAAAAATCATGAAATTTCAACCATAACCTATATATGACCTCATGATCAGTACAAAAATATCAGGGACACATGTTTTGGATCACTTTGAACCGAGGTTTGGCTGAATCATATTTTGAACTAAATACCATAAATAATGATGAACCATGTATTAATGATGATTAATTATTATTAATAAGGTGCAGCTTATGGCTAGATAATCAAGGATAAGTTAAGTCAAGAATCTCTAAATCGGGTACATGCTTTAATAGTTATGTGACTATGCCTTTCTTACTTACAACTTGATATGTATGTATGCTTGTTTACTTGCTCAAATATTTCCATGTAGTATTGTAGTATTGTACTCATTGATTTGTCTTGTTGAATTTATACTTGAACACATAATATAGATCTCCATTATACAAACTTTATGTTCTTGCCTATAGTCTTGGGGTAAGGACACAAGCTTGGCTGTCTTACATGACTTGTCAAGATAGGGAGGACAATATGGATACAAAGGGTTACCTTCAGGCAATGGCCTTGAAGTCCTGTGACAAATATAGTGAGCTAATTTAAAGCACCCTCACAGACCCTTCCAATGGGAAGTTGGTCACAGGCCTTGTGATGCATGATATTGTTGGTATAATAGGGTAAATTGACTAAAAGGTGGTCTCTCTCTTTGCTAAATACTTAAATAATTTATTTCTTATTCATTTACTTATGAAAATATTTTCAATTTATGCAAAGCTTATATATATGTATCTTTCTACCCACTACTCAACACCTTATATGTTGTCCTACTTGTTTCTTGTATGTTTTAGGTTCAGAGATGGATACAAAGTTGATGTCTTGTTGAGCTATGTCACGTGTACTTGTTGTAAGATGCCTAGTGTACATGAGCGGACTTGTAGTATTGTTCTCTCTAATATTAAATAAAATAATGTCATAAGGCAATATTACTCAATAGTATTTGTTGAATTTTGAGATTATGATTGGTTTGGTATCTTGTTAGCTATTCATGTATGTTAAGATTTTATTCTTTCGTATTCACACTTTGATAATACCATTCTAGGGATGGACACCACGATAATATTGTCATTGACTTCATAGTCATTTGGAGTTAGGATTTGGATAATAAGTGGTTCCATGACAGATGGTATCAGAGCACGAACAATAACTAAACAAAGATTACTCACATAAAACCCAAATTAAACTCAACCTTCCATCTCAACCATAGAAACTTTACAAGTTTTCCTTTGTGTACTAAATTGAATTAGCCTCTCGGCTAGAATCTAGATGTTCTAGAACTAGGTCTATACTTTTGTAATCCCATAGCCTTTATTTTCTCCTCCTTCGGTCCTTTAGTATGGGTTGTAGGTTCAGGAGGGTTAGAAAAGGGAGATCACACTACAAACTTAGACATATGTTTTTGGCATGTTCTTAGGGCATCTCCATGAGTGTGCACCATGTTCTTACTACTTCACGAGGTGTCATGGTACTAGACTGCCTAATGAGTATAGTAACTCATGTGGGTTTCAATTTTATTCAAACAAAGTATGATGGTTTTCCATTGCATGTTTAAACCTTAGAAAACTTATTTCAAGTATAAGTATGTGTAGCTATGAAAATGTTACCACACACAAGAAGGCAGTGAGTACCCATGTACCATCAGAGAAAGAGATGTAACATCAGTCTAGAGGAGAGTGTTTAGATGATAGTTATAGTCTCTTGAGTTGTCTAGATTCATGATGAAGGTTAGGCTAGTAGTATCTAAGATGACCTATGATTGTTGTTGTTGTCATTGTTGTTTATGGTTATGATGATGATTATGATTATGATTATGATAACCATGATGATAATGATGATGATGATAATGTTAATGTTGATGTAAATGATGATGATAAGAGCATGCTTCCAGATGACCTAATTTTGTTTTTGAAGGATTCAAATATTTAGTGATGACCTGAGATGAGTTATTATCATTCAACTTCAGCTAGCCTAGAACTATGTAGTAGTATATGACTTGTTCAATGTGTTATACATAGATAATGGGTTGGAATGCTTGTAGTGAAATGTAGCATTCAATAGACAACAGAAACAAAAGAAATTACTACCATATTCCCCATTAAATTAGTGGATCTTGTCAATAACTATATAATGGAAAGGATCGTTTTAAATATATACTGGGTCCTCGAGCAAGTCTAGTGACAATATGCTCGTCGTTATAGTCATGCAACTGTCTTCTAGTTGCACTGCGATGACGTCTACAATAGCTCATGGTCTCACCATGGACACTAGGTTGACATTGTCCTCCTCGAACCCAGAAACAACCTCCACGCCTCTATGGAAGTCCATACAAACTATATAGAACTCTTATCATCCGACTAGAACAAGCAGAAAGGAGTTGTCCCTCCCATTGGTGTACTAGTCACCAACTTTCTCTCCAATAATTTTTCTTCATTTCTATCGCTCCCTTTATCTAGTAGGACTTTCTCGGGCTCTCAATTGGTTACCACAACCAGAGAGGACAACAATTGCTAGAGGCAATTGAGTTGTATATCAGGGAAGCCCCCAATACCCTTCTATTTATAGTAGTGTTAGGGTTGGGGTTCCCAGTCTGTGTGGGAGTGGAAGGAATCAAAATTTTGCAATTTTTTGCAACATGCGACAGGAGAAATGGTCGTTTCACTAGTGAACTGATCAGTTGGCATGTGAGTCGATCAGTTCACCCAGTGAACCAGTCATTTCAACATGTTTCCCAATTGTAATTTTATTGGCAATTCTAATCTAATTAATGCACAACATGATGTCAACACTAATCATTGACACAATCAAATTGGACATCTAAACTAGGCAGTTCACATATTGAACCGGTCGTCTCATGACCATGAGCCGATCGATTCACTTAGTGAACTGGTCAGTTCATGCCTGGTTCATTTAGAATTCAACCAATGCAATATTCAATCAACCTGACACTCCAACCGGCCATTTCATCATATGAACTGATCAGTTGGGAGTCCAGTCAATTGATTTGTATGCTTGAATTGAATACCTAAATACTTTAGCAATCAATTCAATTATCATACATGTTAAACTCCTCTTATAGGTGTATCTAATGTGTGTGATCCTATAGTTCCCATATTACATTAGCAATGAATGTCCATAATTAATTATAACATCACAAGCAAAGAGTGGTGCCTAGTCACACGTCATTGCTATCCAAGTAAGTGGAAAGTTCCAGAACAACTTCAACCTACAATTTGTATTTGGTATTATAGTCTTTGTATAGTTCCTTTGTCACTGATATCCAGATTGAACTCGAGGCATGGAGTAGTCATCCTCTTCAACATTCAATCTTTGTTCATTTCTATAGCATACTGTCTGAGATAAATATAAGTTCAAGATCACATATTAACCCACGTGTGCAAGGCCATGCATTTCTCAGTCTCACTAATCAAGTGGTCAATATATCATACTCTAGTATGAGGGATAAATTCCATCTACATCACTCACAGTCATCCCCATGTGTCACAAGGCATCCAAACATCACCTTTATGGAAACCATTATTTAGGATCATGGTGGATGATGCCAAAGTAGATTGAACGACATGTGATGAGTGTAGTGACTTTAGGTCTAAGAACCACAATCACCACCAACACTATGAGAACTAACTATGACTACCATTGTCATGGTTTCCATGTGTCACTCTCATGGTGGGTCTATCTGATACACTGTTCTCTAATAAGGATCTATGTGTTTGGTTTGATATCACGTATCAAGATTGATGACATTTTTTCATCAATAAGCACACACTCTAGTCTTATATGTTATTTTTATCTATCAATCTTCAACAAAAACATCTATCTAGGGACATAATGTGAATATATATATACTCTTAACATCCATATGATCTCATTGTTCAAGTCACGTGCTTAAATACATGCATCATTGAGTAATATCATTCTCTAGACCATTATTATGTTACTTCATTTTCTCATAACTGAATAAAATTTAATAAATTGGAAGCAAACCTTTACTATTAATCAAATAATTTAAAAGTTATGTCATTACATTCATCATATGATTGTCTCTCTAGGAATACATATCAGTAGACTCCCACTTTCACTTAAAGCTAATCACTCATTAATTTCAATCCAAGTGATCTAACATTACCATCATGCTTCTGCTGCAAAAGTTCTTTATTCAAGGAGTCAACACCATTGCTCTCAGTTGGTACTCTATAAATCTTCACATCTCCTCGTTGTATGATTTCTCGTATAAGATGGAAATGCCTTTGTATATGTTTGGAACTTTGATGTGATCTAGGTTCCTTAGCTTGTGCAATAGATCCATTGTTGTCACAATATAGCTCAATTACGTCATTGATGCTAGGAACAACCCCAAGTTCATAGATGAACCTCTTAATCCATACAACCTCCTTTGTTGCATATGATGAAGCAATATACATGGCCTCTATTGTAGAATCAACAACTGTCTCTTGCTTAGAACTCTTCCAGCTTTCAACTCTATTGTTTAGGCAAAACACAAATCCTGATTTTGATCTGTAATCATCATTTTTAGTTTGGAAGCTAACATCAGTGTAACCTTTTATGACCAACTCTTCCTCTCGGCCGTAGACAAGAAACCAGTCCTTAGTTATTCAAAATTACTTCAAGATATTCTTGATGGTTGTCCAATGAGCATCACTTGGATCTGACTAATATTTGCTCGTCATGCTCAAGGCATATGAAACGTTGGGATGGGTACCCAACATTGCATACATGATAGATCCAATTGCATATGCATATGTAATATTATTCATGTGTTCCCTTTCTTTACAAGAATTAGGACATTGAGATTTAGATATGGCAACTCCATGACACATGGACAAGTTTCCTCTCTTTGAGCTCTCCATGCTGAAATTTGTCAACACGTTGTCAATGTATGTTCTCTGACTTAGTCCAAGAAGCCTTCTAGATCTGTCTCTATAGATATTGATCCTTAATATGTATGATGCTTCTCCGAAGTCTTTCCCAACCAAGTCTTTACCTTTTGTAAAGTAGGGATGTCATTCCCCATAAATACTTATGTCATCTACATACAATATGAGGAATATAATCATGCTCCCACTAACCTTCTTGTACACACAAGGTTCATCTTCATTTTGAGTAAAGTCAAACTCTTTGACTGTCTCGTTAAAATGAAGATTCCATCTCTAAAATACTTGCTTCAATCCATTGATTGACCTTTGTGTAGGGTTTTAGGGGAGACAGAGAAGGAAGCGGAAACAAAAATTTTCTCCCCCAACCCATACCGAAACGCGTCAACGTCTATATAATAGGAAACGATGGTTTGTGGAATCATACCTTGTCCCGAGGCTTGCTCGGCGACAATACCTCGCGCAATGCGCGGTCTTCAACTCCAGTCTTGGACGGCGTCTGTGCAGCTCCTGGTCGCACCGGGACTGACGACTCCTCCTCCTACCGGACTGTCAGATGGCAGTTGTCCTCCTGAGCGGCAGTGTCCTCCCGCCTCTGTAGTAGTCCACACGGACCACCTGGAACTCCACTCTCCTTGTCCCACAAGGAAGTGGAAGGAGTCGCACCCTCCTATTGACGTACTAGTCACCAACACACTCTCTTGCTACCAGTTGCAACTGCAGTTGTCCTTCCCTTGCTGCACCTCCCTTTTGCGGGAAGCACTTGCTCGGGATCTCTCACGGTTACCAAAACCAGAGAGAACGACAACTTCGCAAAGCAACCAGCTTGCATTGAGTTGTACTCTGAGAAGCCCCCAATACCCCTATATATATAGGCGGGTCATGGGACAGGGTTCTCTGTGCCCGACAATATGGGACTAAAGCAGGAGTAGAAGGGTTCGAGAATTTTCCACAAAAAGCAACCGGTTCGCAACTTGAAATGATCGGTTCACAACTGAACCGATCGGTTCGGCCATTGAGCCGATCGATTGGACCTGAGCCGATCGTTTGGGGCACTCCAACCGATCGGTTGGTTCCCTGAACCGATCGGTTCATGGTCCTAATCCGGCTCAAAAAGACTTTCCTTGTTTCGTTCTCAATTGGTATCGTATACCAATGTTATTCCCAATCGAATTGGGCAATTTGAAACCAAAGGAAAATTCTTGACGACATGACTTTCCCAACTGGTCGGTTGCACCAGTTGAGCCGATCAGTTCAACCCTTGAACTGGTCGTTTCAACCTGGGCATGAGCCGATCGGCGTGGACACTCCAGCCGACCGGTTCAGCAACCTCAGCCGACCGGTTCATCACATCGGTTGGGAGCACAGGTTGGGCAAAATCAGTCAATTGCGATTTCAATCAATCCGATACTCCAATCAATGCGTCCAACACCTTGAACCATACGATATTGAGCTATCTACTGATTGAGTGTTTAATTGAACTACTAAACTCCTTTAGTAATCAATCTAAACATTGCTTTGTGGACAAAACTCCTCTTCCAGGTTAAATCCTATGTGTGTGACCCTGCAGGCCCATTTCACGTTGGCAGTGAAAGTCCATAACACTTATGATTTCACAAGCAAAGAGCGGTGCCTAGTCACACATCAGTGCTACCCAAGTGAAAGTAGAAAGTTGGAGAACAACTTTCATCCTACAATCTGTGAATGGTGTTACAGTGAATGTATAATTCCTTTGTCACTGATATCCCGAATGAACTCAAGGCATAGAACAGTCATCCTGTCAACGTTCATTCACTTTCTTGATCTCAGAGTAGATTGAAGGAGATATGTATGACATCAATATCACATACTGATTCACACATGCGTGCGCACGCCTATCTCAATCCTACTCATCAAGTGGCCTTGGATATCAAACTCCCTCAGGAGGGACAAATCCCATATCTATCACTCACCCCTAAAAAGCCCCATGTGTCAAAGCCACCCAATCATCACCTTTATAACAACCCATGTTTCAGGACTGCGTTTGATGATGTCAAAGTGTGCCCAACGACATGTGTTGAGTGCAGTGATTCAGGTCTAAGAATCACACTCACCACCATCACTGTGAGTACTGACTGTGACTACCATCTTATGGTTCCATGTGTCAAACTCACGGTGAATCTGTCCGGTACACTTGTTCTCTAACAAGTACCTATGTGTTTGGTTTGATATCTCTATATCATGACTAATGAGATTCTGTCATCAACCAACACCACAATCTAGTCTTGTGTGTCATTGCTGTGTATCTACCTTCCACAATGACATCCGACCAGGGACATAACAAGAATGTACAAACTCTTAGCATCCGTATGATCTCATTATTCAGGTAATGAACCTGAAGGCATACGTCATTGAGTACTGTCATTCTCTAGACATTCAATCTGTTCTATCACTATCTCATATGACTGAACCAGAAAGAATTGGAAGCTTTCCTTTGATGTTAATCAAATCAATCTTAATGTATCCCACCAATCATCCCATGATTGGCTCTCAGGGCATACATACCAAAAGACTCCCACTTGCACTGCGAGCCAATCACCCATGAATCATATTCATAGTGATCTTCAAACATGTCCCACATGTTATCGTGCTCTAGTGCGAACATAGTGAGTAATGGCAACACCTTGCCAAAGTCTGTACAAATTGCATGTCTCACATCACTTCACTGTACATCACACGTATGAGATGGAGTTGCCGTAATATGCGATCTAGTTTTCCTTTTCTAACCTTTAGCCACATTGCATGATCAAGGATTCCAGACTTGTCATCAATGACCGGAATATCTATAAGTTCATCTCATGAACTTCTAGATCCATATAGTATCCACTGATGTTCTCTAACACACGAATACTCGGCATTTCCTTTTTAAATGGTTTTATTGGAACACTTCCAATTATCAACAAACTTTCACTTTTATACATCCTATGTATATTTTGCGATTAATTTTCTGTCCTTTCGGAAGTTCGCATCAATGTAACTCTTTACATCGAACTCTTCCTTATCTCCATAGAACTAGTACTTCCCAAGTACTTATCAAGTTCTTATGGTATTCCAGTAACCCTTACTGGAAGTAGACAGACATCCACTCGTCATGTCCTACATACGAGTTATCAGCATGAGCACATCATATTGCCATGTCCTACATACAAGATGATGAATGCGTTTTATTCTTGCCATGTCATATATGCAAGACAATGGGATGATTACATACATGATAGATCCATATCTATTCTTAGTGTTCCCATTCTTCATAAGAATTGGACACTTGGCCTTGGGATATTAATATCCATATAACATGGACAAGTTTTCTCCCATTGAATCTGTGCATACTGAACCCTTCAGTACAGATTGCCAATGTATGCTTTCTCTTTCCAGGTCAAGAGATTTTTCGAGAACTATCTCTATAGATCTCTATTCCTATCATATAGGAAACATCTCTATCTTCCTTAAAGATAATTTCCACTTTTGGATTTCCATTTTAGAACATTTCCATTTCACATCAACATGTGGAATGTGAACACACTCCCACTAAATCACAGATCCTCCTTTATCTTTGACATATCAGTCAAACCCTTTGACTATATAATCAAAGTAAAGATCCAATTTTGAGTTGCTTGTACTCAATCAATCACATTGATTAGTCCATTGTAACTTATAGACTTCATTTGCATTAGTGGATTCATAAACCTTATAGGTTGTGTCACGTACACATCCTTGTTTTATTCCTCATAGGAATGTGGTTTTAGTATCCATATGCCAAATGTCTCAGTCATTAAGTTGCAATCAACAAGCATCATCCTTCTCAAAATGTTATCCATGTGTCTTAACACTTAAGACTCATTTGCACTTATGGATTTCATCCAATGAGTGCTACCATCAAGGTCATACCTTATGGTTCACATGGAAATCATTTAGGATGTAATGGTCTTATACCATAACTCAAAATCTGATTCCTCATATTCATCTAGATAGTTGACTCATCATATGAACAACTCATCACATAGATAATGGAGGTGTATCTGTCAAGAATATAAGAATTCACAACCCTTGTGATTCTTAATGTCCTTTATTAGTGTGGGGTATTCTTTTATTAAGAAGAATTCAGTTATTTGATAATCATTCTCTAACTCCTTAGAGTATGATTCCTTCTTGATTTAGACATCACCATGCCTTAATCATGAGTTCACTATGATACACTATCATAATCACTCATAAGGATCTCAAACATTTGGTCCAAGTATTTTATTCATTAATCTCATCAAGAATTAATACTTTACCAAATTTGTACTTCATTTATGATAATCTTGAACACTTCAAGATATTCATATTGGTATTTCTCTAAACACCATTTGAAGTATTAGCATTTGCTCCAATAGGTATGTAAATACATCACATGTATTATACCTAATAGGACAATCATTCTCCCACTACCATTAGTGAAGATTGATTAATCATGTACAAGAGATTCATGTCTCTTACTGGTTCTCTAACCAAAAGAGTCTAGATTTATCCATCATATGGAAACTAGAAATGAATTTCTCATGATTGATGCTAATTTGATTGTTTGAGTTATCAATAACTTTAGGTATCATTTTATCTTATGCATACCATGTATCACAAGATAAAGAAGGCATTGCCACAAAAATCATATCTTTGAGATTGAAACATCAACTTTATTAATTGCCATCATTGTCATACAATATGCAATAATAAAGTGTTTCTATCTATTGGCAATATATGAAATAGCAGTTCTCAACTCTATTTCGTGCCCTTTAGGCTGAAATAAACTGAAAGATACTCCTATTTATGGCAGCAACACTTGCTCCAATGATGGGTACTTCTTTCTTGGTCCTTTCACAAAGGCCATCACTTCTTTGCGGATATTGCATATCATATATGACATATCCATATCTTGGTATCATATACCTCAGATAAAGAAGCGGTTCATTTCCTGATACCTTAGGTGGAGATCTCCATCCCCTCCTTCATCTTCTTTTGTTCTTCCAGATATAGAGGGCAATCCCTCATACACCCTTTCCCCATGTGCCTTGAGGCTGAAGACGGCTTGGATTGTCGGCTAGCAATAGAACACCTCTTTGCTTTGCCCTTATCCTTGCCCTTAAGACTTACCTTTTCTTTGATCACATCAAAGATTATGGTTTGTCTTTCTTTTATCTTTGCCTCTACTATCCTCAACATGTCCAACAACTTTGTCAACGCTTGTCAAAGTCGTTCATGTTGTAGTTTATCATGAACTGTATGATTTTGCAACACTTACAATATCATACCAATAGCCAACTCTTGGCTCAGAGGGAATCCTTCTTAGTCAGGTTTTCTACATACCCAATCACATTGAGTGTGTGAATACCTTACTGGATCTCCTTCTGTCATGACATACTAGGACAGTATTTTGGAGACATCATATGTCTCATGTTGTCTCTGCAACTCATAGTTCAGAGAACACAACATCAAGCACTCCTCATCAATGTCATCCTTGGTATGCTTCCATAAGCATACTTTCAGCCATTGATGTGGTGGGATCGAGTTCATCTGGTTCTGGTACAACTAGGACTTAGAGCTTTCGCTCTTTGATTGAGAACACTTCTCATCATCATCCTAACCAGTCGTGGAATTATTCCCATTTAATTTGTTGGTCTCAAAGACTGATCGCAAATAAAGTGATTTGTTGATTAACCATTTATATTAACAAAAAGGAAATATATGCAATTTTAGTCCAAAAACTCATTTTTGACTTGTTTGATTGATTTGAAAAGTTGACGATAAAATTAGGCCTTTAATTAATTATCGCTCCCACTATTTTACTTCAAATTTATAGCCCTCACCATCAATTCGGAAGATTGCAGCGTACAACCTTCTAGTGGGCAAGATCCTAAAATCCTCTAAGCCATGGACCAGCTAGGGCTGTCACCCACAACATAGATCTCTCAGGTAGGCAACGTTTGCCAATTGCATCATATGCAACTCTTGATAAGATGACATATACAACTCTTTGCAATGATCATCTCCATGCCTCAAGGTACTAGATCCCATCTAGATCACCTTGTTAAGTCCGACCCAAAGCAAACACAATGAACATGCACCCTGCTAGGGCAGACCCACACATTCATCCTTCACGCTTCCACGAGGTAGACGGTGCACCACGCTAGGGCGTGCCCACACTTGGTCGAACAAGCTTTTCACGTGTGTCGCATTTGGAAGGCATCTAAAACTTAATATTTTAATGAGGGATTTGGTTTTTATATACATATACATATCCAATCACCACAATACATAGTACACATCATATACATGCTATATCCCACATAAAACATGCACAAACGATAAAAAGCGATGATTATGGCCATCCTAATGTGATTCCTTGAGCCAAGAGGAATCACGGTCATCTAGGTCAACATCACATGCAACCTGTACAAGATGAACTATGTGCCTTGCCATCCGAGTTGATCAACTCATCACATGAATGATCTGTACTCTCCAGCCGGTCGTCTGGGTGCCACCAGCCGATCGGTTGGCTCCTCCAACCGATCAGTTCGCCTGGTCGTCGTGCATCTCGTCATGTCCGCCACCCGCTCGTCTCGTTCCTCGAACCGGTCATCAACCAATCGGTTCACTCCTTGAACCGACCGTCTGGAACGTCAACCGATCGGTTCACGCCTTGAACCGATCGTTTCAGTTGTCATCTTGATGTCCGCCGGTCTTCGACATAACAGGAAATAAAATCTATCCTAATAATTACATTGCTTTAAAAAAGGGAAACCCCGAGTTACATTCGGGGGGAGCAAAGGTAGGAAAGAATCTCGAATTATTTCGAGTTACATCAGGAATAAGAGAGGGAAGATCAGTGTGCAGACCGAGATGCAAGCAACCACAAACAACCACACACAGATAGGGGTTTATAGGCCATAATCATGCTACACACATCCACCACAAAACTCGTTTAAGGGCGACGCGTATCGAGTGCATTAATAATACATATCATATATGTAATTAGGGATTTGTGGATTTAGGATTGGACATGCATAAAGCCGATATTATTCGCATCGTATGCAATAAATAAAGGCGACAAACCAAAATCGATCATATCGATATTCCTAAAATATAGAGCAGTTGACCTGGCTCTCATACCACTGTAGGGTTTTAGGGGAGACAGAGAAGGCAGCGGAAACAAAAATTTTCTCCCCCAACCCATACCGAGGAAACGCGTCAACGTCTATATAATAGGAAAGGATGGTTTGTGGAATCATACCTTGTCCCGAGGCTTGCTCGGCGACAATACCTCGCGTAATGTGCGGTCTTCAACTCCGGTCCTGGACGGCGTCTGTGAAGCTCCTGGTCACACCGGGACTGACGACTCCTCCTCCTACCGGACTGTCGGATGACAGTTGTCCTCCTGAGCGGCAGTGTCCTCCCGCCTCTGTAGTAGTCCACACGGACCACCTGGAACTCCACTCTCCTTGTCCCACAAGGAAGTGGAAGGAGTCGCACCCTCCTATTGACGTACTAGTCGCCAACACACTCTCCTGCTACCAGTTGCAACTGCAGTTGTCCTTCCCTTGCTGCACCTCCCTTTTGCGGGAAGCACTTGCTCGGGATCTCTCACGGTTACCAAAACAAGAGAGAACGACAACTTCGCAAAGCAACCAGCTTGCATTGAGTTGTACTCTGAGAAGCCCCCAATACCCCTATATATATAGGCGGGTCATGGGACAGGGTTCTCTGTGCCCGACAATATGGGACTAAAGGAGGAGTAGAAGTGTTTGAGAATTTTCCACAAAAAGCAACCGGTTCGCAACTTGAAATGATCGGTTCACAACTGAACCGATCGGTTCAGCCATTGAGCCGATCGGTTGGACCTGAGCCGATCGTTTGGGGCACTCCAACCGATCGGTTGGTTCCCTGAACCGATCGGTTCATGGTCCTAATCCGGCTCAAAAAGACTTTCCTTGTTTCGTTCTCAATTGGTATCGTATACCAATGTTATTCCCAATCGAATTGGGCAATTTGAAACCAAAGGAAAATTCTTGTCGACATGACTTTCCCAACTGGTCGGTTGCACCAGTTGAGCCGATCGGTTCAACCCTTGAACCGGTCGTTTCAACCTGGGCATGAGCCGATCGGCCTGGACACTCCAGCCGACCGGTTCAGCAACCTCAGCCGACCGGTTCATCACATGAACCGATCGGTTGGGAGCACAGGTTGGGCAAAATCAGTCAATTGCGATTTCAATCAATCCGATACTCCAATCAATGCGTCCAACACCTTGAACCATACGATATTGAGCTATCTACTGATTGAGTGTTTAATTGAACTACTAAACTCCTTTAGTAATCAATCTAAACATTGCTTTGTGGACAAAACTCCTCTTCCAGGTTAAATCCTATGTGTGTGACCCTGCAGGTCCATTTCACGTTGGCAGTGAAAGTCCATAACACTTATGATTTCACAAGCAAAGAGTGGTGCCTAGTCACACATCAGTGCTACCCAAGTGAAAGTAGAAAGTTGGAGAACAACTTTCATCCTACAATCCGTGAATGGTGTTACAGTGAATGTATAATTCCTTTGTCACTGATATCCCGAATGAACTCAAGGCATGGAACAGTCATCCTGTCAACGTTCATTCACTTTCTTGATCTCAGAGTAGATTGAAGGAGATATGTATGACATCAATATCACATACTGATTCACACATGCGTGCGCACGCCTATCTCAATCCTACTCATCAAGTGGCCTTGGATATCAAACTCCCTCAGGAGGGACAAATCCCATATCTATCACTCACCCCTCAAAAGCCCCATGTGTCAAAGCCACCCAATCATCACCTTTATAACAACCCATGTTTCAGGACTGCATTTGATGATGTCAAAGTGTGCCCAACGACATGTGTTGAGTGCAGTGATTTCAGGTCTAAGAATCACACTCACCACCATCACTGTGAGTACTGACTGTGACTACCATCTTATGGTTCCATGTGTCAAACTCACGGTGGGTCTGTCCGGTACACTTGTTCTCTAACAAGTACCTATGTGTTTGGTTTGATATCTCTATATCATGACTAATGAGATTCTGTCATCAACCAACACCACAATCTAGTCTTGTGTGTCATTGCTGTCTATCTACCTTCCACAATGACATCCGACCAGGGACATAACAAGAATGTACAAACTCTTAGCATTCGTATGATCTCATTGTTCAGGTCATGAACCTGAAGGCATACGTCATTGAGTACTGTCATTCTCTAGACATTCAATATGTTCTATCACTATCTCATATGACTGAACCAGAAAGAATTGGAAGCTTGCCTTTGATGTTAATCAAATCAATCTTAATGTATCCCACCAATCATCCCATGATTGGCTCTCAGGGCATACATACCAACACTTTGTAGATTAAAGACTTTATTTTGCATCCTCTGGATTTATAAAACCCTCAGGTTGTGTCATGTACACATCATTGAGAAGATTCCCATTAAGGAATGTAGTTTTAACATCCATATACCAAATCTCATAGTCATGATAAGCTGCCATTGCACGCATTATCATGGTGGACTTAACCATGGCCACTAGAGAAAAGGTTTCATCATAGTCAACACCTTGAACTTCTCTGAAACCCTTTGCAACCAATCTGCCCTTATTGGTTTATACTTCACCATCCATGTCAATCTTCTTTTTGAAGCCCACTTGCACCCTATGAGTTTTACCACTTCAGATGGATCCACTAAGGTCCATACCTTATTGGCATACATGGATTCTATATCAGATGTAATGGCCTTGAGCTATTTCTCAAACTCAAGTCCCTTAGTAGCTTTTAGATAGGTTGTTGGCTCATCATCCATGACCAACTCACTACCTTCATGAGTCACAAGATATCCAAATTTCTTAGGTTTAAGGCATGTCCTACTAGATCTACAAGTTCCCGATGTTACATGAGGAATTTGAGATTCTACAACACTTTGGGATTCTCTTTGTTCCTTTTGTACATCTATTGGTTTAATTATTTCTTGTTGGTCTTGAACCTTTTCAAGTTATACTTTCCTCCCACTGATTCCCTTGGAAATAAATTCTTTTTTGAGGAATGCATTATCTCTGGAAACAAACACTTCTCAATTAGATAGGGAATAAAAATAATATCCTTTAGTCTCCTTAGGATATCCAACAAAATAACATTTATCAGACTTAGGGCCAAGTTTTCATAAAACAATTTCCTTATATATGCTTCACATCCCCAAATCTTCATGAAAGACACATTAGGTCTCTTCCCATGCCATATCTCACATGGTGTCTCTTGAACTAATTTAGATGGTACTCAATTTAGTGTAAATGTGATGGTTTCAAGAGAATAACCCAAAAAGGTAGTCAGAATTTCATCAAAACTCATCATATATCACACCATATCTGGCAATGTGTAGTTTCTTCTTTCTGATACACCAATATGTTGTGGTGTTCTAGGAGAAGTCCATTGAGATATGATCCCATGGGCTCACAAATGGTCCTCAAACTCTTGGCTTAAGTATTTTCCACTTCAATCAAAACAAAGTGCCTTAAAAATTTTACCAAGTTGGTTTTGTACTTCATTCATAAACTCCTTGAACCTATCAAGAGTTTCTAACTTATGTTTTAACAAGTAAACATAATCATACCTACTGAAGTCATTAGTGAAGGTAATGAAGTATTGATACCCACCTCTATCCATTGTTATAAAAGACCCACATACACCAGTATGCATGAGTCCTAATAGATCACTATCCCTCTCATTGTTACCAGTGAAGGAGTCTTGGTCATCTTGCCCAACAAACAAGATTCGCATGTCTTTATTGATTCAAAATCAAAAGAGTTCAAATAACCATCTTTATGAAGTTTAGATGTGCGATTTTCATTTATGTGCCCTGGACGACAATGCCAAAGGTATGTTTTGTTTGAGATTTTGGGTTTTAGTCTTTTAGTATTTACGTTATAAACATATTTCTTTAAGTCTAGAAAATAAAGACCATAAGACATTGGGGCATTGCCATAAAAGATCCCATCTTTAGAAATAGAACATTGACCATTGTTACTATGAATTTCATATGCATCCTTGTCCATACAATATATAGAAATGATGTTTCCATTTATGTTACATACATAATAGTAGTTCACTAACTCTATTACAAGCTATTGGACAAAGATAAACCATAGGTTCCGATTACAGTGGCAACAACTCAAGCTCCATTTGTGACTCGCAGTTCAACCTCACCCTTTCTTAAATGCCTAATTCTTTTCATATCTTGCATATTTGAGCATATATGAGATCCACATCAAGTATCTAGTACCCAATATGAAGAAGTAGATAGGTTTATCTTAATAACATATCTAAATTGGATATCACCATTCCCATCTTCTTCTTCCTGAATGCCTTCAAGTACAAAGGATAGATTCATCATGTACTTTTCTTTCTCCTTATCTCAAGTGTTGAAGATCTGGATTTGGGCTTGGCCTCAGAACTCTTCATGTCCTTACTTTCATCCTTGGACTCAACTCCACTAATCACCATCACAGATATGTGCTTCTTGTTTCTTTCTTAGGCATTTATCAGCATGCCAAGCAAATATGACAGTGGTCTGGCAATTTTATTTAAGTCGTAACAATCAATAAAGTGTCTATATTATTTAGGAAATTATTTCATAATCATGTCTGTGGCCAACTCTTGGATCAAATAGAAAATTTTAGTTCATTAAGATGTTCCATGTGTCCAATAATATGAGCAGATGGGTCTCTACTGAGTCTCCCTTTGTGATCTTACACTCAAAGAGTGCCTTTATAGCATTGTACCTTTCTTTCTTTGTGAGATTATAGTTCACATTCCTAAGATGCATAACCATCTCAAGAATCCCCATGTCCTCACATTGCTCATGCAACTCATAGTTCATGCAGCTTATCATAAGGTAATTTTGTCAAGGGCGTCATCGGTATGCTTCTACTAAGCATCCGCTTTGGCCCTAGCTGCACCAGGAGCACATAATTCTGGTATTGGTATATCAAGGACATAGTGCTTGCACTCTTCATTGAGAAGCCTTCTCAAATTCCAAAACTAGTCATAAAAAGTTGTCCTGTTAAGTTTTTCCTTCCTAAGGACCAATCACAATGATGAAATTGATTTCCAATTGATTCTACAAGAGAAAATTTTGCATTTTGTCAAAAACCCTTTTTGAATTTATTGGATTTGATCACTCCCACTATTTTATTCAAATTGATATCCCTCACATATCAATTTGGAAGATTGCAACATACTTCTAGTGAGCCAAGATCTAAAATAATTCAACTATTACCAGGCCAACATCAGCATTTGTAGTCAATTATTAAGGTAGGCAACTTTTGCCAATTGCATCATATGCAATTCTTAGATAGATGATATGTAAAACTCCTTTCCATATTCATTTGCATGCTTCTAGTGCTTAATCTCATTACGGACACACAATTAAGCCCAACCTAGTAGTCAACATGATAAAAATGCACCCCGCTTGGTAGGCCCACATTATTACCATCACATTTCCACGAGATAGGTAGTGAACCACCCTTTTAATTCCCACACATATTCGATCAATATTTTCATGTGTGTTGCTTATAGAAAGCATCTAAGAATTAATATTTTATATGAGGGGTTAGTATTTATAATTACATATACTTTATGCAATCACCACACATATATATAGTACATATTATATTCATGTTATATCCCACAACAAAAACATGCAATAAACAAAAATAATAGTTATGGCCATCCTAATGTAATTCATTGGAGCCACAAGTAATTACCACAACCTAGGGTCTACATCCCATGCAAAAACATGTTGATGAAGATCCATGCTTGACAATCTGGGTTTACTGGTTCAACCCTGAACCGGTCAGCTCACCTCCTCGCCGGCCGATTAGTTTCCTTCTCGGTCATCTAGACTCTGATGCACCACCTTGTGGGTCCTCCATTTAATCTGTTTGGGCCTCCATTTCATCGGTCCTCCTTAGTCCTCCAGCTGGTCAGCTCATCTTCTTTTTAGTAATAAGAAAATTAACTATCCTACTATTACATGATCATAGAGAAATCTCGAGTTACTTTCGAGGGGAGCAAAGGTAGGACATGTTAATACTTTTAGAATTGGAAGATAAGATAGAGGCTTTGGGTTTAGTTTTTCTCACTCTAAGAGGAATAGCTCTTAGAGAACTTATGTATCAATATGTGTGTCTCCATTTTTATGCCAACACTTCTATATAGAAAGTCATAATCTTGGGTTTCCATAAATCCAATCACATTCCTAATTTCATCTCTAAACATAATCAAACTAAGAAAATTTAGATAGAATTTCCAATTTACTGGTTTGTTATCAAATCAACCGATTGGATCACCCAGATGACTAGTTGGTATTTCCACTGACCGATTGGCCAGTTCTGGTCCAATCTAATTGATGAACTTGATTTTAAACAAAATAAGTATCCATTTTCCTTGTTTTATCTTGACTTTTATCCAATTGTCCAATTGGGTATTCCAGTCAACTAGTTGTCTAATTTTTAAAATGGGAATCAATTAAACAACTAATTGTCTTTTGAATGGTTTTGAACTATCCAAATGATGGATTGGCTTACCCACCATACCAATGGGTAGGAAATGAGCCATTATATATTTCAAAACCATTATAATATGTGTTTTGTGACAAACTTATTCTCCCTTAAGCATCCTTATGTGTTCAACCTTACTATTTCCACATTATATTGGTACTGATGTTAGAAACCTCACAAGGAAAGAGTGGTATCTAGAAACTTGCTACTTATGTAATTTGAAATATGTTGAGAAAATCTTAAACTTATAAGTGATCGATGCTACAATTACCATGAAAACCCTCTATTATTGGTATCCGATTTGAAATCTAGGCATGGAGTTGTCATCTTCTTAACATACAATAGATGTCTCTCAAACTAGAGCACATTATTGAGATTTTGTGAGCTCAATATCATATATAGACTCACATGGGCATGGCCATGTATTTTGTAGTCTCACTTATCAAGAATCTAGGATATAAATCCAAAGGAGGGACAAATTCCATCTACATCACTCACAATTATTCACAAGTGTCATAGTGCAACCATGTATGGAAACTCTTATTTAGAGTCATGTTGGAAATGTTAGAGTATTAACACAAATGTCATCATTTTAGTTATTTTAGGTCTAAGGATCATAGTCACGACTTCCCCATTAAGATATGATATGACTATAATGATATGGTGTCCATGAATCATTCTTAAAGTGGGTATGTCCAGTACAATCTTTTACAAGTACCCATGAATCTAAATTTATATCCAATATCATGCCGAAAGATAGACAAAATTCATTCAATGTACATACTACTCTTCTGTATTATTTTTTTCCTATGATATTTATAATAATAATTGATGATGAATATAAAAAGAATATATACTCTTTCATAAGCATATTATCTCATGTTTGTCCTTAACCCATTGAATCAAAACATTCTTAGGATATTAATACATTTATTCATTGTATCAATATTGAAACAAACATAATAAGTGGAATTTCGTTTTATTAATAACAAATCACATTTCATGTATCCCTATTGTAATAATATCACAGTCACCCTCCAGGAATAAAAGCAACAAGTCAATGGATCTCTTGCTGGCATCATTCAATAATATTGGAGGTTGGCAACTGTATGATGTAATATCTCTACTTGATTCATGACCCAGAATTACTTGGTTGGCCTCCATATAAGTAAATATTATTCAACAGATTATAGAACCTAAGATCGACACTTGGATCCTTGAAAAAAACAACATGCCAAGTTCAAGTAGTAGCTACATAACCACATGCAAAACTAAGATGGATGACATAAAACTATAGAGATCAATGATGTTGTCTAAGTCTTTCTGGTGAGATGGTATTTAGATAAGTCATTGTACCACCACTTTTTCTATAGCATAGTCTTTTATAGAGATTGGAGGACTTGATTCCTTATTTTCTATGTTTTCATATTTAAAATTTCCCCAAGTTTCCTCACCATGGGATGTATCATCAATTTTTTTATTCATGAGCTATGATCATTCTGGTCTTGATCATTACTACCACATGTGTTTGTAGAGTCTCCCAATGGTTTGTCATGGTGGATATGTCCCCTTCTATCATGGCCTCTATCACTGTCACTTATTCGGGAAACCCAAGAGAAAACATACTTTTTTACAAGTTGGAAGGCCTAAGCTCACTGCCTAAACCTCAAATAGAATTTCAAGAATGAAGACTAGCCCCACAAACCACCATAGGGCTCAATTATGTACTTTTTCCTCACTCACAAACAACCCAGGATCAGCCTCGTGACATGCCACCCATCGTAGTACTACTCTAGGTTGATCATGCTTAATGATAGAGTTCGTAGTGATTGTCTCCCTAATTTGTAGGTCTACTTGGTGATATGGGTAGTCCAATTTTAAATTCTAAAACCATTTGCCTTTTATAGACATCACACTAAGTTTCCATACAATTGGATGCGTCATTTATTTTGTTGTTTTCAAAATATCATTGTTCTAGTCTTGGTTCTTTCTACCACCCATGGTTGTAAGTTATCCAATGGTCTATCATGGTAGACATAGCACCTTTTGAAGTTGCCATTATCATGGGCTCTTACGCATTCAAGCACTAGCAGAAACATACTTCTCTATGAGTTGAAACACCCATGCCACCATCCAAGCCACTAATAAAGTTTTAGGAATTTTGACTGGCCCCACAAAGCACCACAAGCTTCAATTGCAAACCTTTTCCTAAATCATGCATATCCCAAGATCAAATTTTGACAAGTAACTTATGCTAGTACTACATGGGGTGAGCATGAAACCATAGAGTTAATAGTAATGAGATCCCCAAAAAGGAGGTACACCTTGGTGAGTATGGGTACTGCAATCATTCCTTTTAATATCACTTTATTTGAATCCTCAAATGCTAGGATGTTACAATTTCCCTTACTTAGACTCTTAATTTCCTTGTCAATGCTCAACTATATGGTATCATAATCTTACCTATTTTTTTGCAAACCCAAAAAGACCAATGCACACCCATCACCTTTCATGGCTCTAAGATCAAGGGTAGCTACTTCTCATATAAGGGATAGTCCTTTCCACATGACTAGACTACAAATTGAAGACTTTAATGCCACATGTCCATATGCCCCCCCTAACATAGGTGAGTTTGATCTGATACTATTTGTAACACTTGGTTCCACCTTTCAAGGCTCTAGTAGAGATTTAGGTATGATGACTACCCCCATGCCACCATAAGCCTTGAATGTGGACTTTGTCCTCACTCATGAAAAACTCGAGATCAAATTCCTAAACGGTCACCCATCCAAGTACTATTCTCAGTTGAACATGTGTAACATCAAAGTTCTTATTGATGCTCTAAAAAAAGAGGTGCAAAATGGTTATACATATAGTCCAGTTATTCCTTCTAAGATCATTTCATCCCAGGCCTTAAATCATGAGATGTTAAATGAGTAGTAGTGGTATACAAGAATAAACTGATACACAATGTAACAAAATATTTATTCTCCATTCTTATCAAAATTTATTCCATAAGGAAATGATACTTGCAGCCTAATCATGCACTTAAAGACATAAATACCATTTATGTGGGGAAACATATAAATAGACTATTAATACTATATTTTTCAACAACAATACAAATTATATTGGAGCCCTCAATGGTCTAATCCTGACTCTACTCTCAAAAATAATAATAGGACAAAAAAATTATTAAGATTAAGTCAGTTGTTCATTGAGCTTCATTATGCCAACTTATAAAAACTTAATTTAAATTAACCCTCACAAGTGAATATGTTAATACCATATTGCGATAGTTTTCAATTATATATTAATAAATACTAACAAAACACAAATGTATTAAATTAACTAATAATAATTCATGTGACTAGTGATCCTACTTTTGGATTTTAATATTAATATCTATTTCTAAAGAACATCCAAAGGTATTTTTGTGGAAAGACATTGTGATTATTTGTTTATTGATCTAAGAATCATAAAATGCTACAAATATAGAGTTTGTATACATTCATCCATGACAATATATATTTGGAATGACATCTCAAAAAGGAAAAATTGGATGAATAAATGTTTCAATAGATAATTGACAACAAAGATGAACTTTAGCTAGAGAGTTTGCTTCAATATTAATTATTTGATTAGCTTCTTAATGGAGACATTTGATAAAGAATCATGTAACATGTTCATCTTCCAAACCCAACAAGATAGATAAGGAACATGTATAGTACCCTCTTGTATAGAGTGGATTGCTCTAGTACAATCCAATTTGATATTTATATAACTACATCCTTCACCTACAACGAGTTGTAAAGAAAACTAAATAGTTTTCAATTCTGCTAAGAAGACTGGTTGTACCAGTATTTAATTAGCTTATCCTTTTAACCAACAACCAACATGATCTCTAGAAACATTTTCTACTGCATATCTTCAAATTTTCGAAGCCGCATCAACATTGAATTTTGCATACCAAATGATTGATGGTACTATGTTTTAGAAGACGTAGTTTGGTAATGTATTGGTTACATGCCAGAACCAAGAAAAAGTGTATTATATTCTTCTATTATATTAGAAGTAGTAGAGATTATAGATCAAAAAGTGTAAAGAGGATGTTTTGGCAACTATTTAAAATCTATTAATTCCTTGAGATCCATATATTCAAGTAGAAAGAACATAGACAAAAATTACATCTTTAGTGTATTGTAAAGTCATAATTAACCATTGATGTAGAGAAAGGTTAAAAAAGTATGTAATATGAGCATTTACTTTAATAGTGATCCGTATGTTGTTATCAAATGGACTATCTTGTAAAACATGTATGACCATTTCCATAGTAGCATGGCATAGCTAACATGATGAATTATCTATACAATGTCTTTTTTGCCTTTCGAAGTTTGTTATCAACGCACATGATCCACTAACCAAAAAACTATTTATACCTAGCGGGTAGCCTCAAGTGCCATATTTTATTTTGAACTCTAGATCTCTACCTCCAAACATTAGTGGTAAGTATAGAACAAGCAGACCTAGTAGAGAAAAGACCTTTGGTCTCAGGTGTGAAGGCTCGTATATCAATCAAATTAGGTTTAATTGATGTAGGGAGGGCTTGGAGTGTGCTCCAAGGTGTTATGAGGAAGAATGCATATGATAAAACTAGTATCATGTTGTCCATTTAGAGTAACAATAGTGTTAAGCCATAACCCAAGTAGTTTCTTGGGAACCTAACTTATTATGTGACAACTAAGTGATAAATAAGTTGATCCTAGATGACTAATGAGAAAGGTTATTGGCCTTCTCTCTTTCTACAGATAAAATGCTTAGTAATCTTGTCAATTCACAAAAAACCCTTTATAGGAAGATGGCACGTCTACATAGGATAAGTTGTGATTTCTCTGGCATAAATTCAGCTAAATAGACCCATTTAGTCAATGATACACCTCTTGTCTCCACTCCTATTACTCTCTTTCGAATTGAGTCTATAATACCCCGATATGTTGAAGTGTGAACATGACCATGTAAAATTGGTAGACCTAAATAATGGATCAAATCCTCAGTTTGTTGGAATCCATTAATAGAGCATATTGCACATTTAAATGTACGAGATACTAAATTAAGAAAATAGATTAAATTTGTCAAAAAGAATTGGATTATCTAGATTCCCTTTGAGAAAGATCAAAGCATCGATGTATGGTGTGAATATGTTTAACGTATGCACATGCCAATAGAATTGACTCATTTGTAACCAAAGAATGTAATACTTCTAGACCATTATGACATAGATTCAATTGTGACTGAAACCATCATGCACTTTGTTTTAAATTAGGTAGCTCAGACTATATAGACACATAACAAAGACATATGGAGATAAAGGATATCTTTGTCTCCGTCTTTAGTTTTCTATGAAACATGGTAATTTACTCCCATTTCATAGAACACTTATCTTACCCCAACAATAGAATTCATAATGTAGTTGATGATAAATACTGTAAAACCAAATTTATGAACAACATATAATACAAATGCCCAAGACATGATATCATATGCTTTTGTCAAATCCATTTCTATGGACATATAAGGAGTTGTATATGGTCTTTTCATATTGTGTATAGTTTCTTGAACTAGGATAATATCATCCAAAAAATTTCTTTCAGGAACAGAAGCTCATTGCATTTCAAAAATCTAGTGAGGCATATAAGATGTCAACCTTTCAACAATCAATTTAGAAATGATTTTCAAACATGTATTATTGAGAGGGATAGGTTTGATGTGATTACATGATAAAGGTGTATGTTTTTTCTATGAATATCCAACCCTATGAGGTTCAATTGACTGTGGTATCAGTATAATTCATTCACATCCAACTAATCCATGTCCTTAGGAGTGATTCTCCTATTGTTCTTAGTGGAGTAAGGTGGCATGGAGTGTAGGAATAGGGTATTTCACCTTCTTTTTGAACTCCACACAACCTATAGAGATGCTCTTTACTAAGTACAATAGTTTAGGAACTATTAAAAACTTAAATCTCACACTTAAGGATAGAAGAATATATAGATATGTAGGAAGTGGGGCATGTGCCAGATACCATCCCAAGATTAGAAACATGTTGTATGCAACATGAAAAAAATCATGGGAGTGATAGGATGTTGTCACTTCTATGGTGGTTGTGGAATGTGCGACCCCCTATAAGACATAAAGGATACTATTAATAATGGCCCCAGTAATCCACATGTGGAGTAAGATATGTCTCATAGTACCCTTGAACTGCATTCTAGAAATCCTTCCCCCATTGGGGGTTCCTTTGTGTCTACACATTATGGTAATGGCACATGTGGTTGATTAGGTGATGCGCATATTTTTTATCAATATAGATGTGTTTTTAGGTCTATGCATTTTTTGCAGGTTGTTGTGTATTGTATGCTTGTTCTCTTCTTATTATCTAATGGGCATGTTGTCATGTCTATTGATACTCATTCAACACATATGTCTCTCCTTCCCCTTTTGGTAGATTAATTGGTGGTGCCCTATAGTCATTTATGGGGTTCTCATTCTCCCATTGTGCAATCATCTTTGTGAGATCTACTGTCATGATGAAGGGTGATGGTTTTATAGGGCATCTCTAGGTTGATACCATAATATAGGGGGTTGATATTGTATATGATCTAGTAATTCTCTAAGAAGAAAGATAGTACAAATCCACATGTTTTATTCCTTAAGCTTTGGTGAGGCCCTCTAGAATACATCATTGGGCTAACACAATAGTAGTTACTATCCCTCCCTTAATGGATGGATGAAAGTTTTTGGATGGGATTGACTTCATATGATCAATCATTATTATGCCTAAATTTACAAATTTACCCTTTGTCATCCATGCCATCACAGAATTTTTTTTTCTTCGAAAAAGCACCTTAATTCATCAGTTTGTCTTGAAGCAACAAACACATCCCATTCCTCTTAGTCCAGGAAGTTCCACTATTCAGTGGGTGTCTTCTTCCTCTTATCACCTTCTTTTATGTATTCTAGGGTGAGATTTGTCCTATAGTACCTTAGGACTCTCCCACAGTGTTGCATCACGCATTTACGATGCAACTTTTCATCCAATTCAAATATACTCTGCCAAATAGAATTGCTATTATCTAGTATCCAAAAAATTAGTAATCTACAAAATAGAATTGCAAATGAATAATAACTCACGCATAAATCCTTCCATATTATGTCTTTCTTCCCCTTAGTAACTTTATGCCAAGAATCTATCTTACAACCGCAATGTCTACGAGTAACATACCCAAGATATCAAACAAACGAATTGCAATTCACTCCAATTGCATTTCCTACATTATTAAAATCCACAACAAGTTTGGGTCCATTGCCCCTTTGTGCTATTAACTTTTTCATCATAGTGATGTCCCTTCTCTTGTCAACTTTTTGGTGCTGCTCATTAAGTGCCTCAAGTGCTTCAGAGGGTACAAGTGCATCATCAACCTAAAATTTGACAAAATAAACACACTTACAAGATATAACTATAAATGGACATGTAGATATAAATATATGATATATTTTAAAACTTACATTGTGAGGTGGCACATTGATGTCCTCACCCTCACTGTAATCATCAGCACGGTCATCAGGAGAATGCTCAGCCATCTGAAAGTTCACATTCACATTGTAAAGTTCACATTCTAAAGTAATTCACATTGTAAAGCTCACATTGTAAAGTTCACATTCACATTGTAAAGTAATTCACATTGTAAAGTTCACATTGTAAAGTAATTCACATTGTAAAGTTCACATTGTAAAGTAATTCACATTGTAAAGTTCACATTCGCATTGTAAAGTAATTCACATTGTAAAGTTCACATTCAAAAAAATAAAACATATAAAAAATATAAACATGCCTCTAATATTGCGAATTTTATCAATTAACAATCCTTCATTGTGATCTCCACGCACATACAAGTCATCATTTGCTTCAATATTTGCTGGTGTTGGCAACCCAACTGAGAATGGACTGGAGTCATCATATGTATCATAGTACTCTTCTTCATCTATAGGATCTTCAATGAACTGTCTTTTACCATGAAGAACAACTGACCATTTATCATTTGCAGGATCATCAATATAAATACTTGTTTCGCCTGTGATGCCAATATGAATGGTTCACCCTTCTCACCAATCTTTTCAAAGTTCACTAAAGTGAAACCCAATTCATCCACTATAACTCCTTTGGTGTTATCAACCCAATTACATTTGAAGAGCGGAATTCTAAAATCTATGTAGTCAAACTCCCATATGTCTTCAATGACACCGTAATATGACATTTTAGCTTCACGTGGACTCTTATCCTTTGCACTTGCAAAAAACATAGTCGACGCTTGAAGGGTGACCCCACTATTTTGGACGACACTCTTATCATCTTGGCGCTTTATGTAATATGTGAATCCATTAATGTCATACCCTTCATAAGACATAACATTCAATTTTGGTTTAAAGGTGAGGCATTTGATAGTTTCAGTAATATCATCTGGTGTTTGAGATAGTTGATGTAAGACTTTATCTTCAAACCACTTAATAAATGTCTTATTATGCTCTCTAGCAAGCCACATTGTATTGGCTCGAGGATATTGTCTCTTGATGAAATTGATATGTTCCTCGATATAAACACTCATTTCGTATATGTTGTGTAAAATATATAAGTGACCTTGTTCCAACTGCTCATGGCTGATTACTTTCACCCGTGATCCAAAAATTCCTTTGCCAAATTGCTCCTCAATATTCTTGTCATTACCAGGAGTGTCATTACCACTGAGAAAGTCATTGCAAAAATCCATAACCTCTCTCGCCATATAACCCTCAATAATACTTCCTTCAGGCCGATAATGGTTTCAAATATCACTTTTAAAAATGCTCATATATCGTTCAAAGGGATACATCCAATGCAAGAAAACTGGTCCCAACATTTTCACTTCCCTAGTCAAGTGGACAACAATATGTACCATGATATCAAAGAACGACGGAGGAAAATACATCTCAAGCTGACATAGGGTAACAACCACTTCTCTTTGCAAATTATCTAGAGTATCAGGGTCAATAACTTTGTTGCACAGACTGTTGAAAAAGAAACAAAGTCTGGTGATTACAAACCTTACATGCTTCAGAAATATAGATCGAATTGCCACAGGCAATATTTGCTGCATTAGAGTGTGACAATCATGAGATTTAAGACCTATCAACTTCAGATCTTTCATTGATACCAATCTAAAGATGTTGGATGAGTAACCCTGTGGGACCTTAACATTTACTAAACATTTACAAAAAGCTTTCTTCTCCTTTCTAGACAATGTGTAACAAGAGGGAGGTAAGTATGTTATCCAATTTCCCATTTCACATAATTCTATTAATTCTGACCTTATTCCCATTTCACGTAGATCCAGTCTAGATTTTAGCCCACCTTTAGTCTTACCTGGTATATTCAATAAAGTACCAATGACACTATCACAGACATTTTTCTCAACGTGCATGACATTGATACAATGCCTGACTGTCAAAGAATTCCAATAAGGAAGATCCCAAAATATTGACTTCTTCTTGAATAAAGATTTGTCACTCCGTGTGGCCATAGTACATTGTGATCTTTTACCAAATTCATTGACAAAGTCTTTTACTCTTTCATAAACAACCTTCCCTGGTATAGGTTTAGGTGCACTCTGTTCCTCATTCAATCCATTGAATACTTTGCGCTTCCTACGAGACAGATGGAATTTTATAAGAAATCTTCGATGACTGAGATAAATAGTCTTATCGCCATGTTTTAGTCTTGTTGAATCAATGTTCTCTTCACATATAGGACACACTTTAGCTCCTTTGATACTATATCCAGACAAATTCCCATATGCTGGAAAGTCATTAATAGTGCAAAACAATATAGCATGCAAACGGAATGTCTCTCTTTGTGAAGCATCATAGGTCATCACACCTTCACCCTAGAGTTTCTTTAAGTCATCAATCAGAGGTTCAAGATAAACATCGATATCATTTCCAAGTTGTTTAGGGCCCGATATCAACAATGACAACATTACATATTTATTTTTCATACACAACCAGGGAGGAAGATTGTATATAAAAAGCATGACTGGCCAAGTGCTATGTTGGCTGCTCAATGTCCCGTACAGATTTATCCTATCTATACAAAGCCCAAGTCTTAGATTCTTGACTTCTTCACCAAATTCAGGGTACAACAGATCAATCTTCTTCCATTGTGGGGAATCAGACGCATGTCATAGGATCCTATCATTATTTTTCTTAACATCTGCATGCTACCTCAAATTCTTCGCATCTATCAGATTGGAAAACAATATTTGAAATTGTGATATTATAGGTAGATACCACATCACCTTGGCAGGAGAACCAGTTTTGGACTCCCCCGAAGTCATCAATTTATACTGTGACACACCACATTTTGGACAATCTTTCAAATCCACATAGTCCTTTTGAAATAATACATAATCATTCGGGCATGCGTGTATCTTCTTGGCATCCATTCCCATTGGGCACAACAATTTCTTTACCTGGTATGTTGAGATTGGTAGCTCGTTTCCTTCAGGAAGCATTTCTTTCAACAAACAAAACAATGACGTGAAGCTTTTGTCGCTCCATCTATTGTTTGCTTTCATCTTATACAATCTCAACACAACGCTAAGCTTCATAAACTTAGTACAACCTGTGTATAATGATATCTCAGCAACATGCATAATATTTCTAAAAATGAGAGGTGGATTGGTGTGCTCTACCCCACAACTATCCAGCATCGCATCAACGATGTCTACTGGCACTGGTTCATTCACATCTATGTCATCGGAGGTAATTTCATCTTCCACACAAGCACTACTATCGACATCCACTAGTTTCGTGTTTGAAATCTCTCCGTGCTAGTGCCATTCTGTATAGCCTTGTATAATCTCGTTGCACATGACATGACTTTTGATTTCGTCACCAGTGTTGACTTTCAAGTAATTACCGCAATGCCTACATGGATAGTAGAACCTATCTCCAGGTTGTTTCCTATGTTCCTCGACAAATCTAATAAACTGGTCAAGACCAGATATAAACTCTAGGGTGCATCAATTGTGAATGGACATCCATGATCTATCCATTCTATGATCAAAGAGAAAACAAGTATATATTACAACAAGATTAGGGTCTAGGGTTAACAGATTAGAGTTTTTGCATGGTTAAAACTTTGGGCCAACAAATACATGTGATGTCATTGTTATATATAATAAATGTGTACCACCTATCCCATCCTTGAACACCTAATCTCACTAGTAAGTGTATAATGTGTATTGGGTTTTCAAGAAAATTTCGACAGTATTTCCCCGCTATTCTCTAAGTACATATGTACTTAGAGAACAAATAGGGAAATGCTACCAAAATTTTCTTGAAAATCCAATACACATTATACACTTACATCATAAGTGAGATTAGGTGTTCAAGAACAATCCCAAACTGGGGACTATCCAAGATTTACTCCTAATTAGTAAATCTTGGATGGGTTTCTAAGCCAACAAATACATGTGATGTCATTCTTATATAAAATAAATGTGTACCACCTATCCAATCCTTGAACACCTAATCTCACTAGTAAGTGTATAATGTGTATTGGGTTTTCAAGAAAATTTCAGCAGCATTTTCCGTTGTTCTCTATGTACATATGTACTTAGAGAACAAATAGGGAAATGCTACCAAAATTTTCTCGAAAACCTAATACACATTATACACTTACATCCTAAATGAGATTAGGTATTCAAGAACAGTCCCAAACCGGGAACTATCCAAGATTTACTCCTAATGAGTAAATCTTGGACGGGTTTCTAGGCCAACAAATACATGTACTGTCATTCTTATACCTACAATCCTAGTTTCATCATTCATATCCTAAGTTTACATCATTTAATCATGCTTGTTAGTAAATAATAAATAGTAAATATCCTAAGTTTACATCATCAAGATAATCATTATACACAAATTTAGGTATCCTATTGAGCAATATAGCACAAAATCATCAAGATAATCATTACACATATTGAGAAATATAGCACAAAATCAGTCACCACGGTCGTGTTACGCAGCACGGTCGTGCTACCAACACAGTCGTGCTGCCCAGCACGGCCGTGCCAACCTACGATATCACAAGAATATGTACCATGCATGGTGGAGAAGAGGAGTAAGAAGGTACCAGGAGCAGAGAACATGTTAGAGGGCGACGGTGATGGCGAGAAGGCGGGTGGGTGGCCGGAGCAGCAAGCAAGAGAGGGCAGTGGCGGTGAACGGTGCTGGAGGTTGACTGCGGCGAGTAGTGTAGGCGGTAGCAATGGAGGTTGACTGCGAGCAGAGCAGAGCGGTGGTGGCAGTGGCGGAGAGCATAGACGCACCAGCAGGAACGATGACGAGCAGCAGGTTGAATGTGGGGGGGCGGGGGCGTCGTCGGGCGATTTTAGGCGAGCAGTAGGAGAGGAGAATTGTCGCGATGAAACAAAAGAAAGGGGAAGACTCGGGTGATCGTGGGTCTATTAAGTTTGTAAAATGTGTCGGTTATCTATAAAACCGACACCTAAAATCTTATGTGTCAGCTGATAGTAACAAATTGACTTCCAATTGGACATCCCTTTACCCTAATTTTTTTGGCGGGGACAGCACACACACCCTTATCACGTAGGTTATGCTAAGACAACCGATGCCCATATTGGAACTTTTGGCGCAAATTTTATCTTCATTCAGTGTCGTTTATTAGGTAAAACACCGACGTTGTATCTCATACTTTGGCACAATTGTTTTTTTCTTGAAAAAATTGGATTTCGCGGGCTACTTTAGGCGTCAGTTTCTTTTCTTCAATCGACACTGAATGAGAAGTGATACCCGTGTCTGTCTGGTCTTCAAATATAGACGTCAGATGTCCTTATTAACCGACGGTTAATGTTAACAACGTCGGTTTTACTAAAAAACTGAGGCCTCTAAAAGCGACGTTGAACGTTGTTACTGTAGTAGTGTGTTTTATGAGAAAAGAGAATTCAAAATGGGAACTCAAGAATTTTAGTATAATAGAGTGCGGAAAAGACTTTCTATGATTTATATTGGTCCAAATTGACTCTTATACAGAGGTAAAATAGTCAATAGGGAAGTTGCTTCCTGTATCAACTCTTTACATCATGATGTAGGGGTCCTAACACGTAGTCATATCAAGGTATGGGGCATGATACATATCAATAGAGAAAGATATGCTTAATCATATTTGAGATTTGGTCAAAAATAGGCGCAAAAAAAGTTCGATCTATAAGGACCCCATCAACCATAAGGTGTAAAATATGAGTCCCTTTTTATTTCACCATATCACAAATATGCCTCAAACATAGAAATCACTCATATCCAATTTAGGGATATTGAGTTTGCATAGACTTTACATATGAGTTCATCACCTTAAAGATTACTTTCATGTATCAATTCAAGATTAGATCAAGGCATGATATTGATCTATACTTTTTTTCTCATATTTTAATTGTTACCAATGGTACCCTAAAATAGGGAGAGTACATGTCGAGTCAACTGAATCTATCTAAGATGAGAAGACAATAAGTCACCCTACTTCTTTCTAGTGGGTGGCTAAGTGTAGTCCTTAAAGAAAAGATGGGAGTTGGGATGACTCTCTCTAGACATTATTTACTTAATGTATATGAGATTATGTATGCAGTGGTACCAACTGCCATGGAACCGTTCTTACTCCAGTCCCAATCCCATTGCCTAGACATTTGTAAAGGGATTGAAACACCCATCCCTAGGTTTCCCAAATGGATCTCACGCATTGTCATATACAATAAGAAATAATAACTCATAAAGCAAAATATTTAAATAACTAACCATTCTGATTATGATTTTGTACATTTTTTCCATATCATCAAAGTTTGTCAAGAGAGGAAGTGATTTAGTCAATTCCTAATAACGAGCCATATTGATTTCCTAAATAAAAAAACATGACCCGAAGTCAATGGAAAAGCATTGAGTACAATCTTGGAAAAACAAGAACAAGTTATGTATATTTGAATGAAAATAACCACTTGGCATATCTCTAATAAACAATAATTAACAAGAACTAAATTTCAGATGATGACCAACTGCAAGTTTCTAAATATAAAAATAAACATAATATAATCTGTAATAAGAGTCAATCACCTCACATAACAAGAGTAGGTGAAAAGACTAACGAGATGCCACTTAACCCAAGGGAAAGGCCACAACCACTTGACCCTAAGGGAAAGGAAAAAGGTTACTACTTGATCCGTATCTACAAAAAGGGCAAAGGCATCAGATGAAACAACAATGAGGAGTATATTTGCAAGTTCAATAAATGAGCAAGAGAATGATCAACATACATATAGAAATTTGAAACTCTAATCATTAGGAATGAGGTAGATCAACCATTTATGTTACCAAGTGTTTTGTATCCATAGGTATGTATGCATACCTTACATTGGAACATCCAATTTCAAGAGAGTAGAATACACGTATCTTTCACCAAAGATCAAAGTAAGATCTTGAGTAACTTAAGTCAAGATTGATAAGTCTTGGCATGTAAACAAGGGAACAAACATAAAAATAGGGATTTCACCACAAAGGGGTCACAATAATTATGTAGCGCTTTTATGTATTATTAGTGAACTTTAGGTCTAGTGTACACAAAGTTTTCATATCCATCAAGGTTACTATCAAGATCCATAATCAGTTCATAATAGAACTTTACCCAAAAACTATGGTCACTAGTCATCTTTTAGATCAAGACTAAGATATAGATCTCCACAAAAGGGTTAGATTCAAAAGTTCAATAGTATGATTTGGATAATAGATCCAATACTAATTCTACATGATTTTCATGATATAAAGTCAAGATTTAGATAAATTTACAAACTTGATTTGCATGTCACCATCAAAGATCATTAGATAAATATCTTTTGCAAACAGATTAAAAATCAAATGTTGAGAATAGTTTCATTGTGTCTGAAACATTCTTGAGATAAAAAAGACTATAGGTGCACATATTTTCGACATCAGATGAAGAAACTATGATGAAAATATGAATCTTGTAGAGAGAGTATGCATATACCTTGCAAAGACAGAGAGGGCGGCGATAAATAGTACCCGCGGTTGCTACAATACCTTGTCGTGGTTGTTTAAAGGCAACGAATTTTGAAGGAACAAGAGCGATCCAAGGTGCCATTTGTGTATGTGAGAACTTGGTGGAGTTGAAGTAAGGTCTATTCACAATTAACTAGATCTGTTGGTAGAATTTTCAAAGTTTGAAACCTCGATGGTGGCACTATGTCTTGAGCTTCAAAACTCAATGAAAACATGAGCTTTATCAAGAAGGTATGCATGGATATGGCATGGATTCTCGATATGTATGGAATGCCCCTAATATTAGGCTAAATAGAGAAACAATGAGAGAATACAATTAACTACGGTTTTCGATACCCTCATTCTAAGGTTGAAGATGACCATGAGATATGTTATTTCGGATAGCCATCAAATGTAAACTTTTGTGACCGTCATATGAATTGTCCTAACTACAAAAGTTCACATGGGGTTAGCATACATAAGGTTTTACAGAAACCCTAGGTTAGCTGGATTCAAATAATTATCAATAATTAAATAAAACTCCGTCAATTTATGTACAAATGATAGGATATTATTAATTAATTAGACATCCTCAACTTTAATAAATTATTACAATATAATCAAAAATCAAAACAAAAATCAAAAGGATCCATTTAAAATTTCATCTTGTTCAGACAAATGAATCCCAAGATATGAAAGTTCTACCATTTTATTGAAATAATGTGTATGATTTGAGCCATCAAATTCAGTTCGATTATAGAACTTATATATTTTATTTGACCCATCAAATGAGATATGTTTGGTCTGAAATTTTATTTAAAGGTTAAATACCATCATAACAACTCTTCCTTCAAATCTCATCGAAAAATAAATTGATTTAGCCATCTAACTAAAAATATCTCCAAAAACTATCATTTTTGACCATATGAATTTTATAATTATTCAAACGATTTCCAATCTCAAATTTGACCAAAGATCAAAAAAATTATTATAAGTTTCATAGCGACTTTTGGATCATTTGGATACACCAAAATACCAAAATCATATATTTAATTATAAAACCTTGAAAATTGAGTTTGTCACTTCCTTTCCATCTTAAAAGAAATTTTGTCCCCAACATTTAAAAAAAAATTAATCAATGATTGGGACTATCAAATCCATGTTATATCCTCAAAATTATGATCATGTTGAAATCAAATGTCACTTTTAAACTTGTATTGATCAACTAGAGGTCAAAATTTAATAGTTCCAAGTCATGTATCAAGTAAAGGTTAGGAAAAAGAGTTGATATCCTCCATCATGGATCAAATCAGGTCATGATCTAGAAAAATTGTGATTCAAGTTTCAACATTCAAATATCCAAATTTGGGTTCTAAAAGTTTAAGTCTAGGGCTTTAATTCTTATCCAGACAACATGTGTGGTCATTCACCGATAAGAAACAATCTAGAAATATTTTGAGATTTCAACATTAATTTTTTCATCAAGTATATCTCAGGTGGGTGAATCATTCAGACCTAAGTCTATTTTAGGAAATTAACCCTACACATATATTCAACATATCCAACCCCAAAATTATCATTGAGTCAACATCTTCAAGCTTCAATGGTCAAAAAATTGGATTATCATATTTGAAGTCAAACAAATAGAGTTCTTGGGTCAAGAGTACAATATAACTTCCATTCCCAACAGTTTAGGGTCTAGATTCTGCATGTCCTAGGTGGGGTTATACATCCATGATAGAGATTCCATATTTCAACAATTCAAAACAAACATCATATTTCAAAATCATAATTTCTTGTTCAAAATGGAAGATCTCACCCTAGTCCTCCAGAGAATTATACCCTAATTCATAAATTGAATGAATCCACATAGTCAATTTTTCAAAAAAAAAAGAAGATTTGGGAAATCAAAAGACACTAGTCATATATAAAAGATCCACATAGGGTGATTATACGAGTCACCTCAATATAAAGATCCATAATCATGTGTCAAGATGGAGTTTAAATTTGGACATCGAGATTGTTATATCCTCATTTTGGTAAAATTGGATTATATAAATGAATTAATTTGTCGATTCCCCAATCGTATTATTGATGGAATAATAATAACTTTGATCACCTTTGTGGCATGGGTGCTTGTGGCACAAGAAGGAATTCGTACATGAATAAATAATAATGTCTTTTTCTATGATAAATGAAATAATTGCCAAGTTTCCTAAAGGAAAAATAAAATACATGGTGTTTTAGATAATTAAAATGACAATTATCTCACCAAGTGTAGAAACACAATGTTTGAGGAATCACAAATAACATTATCTCATCTTAAATTTTATGTACTTACAAATAATAAAGAAAAGAAATAAATTATAGAAATTCAGAGAAAAAGGATGTGCATGAGATAATTGTTTGCTTTAATGTAATGTTATAAAAGAGAAAGTTTTTGGATGTGAAAAGATATTCCAAAACAATGCCATAATGTGAAAATAAGTGGGGAAAATATTAATGAATTCCTACAATCGAGTTATGGAATATCATAAAGTGCCATGTATGGCTTTTGATGTGCCAACCAAGTAATACAAATATTTTAGTTAGGAAATGTATTAGTAAAAAATAAAGAGAGACAAATATAAGATAATAATCTAAAATTTATTTCCAATAAGGCACCATATACAGATGTATATTCCTTAATAGATTTTTGGTTTTTCAAATCCAAATGTTAATAAGATTATGGTGGTGTCTCTTAGTGATCTTTGTATATAAAATAATAAAAGCCAAGTGTTTTACATAAAGGAATATAAGAGGAAACATGTTCTTTCCTAGGACCACATATTTTAGTTGGTATTGAATTGATTGAGAAAAAGGAATATCTTTTTATGTACTTATGGGAAATGATAAAGTGCATTGTCATATTGGACATCACCCTTGTACGCCATGAGAAGGAGAGGAATTAGTGGAAGGGAAGTGAAAATAAATATTGGATTAAACCAAGTAACCTTATACATGGAAAAAGTGCCCTGAAGAAGGAAAGTATTTAAGATATGAGAAAGGCTCCTACGAACATCATATATAAGGGGGTGGTGGGTTGCTAACCTATCATGGGATATCCCCTTGTCTTCTATTCATCATCTCCTTCCTCCTATTGTGTAGGGTTTTGTTTGGACCCAAGGAAACTTCTACTTCCTATCAACTCTTCCTCTCATTATTCATCCTATATAAGACACCAAGTTTTTTTGTTCACAAGGGGACAGGAGGGCGCAAACCCTAACCTTCCATGGGCTCAACTAATGAAGTTATATCAGTAAACCATGATCCTTCAGAGACCTACCTCAAAGGGAATTGGCAGAGTGTCTTCCCTGATCGAGGAATGCATGAGGAGGACATGGGGACTTCATGGAGGTCCCCCCTTTGTGATCGTGCAACGACATTCCCTGGGTAAGGCCATGTTCCCTCCCCTTTCTCTATTATAAACCTACCACAATAACTAGTAGTATCAGACCAGGAGATCTCACCTCTGGCCATCTCCATCCACACTAGGTGTCCACCTAGGTACGGCAAGGATAGGAGACACCTGTGTAGCTTTCCCTAAAGCTTCTCAGCTCGAGAAATCTGTGAGGGCGACACACAGTTGCCTCGCCTAGGGCGGCATGCCGCTAGAGTGGGGAGGTTGGGGACAGTTCTGAATAGAATGACGAGGATACCCCGACCTATACACGTAAAGGGGAGGGGTAACATGGTCTTTATCAGCCAACATAAGGGGTCGTCGAGCCATATTTTAATAATTCAGTTTCACTGATGTGTCAACTCCTAATTGGCTGTAAAATTATTTATCTAGTAAAAATTATAGAAAGTACTAGGATACTCTAATAGAAACAAATTATATATAAAATTTGACCAAGAAAACATGTAGAATCCAAATAAAATACTTGCAGACCCTAATTATTCTTCTAGTTCCTACAAATGGTGCAAATTTGGGTTAAAGTAGTGATTAAAGCATAAAAACCCTAGTTTTGGTGATGATTAAATTCTTAAATATGGTTAAATTAAAATGTAACTTGATATTGATTAACATAATGGGGATCTAAGATAATCATGATGATAATTTGGATATCTAAAGTGGAAAATCATGCATATAAGGAATCAGGGTTAAAGATCATAACTTGTGATATGTTGTTAACGAGTTTCATGTAATTCATGTGTTTCTAGTCAAAGGATTTGATCAATTTAACGATTAGGGTTTAGAACCTAACCTTCTTAATCATTAGGATCTTAAATCTGCATAACTTCACATATTTGCCCCTAATGGCATAAAAAACCTGACTTGATAATCAGGGTAACACATGATGATTAATGTGGAGTTATAACTTTAATAATTAACAAGAACTAACTTTCAAATGATCAACAACTGCAAGTTTGCAAATACAAAAATAAACACAATATACTTTGTAACAAGAGTCGATCCCCTCACATAACAAGAGTGAGTTAAAAGACCAACAAGATGCCACTTAACCCTAAGGGAAAGGCCAAAGGTTTCCACTTGACCCCTATCTGCAAAAAGGGAAAACACACAAGATGAAACAATATCGAGGAGTATATTTGCAAGTTCAAAAAATGAGCAAGAGAACATTCAACATACATATATAAATTCAAAACTCTAATCATAGGGAATGATTTAGCTTAACCATTTTATGTAGCCCAGTGATTTGTATCTATACGTATATATCCATACCTTACATTACAACATCCAATTTCAAGAGAGTAGAGTACATGTACCTTTCACCGAAGATTAAAGTAAGATCTTGAGTAGCTTAATTCAAGATTGACAAGTCCTACATGTAAACAAGGGCACATACATAAAAATAGGAATTTAACCATAAAGGAGCCATATTGATAATGTAGGTATTTTATGTATTATTAGTGAACTTTAGGTCTAGTGTTCATCAAAGTTTTCATATCCATCAAGGTTAGTATCAAGATCCATAATTAGTTCATAATAGAACTTTACCAAAAATTGTGGTCACTAGTCATCTTCTAGATCAAGACTAAGATATGGATTTCCATAAAAGGATTAGATTCAAAATTTCAATATTGTGATTTGGATAATAGATTCAAGATTAATTCTACAATATTTTCATGACACCAAGTGAAGATTTAGATAAATTTACGAACTTGATTGGCATATCACCATCAAAGATCATTTGATAAACATCTTTTGAAAAAGGATCAGGAATCAAATGTTGAGAATAGTTTCATTGTGTCTGGAACTGGGACTATAGGTTTGGATATTTTTGACATTGGATGAAGAAGATATGATGAAAAAATGAATCTTGTAGAAGAGAGAGAGAGAGTGTGCATACACCGTACGAAGAGGGGGAGGCAATGAATGGTACCCATGGTTGCTACAGTACCTCGCCATGGCTGTTTAAAGGCAACACATTTTGGGGGAACATGTGACGACTCGAAACAAATCAAGTCATCACCAGTAATAATTGTGGAATAACCATAAGCAGCAGATTAACAAAAATCACAAAAATTTAAAACCATTTTGCAAAGAGATTCACCTCCAGGAAACTCTTATTGAAAGATCCAAAACTCATACATATCATGATTCACATTGTACATACACTGATTCATCTCATCTCGAGGACAACATATAATAGTTACTCTGCCAAGTACCATAAGATAAACAAGGCATTGCCACAAAGATTGAAACATCAACTTTATTAATTGTTGTCATTGTCATACAATATGCAAAAATTAAGGTGTTTCTATCCATTGGGAAATATGAAATAGCAGTTCATAACTATATTACATGTCTTTAAGGTTGAAAATAAACTAAAGTACTCTTATCTATGGAGGCAACATTTGCCCCATTTATTGAGTGTTTTACACTTTATATCTTGGTATTGTATACCTCAAAAAGTGTTACAAGTTAATTTCATGACACCTTTAGGTGGAGACGTATGTCGCCTCTTTCTTCTTTAGTTCTTCCATATAGAGAGGACAATTCCTTTACCAATGTCCTGGCTTTTAACAATGGTGGCAATTGCCTCTCTTGGTCACACCTCCCTTGGCCTTGAGAGTTGAAGACGACTTGGGTTGTTGGCTAGCATCAGAACCTTTCTTAGCCTTGCCCTTGCCTTTGCGCTTGGACTTGCCTTTCTTGGTATTGATCATCATCACAGACTTAGGCTTGTCCTTCTTCATTTGTGCCTCGACTATCCTCAACATGCCCAACAACTCTGTCAATGGCTTGTCAACATTGTTCATGTTATAGTTCATCACAAATTGATTGTATGATTCTGGGAATGATTATAGTATCACGTCAGTAGCCAACTCTTGGCTTTGGGGAAATCTCAGTCTCATCAGGTTCTCCACATACCCAACCATCTTGAGCGTGTGAGGACCAAATGAATCTCCTTCTTTCATGACACACTTGAACAAGGCCCTGGAGACATCATATCTCTCTTGTCGTGCTTGATCTTCATACATGTTCTTGAGATGCTGAATCATCTCAATGACACCCATGTTCTCATGTTGTCTCTGCAACTCGTGGTTCATGGAGCACAACATCAACCACTTTCCATCAATGGCATCATCACAATGCTTCTTATAAGCATCCCTTTCTATCTTTGGTGTGGTAGGAGCAGGTTCCTCTGGAATTGGAGTATCTAGGACATAGAGCTTTCGCTCTTGAGTGAGAACAATTCTCAATGTCCTAAACTAGTCATGGAAGTTAGTCCCATTCAGCTTGTCCTTTTCGAGGACCGATCAGAACGAAAAAGTGATTGTTGTTTGTTGTCATTTGAGCTACAAAAATATATATATGCAATTTTAGTCCAAAACTCAATTTGGACTTATATGATTGATTTGAAAGGTTAACGATATAATTAAGACTTTAATTAATTATTGCTCCCACTATTTTTGTTCAAATTGATAGCCCTGACCATCAATCCATAAGATTGTAGCGTACAATCTTCTAGTGGGCAAGATCATGAAATCCTCTGAGTCATAGACCAGCTAGGGTTGTCACCCACAACTTAGATCTTCCAGGTAGGCAACTTTTGTCAATTCCATGATATGCAACTCTTGAAAGATGTCATATGCAACTCTTTGCCATGAACACCTCCATGCCTCAAGGTTCTAGATCCTATCTAGGTCACCTTGTTAAATCTAAGCCAAAGATAGTATGATAAATATGTACCCTACTAGGGCAGACCCACATATCCATCCTTCACGCTTCCACGAGATAGACGGTGCACCACGCTAGGGCGTGCCCACACTTGGTCGATCAAGCTTTTCATGTGTTTCGCATTTGGAAGGCATCTAAATCTTTAATATTTAATGAGGGATTCGGTTTTATATGTACATATACATATCCAATCACCACGATATATAGTACATATCATATGCATGCTATATCCCACAAAAAACAAGTGAAAAGATAAAAGTGTTGATTATGGCCATCCTAATGTGATTCCTGGAGCCAAGAGGAATCATAGTCATCTAGGTCCAAATCACATGCAACCTGTCCATGATGAAGTGATATAGCCATCTGCGTTGATCAACTCATCATATGAATGACCTGCTCACCCTGGCCGGTCATCTGGGTGCCACCAGCCGATCGGTTGGCTCCTCCAACCGATCGGTTTGCCTAGTCATCGTGCATCTCCTCATGGCTGCCAACTGATCATCTCGCTCTTCGAACCGGTTGTCTAGATCACCAACCTATCAGTTCATTCCTTGAACCAATCGTCTCAGTTATCATCAGATTGTCCTACGTTCTTTGACATAATAGGAAGTAAAAGTTCTATCCTATTTACATTTGAATTGAGAAACCCCGAGTTACATTCGGGGGGAGAAATGGTAGGAAAGAAATCTCAAGTTATCTCGAGTTACATCAGGAATAGGAGATAGGGAATCAGTGCGCATACCGAGATGCAAGAAAACACATACAACCAAGGACACATACATAGGGTTTATTGTCCATAACCACGCTATACATCCACCACAAAACTCGTTTAACGGAGACGCATATCGAGTGCATTCATATTACATATCATATATGTATATTGGGATTTGTGGATTTAGGATTGGACATGCATAAAGCCAATTTTATTCGCATCGTGTGAAATAAATAAAGACGACAAACCAAATTCGGTCATATTGATAATCTTAAAGTATAGAGCAGTTGATGTGGCTCTGATACCACTGTTGGGTTTTAGGGGAGACAAAGAAGGTAGCGGAAACAAAACATTTCTTCTCCTAAACCAGAATAAAGGAATCGTGTCAATGTCTATACATTAGGAAGGATGGTTTGTAGAGGTGTACCTTGTCCCAAGGCTTGCTCGGTGACATTACCTCGTGGCTTGTGCGGTCTTCACCTCCGATCTTAGACGGTGTCTGTGCAGCTCCTAGTCTCACTGGGACTGTCGGGATTGATAGCTGTCCTCTGAGCGGCAGAAGTCTCCCACCTCTGAAGTAGTCCACACAGACCACCAAGAACTATGATCTCCTTGTCCCATAAGGAATCGAAAGGAGTCGCACCCTCTTGTCAGCGTACTAGTCACCAACACACTCTCCTGCAACCAGTTGCCTTTCTGCAGTTGTATTTCCTTTGTTGTGCCTCCCTTATCGGGTAGCACTTGCTCGGGCTCTCACGGTTACCACAACCAGAGAGAATGACAACTTTGCAGAGCAACTAGTGTTCTGAGTTGTTGTTTTTTTTAGAAGCCCCCAATACCCCTATATATATAGGAGGGTCATGAGACAAGGTTCTCTACCTCGGGAAATGCAGGATTAAAGCAGAAGTAGAAGGGTTCGAGATTTTTCACAAAGCAACCAATCTGCGCCAGCTGAACCGATCGGTTCACACCCTGAAACGATCGTTTCAGGCCCTAAACCGATCGTTTGGGACCTGAGCCGATCGTCTGATGCTCTGAGCCGATCGGCTGGTGCTTTGAGCTGATCAGTTCGTGGTCTTGATCCAACTCAAATTGACTTTCATATTTGTTTCCGATTAATCAAATATAAATCCTTGTCCAAATAGAATTTGTACAAGTGAAACAAATTGTATTTGCAAAATAGTCTTCTGACTTTCCAAACGATCTCGGTTGGTCACATGATTCAACCAGTTCAACAATTGAGTTGATCGTCTCATGACACATGATTCGATCATCTCACCACTTGATCCGATCAGTTCACCAACCTGAGCCGATCAGATCATCACTATGAGCCGATCAGTTGGGGTAGCCGACTGTGCAAATCAATCAATCACAGTTTTAATCAATCCAATACTCTAATCAATTGGTCCAACACCTTGAACACTATGATATTGAGCTATTAATTGATTGAGTGTTTAATTAAACTACTAAACTCCTTTAGTAATCAATCTAAACATCGTTTGTGGATAAAATCCTATTCCAAGTTAAATCATATGTGTGTGACCCTGCAGGTCCATTTCACGTTGGAAGTGAAAGTCCATAACACTTATGACTTCACAAGCAAAGAGCGGTGCTTAGTCACACATCAGTGCTACCCAAGTGAAATAGAAAGTTGGAGAACAACTTTCAATCCTACAATCTGTGAATGGTGTTACAGTGAATGTATAATTCTTTTGTCATTGATATCTTGAATGAACTCAAGGCATGGAACAGTCATCCTGTCAACGCTCATATACTTTCTTGATCTTAGAGTAGATTGGAGGAGATATGTATGACATCAATATCACATACTGATTCACACATGCGTGCATGCCTATCTCAATCCTACTCATCAAGTGGTCATGGATATCAAACTCCCTCAGGAGGGACAAATCCCATATCTATCACTCACCCCTCAAAAGCCCAATGTGTCAAAGCCACCCAATCATCACCTTTATAACAACCCATGTTTCAGGACTGTGTTTGATGATGTCAAAGTGTACCCAACGACATGTGTTGAGTGTAGTGATTTTAGGTCAAAGAATCACACTCACCACCATCACTGTGAGAACTAACTGTGACTACCATGTCATGGTTCCATGTGTCAAACTCACGGTAGGTCTGTCTGGTACACTTGTTCTCTAACAAGTACCTATGTGTTTGGTTTGATATCTCCATATCATGAGTAACGAGATTCTATCATCAACCAACACCACAATCTAGATTTGTGTGTCATTTTTGTCTATCTACCTTCCACAATGACATCCGACTAGGGACATAATAAGAATTTACAAACTTTTAGCATTTGTATGATCTCATTGTTCAGGTCCTCAACCTGAAAGCATACGTCATTGAGTACTGTCATTATCTAGACATTCAATCTATTCTATCATTATCTCATATGACTGAACCAGAAAGAATTGGAAGCTTGCCTTTTATGTTTATCAAATCAATCTTAATGTATCCCACCAATCATCCCATGATTGGCTCTCAGGGCATACATACCAATAGACTCCCACTTGCACTGTGAGACAATCACCCTTGAATCATATTCTTAATGATCTTCAAACATGTCCCACATGTTACTGTGCTCTAGTGCTAACATAGTGAGTTATGGAAACACTTTGCCAATGTTGATATTATTTCCATGTCTCTGATATCTTCGTTTTATGTCACACGTATGAGATGGAGTTGCCGTAATATGCGATCTAGTATTTCTTTGCTAAATTTTAGCCACATTGCATGACCAAGCACTCCTAACATGTCATCAATGACCAAAATATCTATAAGTTCATCTCATGAACTTCTAGATCCATATAGTATCCATTGATGCTCTCTAACACACGAATACTCGACATTTCCTTTTAAAACAGCTTTATTGGAACATTTCCAATTATCAACAAACATTCACATTTATATATCCCATATATATATATTGCGATTAATTTTCTGTCCTTTTCAGAAGTTCGCATCTGTGTAACTTTTACACTGAACCCTTCCTTATTTCCATAGAACTAGTACTTCTCAAGTACTTATCAAGTTCTTATGGTATTCCAGTAACCCTTACTGGAACTAGACAGACATCCACTCGTCATGCCCCACATACGAGTTGTTAGGATGAGCATATCATATTGTCATGTCCTACATATAAGATGAAGACCTTTTATTCTTGCTATGTCCACACATGCAAGATGATGGGATGATTACATACATGATAGATCCATATCTATTCTTAGTGTTCACATTCTTCAGAAGAATTGGACACTTGGCCTTGGGATACTAGCTCCATGTAACATGATCAAGTTTTCTCCCACTGAATCGGTGCATACTGAACCCTTCAATATGGATTGCCAATGTATGCTTTCTCTTTTCAAGTCAAGAGGTTTTTGAGAACTATCTCTATAGATGTCTATTCTTATCACATAGGAAACGTCTCTATCTTCCTTAAATATAATTTCCACTTTGGATTTCCATTCTAGAACATTTCCATTTCACATCAACATGTGGAATGTGAATACACCCACTAAATCACATATCCCTTCTTTATCTTTGAAATATAAGTCAAACCCTTTGACTATATTATCAAAGTAAGGATCACCGTTCTGAGTTGCTTTTACTCAATCAATCACATTGATTAGTCCATTGTAACTTATAGACTTCATTTGCATTAATGGATCCATAAACCTTATAGGTTGTGTCATGTACACATCCTTATTTTATTCCTCATAGGAATGCAGTTTTAGTATCCGTATGCCAAATGTCTTAGTCATTAAGTTGCAATCAACAAACATCATCCTTCTCAAAATGTCATCCATGTGTCTTAACACTTAATACTCATTCGCACTTATGGATTTCATCCCAATGGTTGCTACCATCAAGGTCATACCATATGGTTCACATGGAAGTCATTTAGGATGTAATGGTCATAAACCATAACTCAAAATCCGGTTCCTCATATTTATCTAGATAGTTGACCCATCACATGACCAACTCATCACATAGATAATCGAGGTGTATCTGTCAAGGATATAAGAACTCATAACTCCTTGTGATTCTTAATGTCCTTTATTAGTGTGGGATATTCATTATTTCAGAAGAAATTAGTTATTTGATAATCATCCTCAAAATCCTTAGAGTATGACTCCATTTGATTTAGATATCACCATGCCTTAATCATGAGTTCACTATAATACACAATCATAATCACTTATAAGGATCTCAAACATTTGGTCTAAGTATTTTATTCATTGATCTCATCAAGAATTAACACTTTACCAAATTCGTACTTCATCTATGATATTCTTGAACATTTCAAGATATTCCTATTGGAATTTCTCTAAAAACCATTTGAATTACTAGCATTAAGTCCAATGGGTATGTAAATACATCACATGTATTATACCTAATAGGATAATCATTCTTCCATTACCTTTTGTGAAGATTGATCAATTATGTCCAAGAGATTCATGTCTCTTACTTGTTCTCTAACCAAAAGAGTCTAGCTTATCCATCATATGGAAACTAGAAATGAATTTCTCATGATTTGTGCTAATTTGATTGTTTGAGTTATCAATAACTTTTAGGTATCACTTTATCTTATGCATACCAAGTACCACAAGATAAACAAGGCATTACCACAAAGTTTGAAACATCAACTTTATTAATTGCCATCATTGTCATGCAATATACAAAAATTAATGTGTTTCTATCCATTGGCAAATATGAAATAGTAGTTCATAACTCTATTACATGCCTTTAAGGTTGAAAATAAACTAAAGTACTCCTATCTATGGTGGCAACATTTTCCCCATTAATTGAGTGCTTTACACTTTATATCTTGGTATCATATACCTCAAAAAGTGTTACAAGTTAATTTTATGACACCTTCAGGTGGAGACGTATGTCACCTCTTTCTTCTTTAGTTCTTCTAGATAGAGCGTACAATTCCTTTTCCAATGTCTTGGCTTTTGACAATGGTGGCAATTGCCTCTCTTGGTCACGCCTCCCTTGGCCTTGAGAGTTGAAGACGACTTGGGCTGTTGGCTAGCATCAGAACCTTTCTTAGCCTTGCCCTTGCCCTTGTGCTTGGACTTGCCTTTCTTACTACTGATCATCATCACAGACAAAGGCTTATCCTTCTTCATTTGTTCCTCGGCTGTCCTCAACATTCCCAACAACTCTATCAACAGCTTATCAAAGTTGTTCATGTTGTAGTTCATCACAAACTGACTGTATGCTTCTAGCAATGATTGCAGTATCACATCAGTAGCCAACTCTTGGCTCATGGGAAATCCCAGTCTCGTCAGGTTCTCCACATACCCAATCATCTTGAGTGTGTGAGGACCAACTAGATCTCCTTCTGTCATGACACACTTAAAATCACCCTGGAGACATCATATCTCTCTTGTCGTGCTTGATCTTCATACATGTTCTTGAGATGTTGAATCATCTCAATGACACCCATGTTCTCATGTTGTCTTTGCAACTCGTGGTTCATGGAGCACAACATCAAGCACTTTGCATTAATGGAATCATCAGAATGCTTCTTATAAGCATCCCTTTTTGCCTTTGGTGCGGTAGGAGCAGGTTCTTCTAGAATTGGAGTATCCAGGACATAGAGCTTTCTCTCTTGAGTGAGAACAATTCTCAATGTCCTAAACTAGTCGTGGAAGTTAGTCCCATTCAGCTTGTCCTTTTCAAGGACCGATCACAACGAAAAGTGATTGTTGTTAGTTGTCATTTGGACTACAAAAGGAAATATATGCAATTTTAGTCCAAAACTCAATTTTGACTTATATGATTGATTTGAAAGGTTGACGATATAATTAGGAATTTAATTAATTATTGCTCCCACTATTTTTGTTCAAATTGATAGCGCTCACCAGCAATTCAAAAGATTGTAGCGTACAATCTTCTAGTGGGTAAGATCCTAAAATCCTCTGAGTCATGGACCAGCTAGGGCTGTCACCCACAACTTAGATCTTCCAGGTAGGCAACTTTTGCCAATTGAATCATATGTAACTCTTGAAAGATGTCATATGAAACTCTTTTCGATGAACACCTCCATGCCTCAAGGTGCTAGATCCTATCTAGGTCACCTTGTTAAGTCCGACCCAAAGCCAACACGATGAATATGTACCCATCTAGGGCAGACCCACATATCCATCCTTCATGCTTCCATGAGATAGACGGTGCACCATGCTAGGGCGTGCCCACACTTGGTCGATCAAGCTTTTCATGTGTGTCACATTTGGAAGGCATCTAAAACTTTAATATTTAATGAGGGATTTGGTTTTATAGGTACATATACATATCCAATCACCACAATATATAGTACGTATCATATACATGCTATATCTCATAAAAAACATGTGAAATGATAAAAATGATGATTATGGCCATCCTAATGTGATTCCTTGAGCCAAGAGGAATCACGGTCATCTAGGTCCACATCACATGCAACCTATCCATGATGAAGTGTTATAGCCATTTGAGTTGATCAACTCATCACATGAATGACTTGCTCACCCTGGCCGGTTGTCTGGGTGCCAGCAGCCGATCGGTTCGCTCCTCCAACCAATTGGTTCGCCTGGTCATCGTGCATCTCCTCATGACCACCAACCGATCGTCTCGCTCCTCAAACCGGTCGTCTGGATCGCCAACCTATCGGTTCATTCCTTGAACCAATCGTCTCAGTGTCGTCAGATTGTCCTTCGTTCTTTGACATAACAGGAAATAAAAGTTCTATCCTATTTACATTTGAATTGAGAAACCCCGAGTTACATTCAGGGGGGAGCAAAGGTAGGAAAGAAATATCGAGTTATCTCGAGTTACATCAGTAATAGGACATAGGGAATTAGTGCGCAGACTGAGATGCAAGCAACCACATACAACGAAGCACACATACATAGGGTTTATTGGCCATAACCATGCTATACATCCACCACAAAACTCATTTAAGGGAGAAACGTATCGAGTGCATTCATATTACATACCATATATGTATATTGGGATTTGTGGATTTAGGATTGGACATGCATAAAGCCAATTTTATTCGCATCGTATGCAATAAATAAAGGCGAAAACCCAAAATTGATCATATCGATAATCCTAAAGTATAGAGAAGTTGACATGGCTCTGATACCACTTTTGGGTTTTAGGGGAGACAAAGAAGGCAGTGGAAACAAAAATTTTCTTCTCCCAAACCCAGAATAAAGGAACCGCGTCACCATCTATACAGTAGGAAGGATGGTTTGTATAGGAGTACCTTGTCCCGAGCCTTTCTCGGTGACCTTACCTCACGGCTTGCGTGGTCTTCACCTCCGGTCTTGGACAATGTCTTTGCAGCTCCTAGTCTCACCGGGACATTTGGGATTGACAGTTGTCCTCTGAGCGGCAGAAGTCTCCCGCCTCTGAAGTAGTCCACACATACCACCTGGAACTCCGATCTCCTTGTCCCACAAGGAATCAGAAGGAGTCACACCCACCTGTCAGCGTACTAGTCACCAACACACTCTCCTGCAACTAGTTTCCTTTCTGTAGTTGTCTTTCCCTTGTTGTGCCTCCCTTATCGGGTAGCACTTGCTCGGGCTCTCTCGGTTACCACAACTAGAGAGAACGACAACTTTGCAGAGCAACTAGTGTTCTGAGTTGTTGTTTTTTTAGAAGCCCCCAATACCGCTGTATATATAGGAGGGTCATGGGACAGGGTTCTCCACCCTAGGCAATGCGGGATTAAAGAAGGTGTAGAAGGATTTGAGATTTTCCACAAAATAACCAATCTACGCCAGCTAAACCAATATGTTCCCACCCTGAAACGATCATTTCAGGCCCTGAGCCGATCGTTTCGGACCTGAGCCGATCGTTTGGTGCTCTAAGCCAATTAGCTGGTGCTCTGAGCCGATCGGTTTGTGGTCCTGATCCAACTCAAATTAACTTTCATATTTGTTTTAGATTAATCAATTATTAATCCTTATCCAAATTGAATTTGTACAAGTGAAACAAATTGTATTTGCAAAATAGTCTTCTGACTTTACAAACAATCTCGGTTGGTCACATGAATCGACTAGTTCAATAATTGAGCCGATCGTCTCATGACACATGAGTCGATCATCTCACCAGTTGAGCTGATCGGTTCACCAACCTGAGCCGATCGTTTCATCCCTATGAGTCGATCGGTTGGGGCAGCAGATTGTTCATATCATTCAATTGTAGTTTCAATCAATCTTATACTCCAATTAATCGGTCCAACACCTTGAATACTATGATACTGAGCTATCAATTGATTGAGTTTTTAATTGAACTACTAAACTCCTTCAATAATCAATCTAAATATCATTTGTGGATAAACTCCTCTTCTAGGTTAAATCATATGTGTGTGACCCTGTAGGTCCATTTCACGTTGGCAGTGAAAGTCCATAACACTTATGACTTCACAAGTAAAGAGCGGTGCCTGGTCGCACATCAGTGCTACCCAAGTGAAATAGAAATTTTAAGAACAACTTTCAATCCTACAATCCGTGAATGGTGTTACAGTGAATGTATAATTCCTTTGTCACTGATATCTTGAATGAACTCAAGCCATGGAACAATCATCCTGTCAACATTCATTCACTTTCTTGATCTCAGAGTAGATTGGAGGAGATATGTATTGTAATGAAAAATCCAAAACATTGAATAATTACATTTGCGGTAGTGATCATTAACAACGAATTACTGAAAATCACTAAAAATTAAAACCTTTTCCAAAGATATCCAATCATAGGAAAACTCTTTCAACAAGAACCAATGTATTATATTTACATCCTAGTTCATATGTACATATTTTGTACCATTTCTTATCGAGAGTTACAATATCTACTGCCTTATTAACAACTAAATACAGACTGTATAAGAACCTCGAGGCATCAAGCCAAAAACTCAGATCGATGTAAAAAATACTAACTACTAACTCTGAGGACCTGAGAGTACAGAGATGACACATAGGACTTCTATCTACAAGACATGACAGATAGTACACTCCACTTGGGTTGTTATTGCTGTCCCTACTATTGCTAATGTTCTTCCTCTGCAAGATATTCTCAGTCTCCTCCATTCTTGTCCACCTAAAATGTTGGATCCCATGGGGGAGAGATAATTTTAATTGCCCCGGAAAAAGATATAACTCTCCACCAAAAACATTATTATTGCAGTTTAATGATATAAAACTGGGTAGAGGATAAGTAGTTTAAAGCATTATAACTATTTATAATAGAATAGTAGATCATCTATTCTCTTAATAAGGAATAGGAAGAACATGTATATCATTTACCCATCATATTATACTATCATGTCAAACTTCTCTTGTGACACTCATTATCTTGATATGTCACCCATGAGACATTCTTGTTTCAATCTGTTGGCCTTAGCCAATCTACTAAATAGATAAGGGATTACATCTACCATGTACTCATATATCATTAATACAGGCATTGGGTTATTACCAATCTCGTGTCATCATTACAGGCATTGGGTTATTACCAATCCTATGTCATCATTACAGGCATTAAGCCTCTTCTAGGTGTTGGACTCTTCCAAACCTGATTACACCGCCAGGCATTGGACACTACCAATCCTAATTTCACAGCCAGACATTGGACTCTAACCAATCCTGATTACACAGCCAGACATTGGACTCTAACCAATCCTGATTACACTCCCAGGCATTGGACTCTAACTAATCCTGATTACACCGCCAGGCATTGGACTCTAACCAATCTTGATTACACAGCCAGGCATTGGACTCTAACCAATCCTGATTACACCGCCAGGCATTGGACTCTAACCAATCCTGATTACACCTCCAGGCATTGGACTCTAACCAATCCTGATTACACTGCCAGGCATTGGACTCTAACCAATCCAAATTACACCGCCAGGCATTGGACTCTAACCAATCCTGATTACACTGCCAGGCATTCGACTCTAACCAATCCTGATTACACCGCCAGGCATTGGACTCTAACCAATCCTGATTACACTGCCAGGCATTGGACTCTAACCAATCCTAATTACACTGCCAGGCATTGGACTCTAACCAATCCTGATTACACCGCCAGGCATTGGACTCTAACCAATCCTGATTACACCGCCAAGGCATTAGACTCCAACCAATCCTGATTACACCGCCAGACATTGGACTCTAACCAATCCTAATTACACTGCCATGCATTGGACTCTAACCAAACCTGATTACACCACCATGCATTGGACTCCAACCAATCCTGATTACACCGCCAGACATTGGACTCTAACCAATCCTGATTACAGTTATTACACCCCTACCAGGTATTGGACTTTAACCAAACTTGATTACAGGCTTTACACCTTTGCCAGATATTGGACTTTAACCAAACCTGATTACATAGATCATGGAATATAAATTCCTTTGACCCATCATTAATCATCACATCCTTTTCTAGGCTTTGAACCCTGAGGTTAGCCTTCATAGCTATTCACATTCCATATTAAATAGAATTGTTCCTTTTTATTATGTTTATTATTATCATTTCTTACAGTGAACTTTGATAATCATCTTGGTGCCTTTCACTATACCACAATTGTTCTCATGGCTCATAAGGCCCATAAAGCATCTTTTCACCTCTCACTAGGGAACATCTAACCATATGGCTCACAAGGCCATTAAACATCTTGTCACCTCTCACTAGGAAAAAAAAACATATTACCTCATGTACAATAATAGTAACACCACTATTCCTTTAATAGGGTTAGGGCTTACTATTCACATCACATTAGGGTTTCTCATGTCCCATTACCCAATTTAGGGTTAGGGTATTTCCCATCTTAATACTTTCATTTACTAACCTATCACTCTTACCATGAAGTGCATAGGTCACACACAAGAATGGTCCAACTATCTTCAATGATATGGACTCATCTCAGGTTAGGGCATCACTTACTATAAGGTTACCTATAATCAACCATTTGAGATATTTCACCTTTATAAGGCTTTACCCACTATTTTATTATTAGGGTTCTGGTTTGTCATCAAATTGTTCAAGATTAGGGATTCATGTATTATAACTCCAAATTAGAGTTTCACATACCTTCACCCATTATTAGGGCTCCTCATCATACCATTGAATAGTCTTTCACATGGCATCACCCTCAATTAGGGTTTCACATGGAATCAACCTCAGTTAGGGTTTCACATGGAATCACCCTCAATTAGGGTTTCACATGTAATCAACCTCAATTAGGGTTTCACATGGCATCACCCTCAATTAGGGTTTCACATGGAATCAACCGCAATTAGGGTTTCACATGGCATCACCCTTAATTAGGGTTTCACATGGAATCAACCTCAATTAGGGTTTCTCAATTTCATATCAATACATCAGGGTTTTACCTCACATTACCCTAGTTTAGGGTTTCATGCACTTTACCCTAAAATTAGGGTTTCTTGTTCAACTATCCATAATTAGGATTTACTATTCATCCCATTTAGGGTTTCACTCTCCATTTCCATAATTGGGGTTTTACATTATGTTACCCTGAATTAGGGTTAGGGTTCATTAACCTTCTGGATTAGGGTTTCATGATCTCTTTACTAAGGATCATAACCTAATCACCACATGATTAATACTCATGTATGAATTCCTTTATATCATCCTTTTAACTTGATTAGGTTTACATCAACCCTTCAATCAAATACATACATCTATGATTAACATAGTGTACTGCGTTATTGCCTACTTAAGCTTCAAGGATTAACCCATCTAAGGATTATCAATCACTTAGTACCTTAGAGGTACAACCCTAGTGATTATCTTTGAGATACATCAGTAACAACAATAGGGTCATTTAATCTTTCATCACCTTAGGTTTCTAATTGACTTAATCACATTGAAACATCCAAACGTTCTTGACCATTGATGCTCCAAACGGTTTGAAACTGTTTAAGCAAAACAATAATGAAACGATATGGACAATTTACACTTGAAACCACTTGGGTCTCCAAACGGTTTGAAACTGTTTGGTCTCAAATGGTCTTGAGACTGTTTGATCCCAAACGGTCTTGAGACCGTTTGGACTCAAACGGTCTTAACACCGTTTGGTCCAAACTCTCTGAAAACCGAATGGACCAAAAAAGGTCTTCCATCACTTTATCAATTCAGGATTTCAATCATTAAACCATCTATCAATTGAACCACTGATTTATTTTTCAATTAGACCATTGAATCACCCTTCAATTAGACCTTCAATTAGGGTTTTTAACCCAATTAAACTAGGGTTTATAATCAAGAAACCATCAATTAGGGTTTTGAAATCAAGAAACCATCAATGGTTGACATTGTGGAACTAGTCTAATTGAAATCATTGGATCATTATCAAACCATTACATGACCTGACCTCAAAAGTTCTTGAGGTCATTTGGATGACCTCCAAATGGTCTTGAGACCATTTTCCCCATCCATCATTAAAATTTGTGAAATCCAATTAGAGTTTAGATCATTGGATTGATCATCAAATGAGTTATTGATTACCTTGCGATTTGATATCTCTAAATCTTCAATTACTCAACCATAATCAACCCTAGACCTCCAAATGGTCTTGGTTGACCTCCAAACGGTCTTGAGACCATTTGGGTGACCTCCAAATGGTCTTGAGACCGTTTGGGTTAGTCAACCCAAAGTATTAAATCAATCACTTGAAATTTCAGCACTTAACCCGATTAGGGTTTCTAATTGAAGGATTGTCCATATATTGAATTAATCAATTGGATCCATTGGATCATCATCCAACATGTACTAGGGTCCTGACCTCAAACGGTCAACCCATCCAAACAGTCAACCATCCCAAACGGTTTGGGACTAAACCCCCAAACGGTTTGCAAACAGTTTGGTCTTCAAACGGTTTGGTGAAACTGTTTGGACTAAAAGTGTTGAAACCGTTTGCAACTAAAACTTGTTAAGATGTGTGCTTAAGATGATGTCAGATTCACTCTACTGCCATTTTCATGGTAGTTTCATCAATTAATCAAAGGGATTGCAAGAAGAGCAATTGAACATAATTGATTGAGAAATTAAATTCAATAACAATGAATAAGGGTTCAAGTTATATAACCCGCCTCCAATTGAGCTTCAAAGCTCCAAGCTCCACGTCTTTAATGGTGGAAGAAGCTTTTTCAACTATCCCAAGCTCGCCCTCATGCTTTTGAGTGAAAAGAAATGTCTAGGATAGAAGATTGCATGGAGAAAAGAAGAAATCCATCATTTATTTTCGATTTCCACCATGAAATCATGGTGAAAGAAGGTCAAGAAGCTTACCAACAGTTTGGGGGTCGTCCTCCTGTTGCTCCAAGATCCCTTGGTCGTTTTTGCAATCAAGAAGTGAAAGGGGTTTCGAAATTACCCTTTCAACTCATGGATAAAGGAGCATATATGCATTTTATTAAAAATTCATTTTAGGAGAGAGAAAGTAGGGAATACCTCCTCCATTTCCTTGCCACTTGCCCCCTTCTCTTCCTTAGATATGAGGCTATCTTCCTTGCCTCTTATTCTTCTCAATTATTCATGATTTAAATAAAAGCAAATTAAGCACCTTAAATCATATTATACTAATATCCATAAGTGAGTGGATGGATATTTCTTTTTCTTATAATAATGTGAGTGAGTTATCCACTTCCTTTAGATATTTTCGATCCTTTGCAAGGCACTTGGTCGTTAATTCCTTTGAAAAATCATCCCGCACATTTTTGGTTGAAGGGCTCTTCAATTAATATATTTATTTTTGCATTAAATTGAAGTAAAGTTCTAATTGTGCTTAAATCTTGATTATTTTAATATCAAGATTCTATCTCCTCCAAAGTGATTCAAATGAGATGCCCCTCTCTTTTTTTTCTCTACATGATGCCAAAAAACATTAGGGACTATTTTGAAGTGGTAATTTGCATATTGAACCTTAGGTTTTGGGTAAATTGCACATTACACCAAAACTAGGTTTTAATGCACAAACATTGCTCAACAAGCTCTTTCTTATTATTCAGGCTACCACAAGCCATATCACTGCATCATTTTCATCCTTATGATGCTTCAACACTTGACGAACATCTTATCATGCAACATTTGCAAGTTAACCCCTCAACTTGGGTAATTTTCACTTTAGTCCAAAACAAGCAAAACAATGTTTCAACATTATTCGAAAAGGACTAAAATTGAAACATAAGTTCCTCTTGAACCTTAATTACTTTTCAAGAAATAAAAGCAAGCATATAATTAACTTTATTAAGAAAAAAATCTAGGGTTACGGCATAACCTAGGTCAGGGATGTTACATGTATGACATCAATATCATATACTGATTCACACATATATGCACACCTATCTCAATCCTACTCATCAAGTGGCCATGGATATCAAACTCCCTCAGGAGGTACAAATCCCATATCTATCACTCACCCCTCAAAAGCCCCATGTGTCAAAGCCACCCAATCATCACCTTTATAACAACCCATATTTCAAGACTGTGTTTGATGATGTCAAAGTGTACCCAATGACATGTGTTGAGTGTAGTGATTCCAGGTCAAAGAATCACACTCACCACCATCACTGTGAGAACTGAATGTGACTACCATGTCATGGTTCCATGTGTCAAACTCACAGTGGGTCTGTCTGGTATACTTGTTCTCTAACAAGTACATATGTGTTTGGTTTGATATCCCCATATCATGAGTAACGAGATTCTATCATCAGCCAACATCACAATCTAGGTTTGTGTGTTATAGTTGTCTATCTACCTTCCACAATGACATCTGATTAGGGACATAATAAGAATTTACAAACTTTTAGCATCTGTATGATCTCATCGTTCAGGTCCTCAACCTGAAAGCATACGTCATTGAGTACTGTCATTCTCTAGACATTCAATATGTTCTATCATTATCTCATATGACTGAACCAGAAAGAATTGGAAGCTTGCCTTTGATGTTTATCAAATCAATCTTAATGTATCCCACCAATCATCCCATGAGTGGCTCTCAGGGCATACATACCAACACCCACTGGTTGGTGTGTGATCTCATCAGTTGTTTGTTGTTGGTGCCTTATGTGGTAGAAGAGCCAGAAAATAAGAATAACTAGTAGTGCTCTCTTTTGGTAAGAGAGGGTTAGAGACTTTGCCTTGAAGCGAAGTAGCGGCTGACAGTCAGCGACACATTAGTGGTGCATCAACTACAATGGCAGATCTAAGAAGCAGAAGACGCACATCAGTTGGTGGCACTACGTTGGTGTTGCGGCAGTGACTATGACAACAGTCCTTCCGTTCTATGAAGGATGTGTTTTCTCTCTCAGGCGGAGAGAGCTCTTTGATTGGCAAGCGAGTTACACAACCTCATCAGGAGTAGAGGCGGTCCGGTCAGCGGTTGCAGCGACAACAGGCAAGAGCATAACTGTGTGGCTGATTCCCTACAACGATAGAGGTGTTGTGAGGAGAAAAAGATGAGTGGGATATTTTGTACACGTTTGGGTGTAATTCTAATCTTCCTATCTTTGTTCTCTTATGGGGGGAGCGATTCGGATTTAGGGGTATTTAAATCTGGATGGTGTGAGTTGTAATCTTGATTACATAGTGCTTGTTGGTCGGCATTGTCCCATAATTTTTCTCTTCTCGTCTTGGGGAGAGTTTTTCATGCTAAATCTTGCATTTTCAGTTTTCCAGAACACGTTGCTGATACACCACAAATTCCTAATAGAATATGTATATTTGACAGGATGAATCTTGTAGGATGTAAGTATGCCTAGTTCATTATGTAAAACAATATATTGTGAAGTTATCTTCGTTGCCAATTTGGATTCAGAAATGTTTAGATATGTGAGAGAGAAAAATATGTATACATGAGTTTCTCAAATTAGCTTAAGCATTGATTAAGATACTTACACTTTTTGTCAACTCGTACTCAGTGTACAATAATAGTGTATTCAAAAAGAATATTTTTTTTTCTATTCTTCTTGTTGCAATGTTCTACGCATGTGGTTGCCATCCTCTGCCCATCCACGCGCCTATGCAAGTGAGGTGTAGTCGAAGATCATTCTCAACAAGGTATATCTTGAATGTGTGAATGTCCAATTCTTGAAAAAGAAAAGTGTTGAGCACCTATGAGTACCTGCGAAAGAGCATTATTATCTCTGAAGAAAGTCATCACATATGTCAAACTCAAAGTTAAGTGGTTGATGATCTTAATGGTGTCTGATAATTTTTCTAATATTTTTTATATATTTTTGATTCTGTAGGATTTGTGATTCAGGTTTTTTTCATTACAATAATCCTATATTTACATATAATACAGTATATACTTCCAACAATATAATAAAATTTTCTTTTGTTGTAATGTATAACTTGGGCTAATCTCCCATGGCGGCTATGGGAGGACATTGGGTGTGAATTACGAGGAAAAAAATAAGTCGTGCAGTGAGATAGTGCAAATGGGTTGTGGTCTGCTAAGAAGAAATGAGATACATAGTAAACCTCTAATAGAATACTATGGGGACCAGCGTAAAATACATTGTTTAAAGATTGGACTTGTCTAGGATTATCTTCCTACAAGCCTTGTACAATTAGTTGGACTTGTTATAATCTTACATTTGTTTTGACTCTTAGAATTAATCTCGATTCTTCAAACTCTCTCTTTTGTGTTATTTACAAGAATAAAAACCTACAGTATCTTTGAAATAAAATGGAGTCTCTATCCCAATCTTCTCCATGGACACTGGCTCATAAATACATAGTCTCTATCCCAATCTTCTCCATGGACATTGTCTCATAAATACATAGTCTCTATCCCAATCTTCTCCATGGACATTGGCTCATATATACATATCGTTAAACATGTACATTTTGAAATGATAGCTACATTCTGATCTTATAACAATATATATAATAGGACAATGCATACGGTTCTTGTGTATAATGTATTTAATCATAAGGTTCTTAAAAAATTCTATACATGTGTACATATGACTGAAAAATAATTTAATGTGTCTATGGTCTTATGTTAATGTTGTCATCCGTAGTAAGTAGATGGTACTCCTCAAAGGGAGAACCAAGCGTCAACCTCCACAACTTTTTGCCTACAACCTTCAATCTTAGATTCAACTTTAAAAAGTACTCAATTACAAAACAAACTGAACAACGTAATGTATGTGTTCGGGATTAGAAAGGCAACCGTGACCATAGATATGAAAACCCCGACCTAGCACTATGAGGGTTGGATATGAAAACAATCATTGGGTTGGAGTCCTGGCACCTTTCGCTCGGAAGGACATTTCAAATGATGGGAAAGAAAATACAATATGGAATTAAAAACTTCTTTTTACTCACACCATTTTTGTATGGTTCTCCTTGCCTTCACTTTTGGTTTTTGCATTAGCTACTAATATCTTTATGTTGGTACAGAATGTAGAAAGAAAGCTATGCTCAACATCTGCGTAGGAATCCAAGAAACTTCATTATATGTTAAATTTGAAGAATATTCGGGACCTATTTGAGTATTCTCCTATTATATTATGAAGACTTCATCAATTACTAGAACAACACAAGAACTCAATGAACGATGTCCTAATATTTATACTACTATAAAAAAAGTGAGTTCACGCTGCGCTCTCCTTGATTCTCTCTCTTCTAAAAAAAAATTCAACTTTTTTTATATTTGTTTAATTTTATATTTTTTCTTTCATGATAAAAGAACAAAAGGATTATCATTATCCTTTTGGGCAGTTACAAAGATGATCATTATTTTTTTGGAAAATTTTATTTTTCAAATGTTTAATATAAAATAAACATGTTCAATGGGGGCACAATTACTATTATCCTTTTAGAAATTTTTATTTTTTAAATATTTAAAATAAACATGTTAAATGGGGCACGTGCATATGCACATGTTTGTTGCTAGTGATCAATTAAGGAGTACAGACCCCAAGCGGTGTCCAACTAGATTGGTTTCCACAATCGGTTATCCAGTATGATGTATATGATCTTATAGAGAAGTGAAGCTCTATAAATCTGAAGTTACATTATAATACCCCAATCCTTGAAGCCAGTCAAACTAGTCGGAACCAATTTGGTCATATATAAAGAGAAGCCTTCCAAAACATTCTAGTTTACAATTGGGTGAATCTCAACTGGTGGAATTCAAACTAAACAAAGCTCAAATCGGTTCACTATCAACTGATTGAATCTAAACTAGAAATAACTTAACATTCAACAGGAAAGGAGGTGAAGTCATCGAATACCAGAATCCATGCATCTAAAATGTGTTCCTCTCTCAATCAGATCTCGCCAGGATGTGTAGAAAAAGACACTTACGCCCATCACCCATGGTTCATGCCTATTAGTGGAACCCCTTTTCTAACATTCTCATGGTTTAAATCACTACTCACCCCCCATTCATTTCCACTTTCTCTCTCTACTTTCATCCATCCTCCACCCGTAAAAGTATTGCATTTCTTCAAAAACCCACCATATAATCATCCATTAACTATCCTAATTCCCTCACACTTCACCTCACCCAATATTAGTGACTATTTTTTCAATAATTGGCATGAAAGAAATATTGTATAGTACAAAAGCAGTCCCACATCTCAGGGAAAAGCTAAGTTCCTCCACAGCTACATCTTCTTAGAGTCTACTTTCTTCTACTCACTATACTAGTGTTGGAATCCAGCTACTTCCTTGATCTTTGTGATGCCATCTCAAATATATGCAACTAGATCCATTTCTAGATCGTGATATGTATCCCTCAATCCTAGTACGTGTTTGTGTAATTCACATATCAGTTGATTTCTCTTACCGACTTTGTTTTGAAACTGAATGTCTCTTTATAACGACCAAAAGAGTGGTTGTCTATTGGTCAACTATGGTAGAAAGGGCATTCAACATGATCCCAACAGGAGAGGGTCGTTTGAATCATTTCATTTTTTGCTATAAATAACAAGTATTTTCCATTAACCCTAAGAGAGGCATAGTCCATTATATCTGCATGATCTGCCTACAAATGAGAGAAGGTTGGGTAAGGAAACCTTGACGGTCACTCAATTAGTTCATATCACTAGTTTGGTAGGTGCAATAGAATGAGTAGTGTAGTCAAGGTGATGGAAACCCAACCCAGACTTTTTCTCTCTAATATTATCCCACTTTTTTACAATTTCCTTTATGCATTTCAATTCTTTGTTTGCAGATCTGAACCAAACTCTTTTATCAAATTCATCTATCTAATGTATTGTTCCTAGTATCTTACAATTCATTTTGAGATCCTAAGAACAATCCCAACTATACTATAATTGATCTTATTAACTTAAGAGAGAAATATTTGTGTTTAATTTGAAATTCTAAATTTTTTTTATTTTTTCCAAGCTAAGGATCTTGTATATGGTAAGATACAATACCCAAATCTCGTATCATTCTGACATGCATCAAGTTTTTGGCAATATTGTTTGTGATTGCGGGGAACGCAAGGCTCAATCATCATAAATAGTCTACATAAAAAATCTTACATTTCTATTCTTCCATTATTTTTACTCCATTTTCTCACTGAAGTATCTTACGTTGAGGTGGTATCAACTGTAGTTTCATTTCAAAACTTCAACCCATATATTTATAGGACTTCTAGTATACTCTTGCAAACATAGTGAAGAACTATAGAGGTGATATCAATAGAAGTGTGATATCAAACTGAGAAAAATCGGGAGGAGTGAAGGAATGGTGAGCATAACAAATCGATGGGAGTTATCTCTCTTAAAATGGCATTGCAATGGAGGTAGATAATCTCCAACCTATTTTTGTAAAAACCCTCTGAATGTTATAGTGACAAGTTTTGAAGTAGCCTCATCAATCTTATTCAACTCAGAAAGTTCACTGGTAATCCAGTAGCCCACACACCCTATCCAAACATTAAAGAAAATGTCTTATTTTAAAAACAGTTGGCATGGAATCAAAGGATAGTTATATCCATATTGTCATTTCTTCTTTTGAGATGAAACATAGGCATGGTACAATTTCCTCCAAGGAGGTATCATGTGTATTTGTCAAGAGCTACATAATGCATTCATTAATAAATTGTACACTTATGTGAAAAATTGTCCATTGTAGATAACTCCATTACAATTTCAAGTAGGGGTCATTGAAATATCTCAATGAAGCATGTGAATGATTCCAGGTGTGCTAAGGGAATCATATCAAGATGATTTACCTATATTGGATTTTTATTAGCAATGTATTCACAAGTATTTTTAACATATTAAAACCTACCTTAAACATAACCACAAGTGAACCTTAATGAATTTTCATCTAAGTTGATATATACAAATCATAAATGACATGGAAACAAGAAATCTAGCTTGGAATGACACTCAAAATAGGATATCTTCTTATCATGCCATTGAAACATAACTGTCTACTTCCATGAAGGGTGGGATCCAAGATATAAAGAGTGTTTATATGTCCATATTAGGTTAGAAAGGATCTCTAATGGCATCACAATGTTAACATAGAATGAGATAGATGTGAAGGCTCAAATTCAAATGCCATACAAAACCTCTAGTCAATTTATTAAAACCACTAAAGCATGTCATATATGTGGTGATTTTTTCCACATACCCAAGATTTATATCTATGCTCAAATATACCAAGAGGTGACTGGGATGGTCAAATTTGTATATATTATTAATGATAATAGTTCTGGTTTTCTATTTGGTAATACATATGTTGATCAGAATAGTAATGTACATAAAAATAACAATCATAATTGGTAAACTCAGAACTAGAAGACCGACCATGTAGGAAATATACTCTTTGGACTAAATTACCAATAGTTGAACCTGAAAAAGTGCAACACTCAAAAGATTAACAAGGATGGTGATGGAACGATGCTCCATGCTTTGCTAGATTGCAAGTTTGCAATAGATGTCTAGAAAGAAATTATGAACAAAGAGGAATAGAGTTGTTTCTTTAGCCCTAGTGGGATTGAAATATGGGTTGAAAGCTATAGGGAGGATTCGATAAAGATGGCCAAGGAATTATGGATTGCATGCCAATACATATGGCAAAGAAGAAACCAACAAATATTTGAGGATAAGCTGAAAAAGCATGAACATCAAATCCCATACATCAAGAAGGAAATGCATGTCAATGAGATGGCTTGGGTCATGAAGGAGAAGAGAAAAAAGATGTGCAGAACAAAGACATGGAGTTCTCCAAATCCAGGATGCCTTAAGTTGAACGATGATGTGTCTATGGGAAATTTTATGTAGTTGTGGTGATAACCTCCCATTTTGGACGATTATCTTAGTCCTTTTCTTTAGTTTTCCGTACTCTTTCTAAGTTAAAACTATACATAATCCTAATTTACCCTTTTTTTGTAAATATACTATCAGACTAACTTTTCCTTTCTATATATGCAGAAAAAGCACAAAAAAAATAATAAAAGAATAACTCAACCTCAAGATCGCATGGATTCACACGGTCCCAAGACCGCATGAAGCCAACTGGTCCCGAGACCGCATGGAGTCACACGGTCCCAAGACCGAATGAAGCCAACCGGTCCCGAGACCACATGGAGTCACACGGTCTCAAGACCGCATGAAGCCAACCAGTCCCGAGACCGCATGGAGTCACACGGTCTCAAGAACGCATGAAGCCAACCGGTCCCGAGACCGCATGGAGTCACACGGTCTCAAGACTGCATGAAGCCAACCGGTCTCGAGACCGCATGGAGTTCAAACGGTCCCAAGACCGCATGAAGCCAACCGGTCTCGAGACCGCATGAAGCCAACCGGTCTCGAGACCGCATGGAGTTCAAACGGTCTCAAGACCGCATGAAGCCAACCGGTCCTGAGACCGCATGGAGTTCAAACGGTCTCAAGACCGCTTGAAGCCAACCGGTCCTGAGACCGCATGGAGTTCAAACAGTCTCAAGACCGCATGAAGTCAAATGGTCTCAAGATCCAAACGGTCTTGAGGTCCAAACGGTCTCCAAACCGTTCAGACTTCACTTAAGGCCTATAAATAAGACCCCAAGGGTCCATCACGAGACATCAAGTTTTCAGACGTCCAAAGGCTGCCTCAATCACTCCAGAGCAAATCTGACTTCCATCCTCCACCCAGGGGTTGCCGGTCCGAGACCCACACTCCATCTTGAATCTACTTTCTCTCTCTCTTCCAAAGAAGGTGGGAAGAGCGAGATCTCATCATCAAGCAACCTGTGAGCTGGTGGATCGTTTCTCTCCCTCTCCAAGGGGTTGACTTTCCTCCCACATTTGTGGGGATGACGCTCTTTCTCTCTCTTCTTGCCTCCTTCTTTGTCCTAGTTATGAGCGAGTAGACTCTCTCACTAGGTTGCGGGGAGTATCCCTGCTACCCATGTTTTCATATCATGTAAATGTAATCCAAAATTTGTAATATAGAGTTCTTATCTTTTCAGTTCAACATCAAACGTTTAATGAATGCATGTTGCTTGATCTCCAACTTGTGTTATCCTTTATCTTTTAGTATGAATTGTCTACGTTTGTACTATTAGATTTGAAACTCGTTTGTATATTAGTTCCTGGTGCATGTATCCACCATGCATCTATTTCGGTATCTAGAAGTGTATCTCAAGAAGTGGAGTAAACTCACTATCATTTGTTGCACTTTCATACTATGAAATGGAATCAGTTGACATATGAAAGTGCAACCTTGGTAAGTCGAGGAACACACTTCGCGAAGGGAATGATGCAAAGTAAGTGACCATTTGTTCGGGAATAGCTGGCGTTGCAACATTCCCGCACTTCTCGTAGTTAGTTCTCCGAAAGGAAGCTAAGTCTACAAAGATACTAACTGACTAGACTCTTTTTATAGGTTATGTTTTGCTTTGCATGTGTTGATCCATGTGTAGTGGCGGTGAAAAACCGATCACACCCTAGTGACTTTATCCTAGTTTAACTCCTTAAATTTACTTGCTTTCTTTACTTTATTTGCACTTAGCTTAAAAACAACCAAATCAACCTTTTGATCTAAATACCAACTATTGAGTGATTAAGTGAAATTCTAGCGTTTTCCATCTTGTTGCTTACAACAAGACCGTTGTCACGTGGATTCGACCCTTAACTATACTGAGATAAGACTTCCACGTATCTTAGCATACGTGGGTGGAGTTTTCTATCTAGTATAAGCAAGGCTAAACTTAAAGACATACCATCTTTAGGATTTTTAGTGGTGCGCGCAATTCCAGGTAAGTGGAAGCTCCATCAAAAATTGGCGCCGTTGCCGGGGACAATGAAATGTTTTAATTTCATTTAGTATCTTGCTAGTTGGTTAGGGTTTTACACTTTCCTTTAATCATTAATCCATATCTTCTTGAATTCATTATATCTTTATCATCATCTAAAAGGTGTTTTCTTCTCTCTACTCAGGTAGAAAACGTGTATGCAACCTGCGCATAACCTCAGATTCTCCCCTGATCCAGAGTTTAACTCTGAGGTAGAGAGAAGCTTCCACTGCCGCATTCGACTCAATCGCCAAAGGGCCAGGCAAATGGTTGAAGATCAACACCAGGCTGCTTTGGTGATGGAGAGGGTCAACACTGCCATCGCCGCTCAAAGGGCACAACTCATTGATGAAACTCGTACTCAAACCCAAGCGGAGATTCGTGCGGAAGAGCAAGCTCGCATCAGAGCTGAAACTGAGGCAGCAGCCCAAGCTGCTCAATTGGAGTTAAGGAACAAGCAACTGAGAGATTATGCTGTCCCAAAGAACTATGAGGATAACCACCCGGTCCGACCTCCGAATATTAAAATTCCCAACTTCAAGATTCGAACCCAGTGGATCCAGATCATGCAAGGCATCTCTTTCTCCGGAGGTTCTAGAGATGATTGCATGGATCATCTGAATAGGTTTCAGGCACTGTGCCGCCTGGTTCCGCAAGTCGGAGTCGCTTTTGATGCGATAATGCTTCATCTATTCCATTTCACTCTGTCTGGGAGGGCCCTGAGTTGGTACAACTCACTTGATAGGGAACCCATAATAACCACCTGGGCTCCCCTAGAGGAAAAGTTTTTAGAGAAGTTCTTTCCTCCCTCATTGCCTTATGAGATCAGAGGGCAGATCAATCATTTCTCTCAGTTACCCGGAGAATCCCTTGTTGAAGCATGGGAAAGGTTTAAGGAACTTTTACAGAAATGCCCCCATCATGGAATCTCCCAGAATCAATTAATAGAAATCTTCTATCGGGGAGTAAGTGATGATATCAAGCAGTTTTTGGATTCCTCATCTGGAGGAAACTTCATGAGAAAGAATTATGAGGACGCTTGGAAAATTGTTACACTCGGAGCTGAAAACCAGTCTAACTGGGGACGGTCAGCCGGTAAAGGTGTCAATGTCTACAAAGCTGAAGAATCAATAGAGATGAAAGAAATAGCTGAAGTCCTGAAAACCATAGTTCATAAACAACAAGATCTCGAGACTTCTCTCGGAGAATCTGATAAGAAGAAAAATCCTCTAGTTCAACAAGTCAAGGCTGCCACAGGAACCTGTGAGGCCTGTCATGCTTCTGACCATCCGACCCTTTCCTGCGGTATGCTTTATAATGTGATGATGGATCTGCATCCACCACCACAACCATATGAACCCATCAACGACCAATCTGAAGAACAACTACCAGAACAAGTCAACTCCATCCATTCCATCCCTGGACAAGTATATTACAACCCTAATCAGCCAAGGAATCATCTAGGATTTCAGTACGGAAACCATGCTGGGACTGCTAATCTGCAACATCAGACACAGGGGGGATCCTCTAGTAGGTTACCACCTGGATTCCCAAACAATTTCAACCAAAATCAAGGGAATTCCAGGAATAACTTCCCTAGGGCCAACTACCCCAGGAACCAATCAGCCTACTATCAGTACACTCATCCTCCGCTCCATCCACAGCTACATACTCAGCAACCTCATCTGGCACTGCCACCACAACAATCTCAACAAACCCAACAACATAGTCCTATGAAAAACACTCCTTCTCAATCGGAAGATGAAATATCCTTGATAAGGCAGATGCTGCAATCTCAACAGACTATGCTCGCTAATCAGCAAGCACAGCAAAAAGTACTAGAAGCCCAGCTTGCCCAGATCGCTGCACAATTGAAGCCTCCGGCAGGCACTTTTGTAGGGCAGCCCGAATCAAATCCTAAGCATGGACAGAATAGACATGAACAATTAAATGCTGTCACCACAAGATCGGGACGCACTCTTCATGAGACCACCAAGATCACCCTAGATAATGATGATACCCCTGCTTTCATGACGAATGAGAGCCCGCAACAAGGAATGGAGAAGCCCTTAGAGGGCACAAAGGGAAAAGATAAAGTGTCCACAGAACCTGAAGTTTTGCAATATAAACCAAGAATCCCGTATCCAGGTAGACTATGAGAAACAAAGATGGACACCAGGTTTCAAAAGTTCAAAGAGGCGATGAAGAAACTATACATCGATATTCCGCTCCTTGACGCTCTTTCCGAGGTGCCGACATGGACAAAATATCTAAAAAACTTGCTATCAAGAAAGTATATCACCGAGGAGCAAGAAACTGTCAAGCTCACTCAGACCACTTCTAACATCATCCTAAAGAAAATGCCAAAAAAGAAGAAGGACCCAGGTTCCTTCAGAATTCAATGTTGCATTGGAAATGCATCTACAAAGAAAGGATTAGCTGACCTTGGGGCCAGTATATCTATCATGCCTTACTCCATGTGCAAACGTCTGGGTTTTACCGAATTGCTGCCTACAACAATGACTATTCAATTAGCTGATTCCACCATAACCGCACCTCTGGGGATCATTGAAGATATACCAGTAAGGATAGGCAAGGATGCCTACGTCCCTTGCGACTTCATTATCATGGATATTAAAGAAGACTTGAGATACCCGATTATTTTCGGCAGACCTTTCCTCGCTACTGCCAGGGCACTTATTGACGTCGAAGCTGGCACCATCATCCTTAGGCTCAGGAAAGAAGCAATTCAATTCTGAGTCCTTAATAGCATGAAAGGCCCTAGTATCCAAGAGGAGGTTTTTCTTCTTGACGCAATACAACAAATGTCTCAATTAGAAATATCCGAGCCAGCTGACGAACTAGAAAATATCCTAATCAATCCGGATGTTGAATTTTCTGCGAACAAACTAGTTCAACAGTGTCTGCAACATTTAGAAAAGGCCGAAGAAGCATCAATAGCCACTTTTGAAGAACTTAAAGTTGTTACCATTATAGAAGCAGTTGAGCCACCAAAAGCCCTTGAAATGAAGACTTTACCCACAGGGCTTAAACATGTTTTCGTAGATAAGGAAAAACTTTGCCCGGTCATCATCAACTCTACCCTTACAGAAGATCAGGAAGAAAAGCTTCTGGGTGATCTGAAGAAGCATAAAAAGGTCATTGGATATAAGATAACTGATCTAACAGGCATAAACCCAGCCCTGTGTATGCATAGACTTCCAATGGTTGAGGAATTCAAGCCAACCCGCGAACATCAAAGAAAACTGAATCCTAATCTCAAGAAGGTGGTTCGCCTGGAGGTCCTCAAACTGCTCAAAGCTGGTATAATCTACCCTATCTCTGACTCCCAGTGGGTCAGCCCTGTCCAGGTTTTTCCAAAAAAGGGAGGCACTACCGTAGTGTGGGCACTGTAATAGGGTGGCAGATGTGTATTGACTATAGGAAGCTGAACAAATCCACGAGGAAAGAACATTACCCTCTACCCTCCCTCGTTGATGTTCTGGAGTGTTTAGCTCATCAGAAATATTTCTGCTATCTTGATGGTTACTCCGGGTTCTATCAAATACCTATACACCCTGAGGACCAGGAAAAAACTACCTTCACCTGTCCTTTTGGGACATACGCCTTTAGAAGAATTCCTTTTGGGTTGTGTAACACACCTTCTATGTTCCAACGGTGTATGTCCGCCATCTTTGCCAGACTAACTGAATCCATTATGGAAGTGTTTATGGACGATTTCTCAGTTTACGGAGACTCCTTCGATAGCTGCTTAATCAACCTCAGACAAGTTCTACAGTGCTGCGAGGAAACCAACCTTATCCTGAATTGGGAGAAATGCCATTTCATGGTAACGGAAGAGGTCGTCCTCGGACACAGGGTAAGTGACAGAGGAATCGAGGTAGATAAAGAAAAAATCAATGTTATCTCAAAACTGTCACCTCCAAAGGGCATAAAAGGAGTTCGATCTTTCCTGGGTCATATAGGATTTTACAGAAGATTCATTAAGGATTTCTCTAAGATAGCCAAACCCATGACCCAACTCCTGACTAAAGACACCGAGTTCATATTCAATCAAGAATGTATGCAAAGTTTCTCTATCCTCAAGAATGCTTTAATTTCCGCACCTATCTTGAGAGCCCCAGATTGGTCGCAGCCCTTTGAAATCATGTGCGACACAAGTGACTACGCCATAGGGGATGTTCTAGGACAGTGGATTGGTAAGAAACCCTATGTTATCTACTACGCATCCAAAACGCTAGACGAAGCACAAAAAAACTACACCACCATGGAAAAAGAGTTTTTGGCTATCATCTATGCGTTTGAAAAATTCTGCTCTTATCTGATTGGTTCTAAAGTCATCGTTTATACCGACCATTCCGCCATTCGATACCTGATTTAGAAACATGATGCCAAACCCAGGCTTATCCGCTGGGTGCTAATGCTTCAGGAATTTGACTTGGAGATCAAAGATAAAAGTGGCGTGGAGAATGTTGTGGCTGATCACCTCAGCCGGATCGAGATTGAAGAAAAAGATAAAATCCCTATCTGGTATTCTCTTCCCTTGGTATGCTGATATCATTAATTATCTAGCCACAGGAATTATCCACCCATCTACTTCCCACCATGACAAAGGGAATTTCCTTCATGACATAAAACATTATTATTGGGATGAACCCTACCTGTTTCACCTTTGTGCTGATGGACTTTTCCGTCGTTGCTTGCCGGAAGAAGAAATAACCCCGGTCCTTGAGCATTGCCATTCAGGACCCACAGGGGGGCACATGAGTGCTAAGAAAACAGCTATAAAAGTTTTACAATCTGGTTTTTTCTGGCCCACCATATCAAAGGATTCGTATGATTTTGTGAAAGCCTGCAACAAATGCCAATTTTCGGGCAACATATCAAAAAGAGACGAGATGCCCCTCACAATGTGGCAAGAAATTGAGCTTTTTGATGTGTGGGGGGGGGGGTAGACTACATGGGCCCTTTCCCTTCATCCTATGGCTTCTCGTACATCTTGGTCGCAGTGGACTACGTCTCAAAATGGGTCGAAGATGTACCCACTGTGTCGAGCGATTCCAAGCCTGTTATTAAATTGTTCAAAGATAATATTTTCCCAAGATTTGGAGTTCCAAGAACTGTCATATCAGATGGCGGGACCCATTTCTTGGAACGAAGTTTTGAAGCATTACTGAAAAGATACGGAGTCAATCACAAAGTCACCACGCCCTACCACCCACAGACTAGTGGTCAGGTGGAGATATCAAATAGACAATTAAAGGCGATTCTTGAAAAAACATTAAACAGAAACCGCACTGATTGGTCCGCCAAACTTCTCGATGCCCTTTGGGCATACCGAACTGCATATAAAACACCAATCGGGACAACCCCGTTCCGTTTGGTGTACGGGAAGTCTTGTCATCTTCCAGTAGAGCTGGAACACAAAGCCTGGTGGGCCATCAAATAGCTAAACTTTGATCTTAAAAGTGCGGGAGAAAATAGACAACTTCAACTACAGGAGCTAGAAGAGCTCTGTATGACCGCCTATCAGAGTGCCTAAATTTATAAAGAGCAGACAAAAATGTGGCATGATGGTCATTTCAAGAGAAAAGATATCGCCGTTGGTGACAAAGTACTCCTTTTCAACTCCAAGCTCAAGTTATTTCCCGGAAAACATAGAACAAAATGGTCTGGGCCCTTCACTATAAAACATATTTACCCAACTGGAGCCGCCATTATTATAGACAACAACGGAGGAGAAAGGATGGTCAACGGTCACCATTTAAAAAGATACTACACTCCAGAAGACAAAATACCAAGACAAACCATAGAAATTAAAGACGCCACGCCGTCAGCATAACAACCTCAGCTTCGTCGAGCCAGCGACGTAAAACCCAGGCGCTACTTGGGAGGCAACCCAAGATTTTAGTTTCTTTCTTTATTTCCTGTTCTTTTATTTACCTTCGGTTCATCTTATGAAAATACAAAAAAAAATTCATATAACTAAAACAAACATAAACATATAAAAATATGTTCGACCTTAACCCTCCCAAACGGTCCTGAAACCGTTTGGAGCCAAACGGTCTTCAAACCGTTTGGAACCAAACGGTCCTGAAACCATTTGGAGCCAAACGGTCTTCAAACCATTTGGAACCAAACGGTCCTGAAACCGTTTGGAACCAAACGGTCCTGAAACCATTTGGGACCAAACGGTCTCGAAACCGTTTGGAGCCAAACGGTCCTGAAACCGTTTGGAGCCAAACGGTCTCGAAACCATTTGGAGTCCAAATGGTCACTAAACCGTTTGACTTAGGGTTTTTGTCCGGTCAACCCCCTGTTTCCTATAAATATAAACCCTACCCCCTCGTCTTTCTTTCCTTTGACTCCCGAGCCTCCTGAAATTCTCGCGCAGTGCTGTTCCATTTCTTTCGCCTCCCAGTTCCCACGCGACTTGCCAATGAACTCTGATTCCTCTGTTCCGCGCGACCTCCGTCTCCAACGCTCTCTTCATCGTCGACGCTACCAACTGCTGCAAGGTAGTCCAGCAATGCTACCACCCTTCGCTTTCGCAGCCCTCCACACCACCATTTTTGTTCTCGATGCCACCACAACGTTCCCTCTTCTCCAACGCCGGCGCCACCTTCGTTTCCATCACCGCCGGTTCCACCACTATCATTTTTCATTTTCGTTTTTATAACCGGCAGCTCCACTTTCACGATCGGAGTCTTCGCCATTTTCACCAACGGCCCTGCCCACCGTCGCCGTCTTCCCTACCGTCTCCATCACGAGAGCCACCGCCATTTTCATCGCTGTCTTCATCGCCGTTTTCACCACCAGATTCACCGTCATTTTTATCATCGTTTTCACCATCGACCTTATCGTCGATGATCACCGCTGCTTTTGTCGTCGTCGCCAACGCATCCGCCGTCGCTACGCCGTTTTACCTTCATCTTCTCCTTTGCCGATGACCACACGACGCTTCATTCTCCAAACGGTCCTTGAAACCGTTTGGGCTTGCACATTCATCTAATTTCCATAAAAATACAAAAATACATAAATATTAATAAAATCAAATCTTTCTAAAACATGTTATTCTAACTCTTGATTTCTCATTCTACAGCTATGGCATCACCAGCAAAGAACGTCATCAGGTTCGAAGACCCTAAAATCTGGAACAAAAAGGAACTGCTGGAAAAACAAGCTCGGCTCCAGAAGATAAGAGTTGACTTCAACAGGACCGGGAAGGCACCTCCAAATATCAAAATAATGGACGTCCTGTGTGAGCTTGATCGCCTCGAGAAGTGCCTAGCTGAGGTACCTGAAGAAGAAGTTGAGATCTCTTCTTATGATGATGAAGGCTCAGAGTACAATCCTAACTCCGAGGAGGAATCCCCTACTAAAGAACAAAAGTGGAAACGCAAGGCCCTGGAGACTGCATCTGGGCAGCCCTCCAAGAAACGGGCAAGGAAACAAGTTTGACCTGCCTTTGCCATGGATCAACCCTTTGCAAAACCTACCACCACCATCCCTGCCACTACTACCACCACCATCCCTGCTACTACAACCACTACCACCACCATTCCTGCTACTACCACCACCATTCCTACTACTACCACCACCATCCCGGTTACCACCCCCACTTTCATTCCCATCACCACCACTACACCACCACCAGAAAACCTCTTCATCCAAACCAACCTCCCCGCTGACAAAACCCTAAAACCCACCAAGTATGTGTGCTCCAGCATACTACGTAGGATGGGGATATACGACCGCACCTTCGATGTGCTAGACAAAGCCAACCTCGCCAGGTTGTGTCTAGTACCTGAAGTATCCTACTCCGAACCCACTACAGAATTCTTCACTTTTCTGACCAAAGAGCCCGTTGACATCATGGATAGGTCACGGGACGGGGGTGACAGAAGGCTCGTCACCCAAATATTCGGCAGCAAGGTTGTCATAATGGAAAATATGCTGAACACAATCTTCATTGACAACCAGGACCAGCTGCGGAAATCCATGGAGGTGGGGACCGAACATTCAGAGTTCAATAGACACAAATTCTAGAAATCTCTAACCGGGATCCCCACCTATGACGTGAAGACGTGCAAAGCATCAAATATACACTCTGGCTTTGTGCGCACCCTGCACAAAATTCTCGCTGGCGCACTCTTCCCCAGGACAGAGGGGGGAAACGTTATAATTTCAGATCTTTTCATTCTCTGGTCTATTCTTAACGAAAGGCCGGTCAATATCGGACGACAACTAATCCATAAACTATCAACCTCCAGCATGGGGAAAGAAATCTACATGGGGGGCATGTCACATCTATTATCAAATACCTCAAGATGGACAGACCGCTACCCCGCTGCACGCAACTAAAGGGCGACATCCTTACCAATGAACAAACTCTGAAGAACTCCTTCATCATCAAGGAAAAGGATGGGAAACTACACTATGTCTTCTGCCCTATGGTTAAGTCATCCAGAACACTCATCCCGCTTCCGGAGCTAGCAAAGTACGACGCCAAACAGCTCCTCTTCTCTGATGAGGAGCTTTCACAACTACTAGCTTCGGTTAAAACAACCGAAAAGAAAGCTATAGCGGGACAAACAGAGCTGAGCATCACAACCCCGACAGCTCGACCAACAAAAATACCCGTAAAACGACCTTCTAGAAGGCAGTCGCAGGCCCAATAGCTGTCGGGGACACCAACATCTAAGCCAAATCCTGAGGCCGAGAAGATCCATGAAGAAATCTTAACCTCCACCTCAATCGACTCTTTCATTCAGAGTCTACACGAGCAGCTAACCGCTGCCACCACTCCACCTTCCACCATTCTAACATCTACCACTCCTTTCTTCCCCATCACATCCACGCAACCATTCACATCCTCTTCATCACCCCTTTTCCCTTCGGGCTTTCCCTTCTCCATCCCTATGCCCGACTTCACCACTTTCCCTTTCACCTCTGCAGTTTCCACCCCATCACTATCGCTACCACCGCTTTCACCACTTTTCACTTCCACAACCACCCCGACACCGCTGGTGACTACATCCAAAGTCACTACGCAGCTCGGGGCATCATCAGTGTCTCCTCCACAAGACACTAGTACCATCCCACGCAGATCCCAGCCATCCCACCCTTCCACTCTTGGGGTCCCTTTTATACATATCAGTGAGGAATTCGGCCGTCAATTCGACACTGTCCGAAACCTCCTCACCGATCCCTCTCATATCTTACACTCTATTTTTTCTTGTGTGTAGGGTTTATCACGACAGGTAGCCACGATCGACGAACAACACCGCGCCTTGCCCACCATCCTCCAAGGCCTCCAGCAACGACAAGATGAGGTGGCTAAGCAAGTTGAGCACATCAACAGTCACTACAACACCTTGTCGGACCTGGTCCTTGGAGCGAAGCGTCAACAAGAAGCAACGGAGAAGCAAGTCGATGAGATCTCCACGCAGACTCAGCCTCTGCCAGAGACTCTCTGCGAGCTCCAGCAACAACAAGCAGTTCTGAGCATGTGCTTGGACACCATCAACAACACGCTCACACAGCTACAACATCGCCAAGAGGAGTCCAATAATGATGAAATCCAGCAGTTATGTGCTCAAGTTACAAATCTTACATCACATCTCCTCTCCGCTGAGGGCAGATATACCGACCTCAAAGAATCCCATGATGCACTGCTCGAAACACACGAGCATCTGCAAGTGGCTTTCGATGAGTTACAAGCCACCCATCTGCGGTGCAAAACGTCCGCGAGTAAAAAGCAAGCAGACAAGGCAGCGGACGACAAGGATAGCGATGATGACGAAGAAGACGACTCCGACTCATCTGTTGATTCAAATAAAGATAACACCTCCTCTGGTGATAAACATGATGACGGAGAGGACCTTGGAAATGCAGCAGAACCTTCTCACAGAGGTTCCGACAAAGGTCACCACGACAGTGACAATCACCCCAAGTCCCCACACAACGATAATGTCAACATGTCATATGGGGACCAATTCTTTGATTATTCCGCACTGGGGTCCATCGGGGAAGCTGCTAAAGACACGGCTTACGCTGAGTTCCACCAGTGTATACTAGGAACCAGCACCAGCCCACCAAAAACAACTGCCCCACCTCTCTCCACACCTTCTCCCTATGACGAGGGCGAGGCAGAACGAGTAAGTTTAGACACCGATGAAGACCTCGATTCTGCCTTTGACTCGGACGATGATCTACCAAGCCATGAATAGGCCTTAGAACAACCTACTTCTCCCCCTCCACAAGAACTTCCCCCGCCACCACCTCTGCCGCACAAAATGCATGACCTGGATATGGCGGCCATCTCCACTTTAGATGCTCAGGACATTTTTATACTTAACACTATAGTGGACGATGCAAAGGCGGGGGAAGACATAATTTATCATAATATAAAAACTAGGCGTAAGTTGACACGTGAAGACTTCCGTAGCATCCTCCGACCTCGGTCCACGATGCCTATGGCAATCTTCCGTGTCCTCCTTGCCAATAGTATAGAAATGTACAGAAGTTCTAAGCGGCAACAGCTGGTATTTAACGCCTCGCCCGCTCTGTCTATTGGCCTTTTATACAAAGACATAAGAGCAAAGTCGATCGAGCGGCTGCGTGTTGGTTTAGCACGTCGGGCACGTTATCTGATCGTGCCCTTCCAAGTTTCGGACCACTGGCTTTTAATGATCGTGGATACCGAGGCTCGGGATGCCAAGGTGTATAATTTCTATGGCGTCGAGCTACCAGCCGGCACAATAAACTTCGTCGGTGAAGCAGCAGGAGAAGCAAGGTGTATACCCTTCCGGCTGCTTAAATTAATTTGGGCTGCCCGCCCATCTCTTCGCCAAGATTGGAGCCAACCTTGGTTCAGTATCATAAACCCTCAAGTACAAGCCACCGAGGGATCTGGGGATTGCGCTTTCTGCACCATACGTCACATCCAAGCGATGAACCAGGAAATCCCATTTAACGATCTGGTTGCTGAAGATTTTCATTCCTTACGTGGACGTTATGCCATGGAGCTCATCTGTGATAGGCGGTTCTTCAAGGACCCAACTATGGCACCAGATGACGTTCCTCGCTACCTCTTCTCAGCTATCCAACGACCGCAGCAGTGACCCTTCCGACAAACTCTGAAGGAGTCAGACAAAACCAATATGCCAATCGCCGATACCGAGCAAGCTACAAGCAATATCGATCCTCTGTCTGCCATCGAACCAACCTTTCCTGATTTTGATCGCGATGCTTGCAAAAGTCTCTCCGACCTCGAGTTGCGTCTCATTATGGCGCGACTCTCAGCCGACAAAGATGGGCTCGTATTCATGTCTCGAGACATTCTTGTAATGGCAGACACACTGCGAGAGACTTTACAAATCAAAGGATCGCTCTCTGTAAGTTTAATGGCCGCCTATCAGTTTCTACTTGGCCAAAACAACCCAACAACATACATGGCGTCCCCATATATGAAAGATGATCTTCTAAAGCTCAAGAACTTCGGCACAACTAACGCTCTGATATCCTATCTACAGCACACAACGCCGACGTTCATCATGTTACCTTTCCTCTATCATGAGCACTGGATGCTCCTGGCAACAAATCTCCCAAAAGGAACAACCACAATATATAATAGTTTCGATAGCCAGTACAACACATGATAGAGAAACTACGTCGTGACACCGAAGACGCCAACAGAAGTAGTGGCAAAGGAGTGCGCCGACAAGTTAATAGATTTTCTGAGTCAGCATACAAGGGCGTACGACAAAGAGCATTTCCACCGCCCTTCCTTCTGCCACAAATGCCCCCAGCAAATTCGACAATCGAACGACTGCGACTTCCACATCCTCTACTGGATGTACACCATCATCGTTCTCCAAAGACTAGTAGAGAAGATGGCTGACGTGGATTACCACGCTCTACGAGGACATTTCACATCCAACCTACTTCATTCCCTGGGGGCAAATGCAGATTTACCTTAGCCTGCAGCCCTTGTCCTAATTACTCCTCCACCTATCACTTTGACACTCTGAGGACAGAGTGAGTGATAAGTTGGGGGGGTACATTAGACAAGGGCGAGGTATCATTTTTACATCCCTCTTCCTTCTTTTCCTTTCTCTGTTTATACATTTTCCCTTTTTAACTTTCTTTTTAATTAACCCTTTTTTAGTAGAATCACCCTCATTTAACTCTAGAATCATGTTAGTCCCCAAAAGTAAATAGCACTTAGACATTTAATGGCGATTTAATAATGTCGCTCCACTCTTGATTCTCATGCTTTTGCTTCAATTCTTTATTTGACTCTCCACAGGTCAAAATCAAGGCAGAAATAAGCCAAGCTCTCAAGGATGAGAGGGGAACCAGGCAACTTCCAAATCAAGAAGTTCTGCAAGTGGACCACAAACCAAATAAGTGCATGTTGAAAAACCCTAAGAACAACTTTCCTCTCTTCAAAATAAAAGAGGCTTGGCCACCCAAAATAAAATCCCAAACAAAACCCCAAAACCCAAGCCTGCGAGTTATCGAATAAAAGCCAGAGAGATGAATAAAATTATGAGAGTTGTGCCATGAATAAGGATCTATATAAAGAACCAATGAAGGTTTCATCCGGCCGGCACATTCCGCTGCCCTCACAAAGGAAGATGTGTCGTGCCCGGTAATGGAACCCTAAGGTATCTAAATATATGAAAGGCTCGTAAAGGACTCACCCGGCCAGTACATTCAGCTGCCCTCATAAAGGCAAATGTGTCGTGCCCGGTAGTGAGATCCTAAAAAGCATAGATAGCCCCTCCCCCACTTGAAGGGGGAGCTACACTTCAAGCCTTTAGCCAACCCTCATACCCTCTCTAGCTTCTAGTAGGTCTTTCAGAGAGGTATAAAGCTGATTAGAGTCAACAACATGCACAAAATAAAGGTGGTCCCAATGCGAACTACGAGATACGGAAAGAACCCGAGACCCGAGCAACTCTCAAAATCTGAAAGAGTCAAGGCAAGCAATAAGACTTGATATGACCTTAGGGGAACTTAGGTTAAGAATTGAAACAAGAGTATGGAAATCCTAACTAAATAAAATCGCCTCGCCATTACATGTCTCAGCTCTATCCAACTTGAGGACAAGCTAGACTCTAAGTTAGGGGGGTGATAACCTCCCATTTTGGACGATTATCTTAGTCCTTTTCTTTAGTTTTCCATACTCTTTCTAAGTTAAAACTATACATAATCCTAAATTTACCCTTTTTTTTGTAAATATACTATCAGACTAACTTTTCCTTTCTATATATGCAGAAAAAGCACAAAACAAATCATAAAAGAATAACTCAACCTCAAGATCGCATGGATTCACACGGTCCCAAGACCGCATGAAGCCAACCGGTCCCGAGACCGCATGGAGTCACACGGTCTCAAGACCGCATGAAGCCAACTGATCCCGAGACCGCATGGAGTCACACGGTCTCAAGACCGCATGAAGCCAACCGGTCCCGAGACCGCATGGAGTCACACGGTCTCAAGACCGCATGAAGCCAACCGGTCCCGAGACCGCATGGAGTCACACGGTCTCAAGACTGCATGAAGACAACCGGTCCCGAGACCGCATGGAGTCACACGGTCTCAAGACCGCATGAAGCCAACCGGTCTCGAGACCGCATGGAGTTCAAACGGTCCCAAGACCGCATGAAGCCAACCGGTCCCGAGACCGCATGAAGCCAACCGGTCTCGAGACCGCATGGAGTTCAAACGGTCTCAAGACCGCATGAAGCCGTCCGGTCCTGAGACCGCATGGAGTTCAAACGGTCTCAAGACCGCTTGAAGCCAACCGGTCCTGAGACCGCATGGAGTTAAAACGGTCTCAAGACCGCATGAAGCGAAACGGTCTCAAGATCCAAATGGTCTTGAGGTCCAAACGGTCTCCAAACCGTTAGGACTTCACTTAAGGCCTATAAATAAGACCCCAAGGGTCCATCATGAGACATCAAGTTTTCAGACGTCCAAAGGCTACCTCAATCACTCCAGAGCAAATCCGACTTCCATCCTCCGCCCAGGGGCTGCCGGTCCGAGACCCACACTCCATCTTAAAGATGCTTTCTCTCTCTCCGCCAAAGAAGGTGGGAACAGGGAGATCTCGTCATCAAGCAACATGTGAAGCTGGTGGATCGTTTCTCTCTCTCTCCAAGGGGTTGACTTTCCTCCCTCCGTTGTGGGGATGAAGCTCTCTCTCTCTCTTTTTGCCTCCTTCTTTGTCCTAGTTATGAGCGAGTAGACTCTCTCACTAGGGTGCGGGGAGTACCCCCGCTACCCATGTTTTCATATCATGTAAATGTAATCCATAATTTGTTTATACAAATTTCTTATCTTTTCAGTTCAACATCAAACGTTTAATGAATGCATGTTGCTTGATCTCCAACTTGTGTTATCCTTTATCTTTTAGTATGAATTGTCTACGTTTGTACTATTAGATTTGAAACTCGTTTGTATGTTGGTTCCTGGTGCATGTATCCACCGTGCATCTGTTTCGGTATCTAGAAGTGTATCTCAAGAAGTGGAGTAAACTCACTATCATTCGTTACACTTTCATACTATGAAATGGAATCAGTTGACGTATGAAAGTGCAACCTTGGTAAGTCGAGGAACACACTTCGCGAAGGGAATGATGCAAAGTAAGTGACCATTTGTTCAACAATGGCTGGCGTTGCAACATTCCCACACTTCTCGTAGTTAGTTCTTCGAAAGGAAGCTAAGTCTACAAAGATACTAACTGACTAGACTCTTTTTGCAGGTTATGTTTTTCTTTGCATGTGTTGATCCATGTGTAGTGGCGGTGAAAAACCGATCACACCCTAGTGACTTTTATCCTAGTTTAACTCCTTAAATTTACTTTCTTTCTTTACTTTATTTGCACTTAGCTTAAAAACAACCAAATCAACCTTTTGATCTAAATACCAACTTTTGAGTGATTAAGTGAAATTCTAGCATTTTCCATCTTGTTGCTTACAACAAGACCGTTGTCCCGTGGATTCGACCCTTAACTATACTGCGATAAGACTTCCACGTATCTCAGCATACGTGGGTGGAGTTTTCTATCTAGTATAAGCAAGGCTAAACTTAAAGACTTACCATCTTTAGGATTTTTAGTGGTGCACGCAATTCCACGTAAGTGGAAGCTCCATCATGTGGTCGTCATCATACAAAATAGAAATGCCTTTTGGTGTGGAGGTCATGGGAAGAAGCTTAAAATGACATGTATCACTGAATTTGAATTAATGGACACCCGCATGGAACTAGAGCTTGTAGGAAATAAAGGGATTTAAAATCTCATTGTAGAAACAAATTTTCTAGTGGTGACTAAACTTCTTGAAGATGAGATCTACTTAAACCCTAGGTTTTCCAATTGAACAAGGAAAATTTTGATATTTTAAAGGAGAAAAGGAAGGTGAACTATGTACATATAGAAAGAAATTTTGTGGCTAATATGTTAAGTAAGATCTTCCTACAAAACACCCATCATGTTTTGATTATGTTAATCCTCCTACTAATTTGTTGAGTTGCTTGAACCAAAAAGCATGTAATGGTTGTAGTTCTATCAAATTTAATTCATCAAATAATATTAGTGATTATATTTTAATTTATATTGGCTTGTAAGAGAAAGGAATGATGAATAAAAGAGCTTCATGTTTTATAAAGAACGAAGTTCAAAACCCAAAACCCTTCATTTTGTAAAGTTGATAAAAATATGCAAACCTTGGTAATTTCATTACTTCTCATTTGTTATACACTAAAAAATAAAATTATATAAGAACAATTATCTTTTCTAGTTAAAGATGTAAGAAATCCTTCACAACAGAACCCTAAATCATGAATCTAAAATTATAGAAGCATCCCAATTTCACCTGCTAAATCTCGTATAAGGGTCAACAACAAACTAAAATCAATGGTCCTACGAGGCAAACCAGATTTTGTATTAGTTTTTAGTGTTTATTTCCATTACTTTCCATCTTTTTTCTATAATAACTATTCATTATATTAATCTATTTATTATGTATTTCTTTTGACATTTCTCTTTCTTTCATATTGCAAATGTAGGTGGAAGAGAACATTTTCATTTCATAAAAGCATCTAAGAATTACAAACTTGGAAAAATACAAGAAATGTATAGACAAATAAAAATAACAACATTTCTTCTCCCTCCTTATCCCACAACACTTTTAGTGTTCTTAATAAATTATCCTTCTTCATATCTAAATGATCTTTCAAATTCCTCTACACAAGGTTGAACCCAATTTATAGTCTTGCTACAAGATTGAAGGTCATGAAGAAAAGGATGATGATCCATTGTAGAAGACTTATAGATCGATTTTGTTATCATACACCCAATGTATGAAGAGATCAAAGTTTCCATGCATATACCATTGATTCATCAACCTTAGAAACCCATCAAAATATATAAAGTGATGATGTTGGTAATTGAAGTGCACCCTTATTTTTTATGGCATATGAGCATAATAGACACATATTGGTTCCACAAATTGATGATGAACTCTCCAACACCAATTTTCCATAGAAATCAGACACTAAGGGATTGTTTGAACACCATAAAACACCTTCTAGAAGTATAATGGACACCTTGGTTCCTAAGGCATTGCTTCAAGGAGGAAAAAGAAGGTGAAAGAAAGCAAATGAATGAGAAAAATGAAGAATGCTACTTTTATCCCTTAACAAAGATACTACTTTCACTTGAATTTCCTTGTGTTTTATAGTATCCATTATCCAAAGGAAGTTAAAGAAATGCAAGAACACTTCCAACATCATGACACCAAACCATCAATAATCAAGGGTTTTTCAAGATGGATTTAATGGCATAGTGGTGGATTTTGGTTTTTTAATATAATGCAGTAGCCTCCACTTTCATTATTTTACTTTTTTAGAGAAACTAAAGATATCATTTCAATGGATATCAATAAATATATAGAGCTCAAAGTTTTTGGAGTGGTTTCTAAATTTTGTTTGTTAGATGAAAAGGTCTATTATACAAAAATAATTCCATTCACATTCCTATGAGCTAGATACAAGAATGGACTAACACTTGTCAATATCTTTGATATATCTGCCAAAACATAATCATCATCATTTTTGTGTATTTTTACATGATAAATGTCTAAAAAACTTAAACCAGTCATAATATTAGTGAGTAACCTGATTCATCGTGAAAATCAAATTATTCAACGTTCTTTAAATCAAACCCAAAATAGATTAAATTAACTTGAGAATAAAACCTCATCTAGAACCTTTCTTTCACTCACCTAGTGATTTTCTCTTTGTGCTCAGTGTCAACTCCACCTTTTCTTCTTCATCTAGTACAAGTTTAGTTATCAAATCATAGATCTACTAAATAAAAACAATCCTTGAAATTATCTCCTTAAGTCATCACTAAAACATAGGGAATCTTTGTGATATTGATAATAGTTTCTATTGACATCAAATTGATTACATTGGGATTTTAATCTCTTCATTCAGTTTTTATTACAGTACATTCAATTATCAAAGAAAACTAGTAGACCTTTTTTAATGAGATGTTCTATTATTTATTTTCCATTGTATTAGTTAATTGGGCTTACTCTCCTCAAGCCCATTAGCATTAGTTTAATCTATGTTATGATGTATCTCTGGTACATGATACCTTGAGCTATATATGACTCTATGTAAACCTTGATAGTCATAATAATACAGATATATCTTCACATGGTATCAAGAGCAGCCGTCTAATTTCCAAAAAGGAGCCTCCTTTCTTTTTTTTTCAAAATTGTTCTTCCTTCTCATCTTTATTCTTCTCCTCCAACTTTTCTTATTCTTCTCTCCCCCACCCTAGACCACCATCCACTATCCCTCCTCACCATCCCCAATGTTAGCCACCGCCCACTCCTAGAGATCGTTATCCACAACACGTGTGGCATACAGTCGCTACTGCCACCAGCGGCACAGTTGGAAGCCATGTGTTAGCATGTTGTGGTGCTATTATAGCCTACAAGGTTGTTTCTTGGGTCAGCCATTGTTTCATTCCTCTGGTGCGGTGGTGATTTCTAGTGGCATGTCTTTGTTATTGGTGTCTCCAAGGGGTATATTCATGTTTGCTTTAATTTCAGTAGAGGGGTCATAGGTTAGTGTCCCCTTTGTGATTGCACCAATGTCCCCTTGATTGAGTAATTTTTTACATAGAAGGATCTATGAGAATCCAACTAGTACTCATCCCCTTCTCCATCACTCAATGGTTCTAATCGATCGCATGTTGATCTTGGCAAAGTGTGTATTTGTTTCTAATAACAACATTGTAAAAATTCTTCTTTTTTATTTTTGTTTCATGCCCATATCTTCCCTACATATATGGGTGACTGTTAGTAATTGTTAGGAATTTATTATCTTATTCCTATCACAATGCTTCACTCTTGTGATAGTCATAGAAAGAAGAAATTTTTGGATTAAGTTTATTATTGAACTAATGATTAAGAACTAAATAAAACAATTAAGTTGGTTATTTGAAATTAAGATGA
>OY856412.1:839209491-839374491 GCA_963693085.1 Alisma plantago-aquatica | reverse complement strand
TTCTTGAATATTTGTACATATATAAGTATATATATGACAATAATTTAATGTATTCAAATAAACTGAAATAAAATGATTTTTTTGTAGTTTTTTTGATCAAATTAGAAAAAGGTGACGAACCTTTTGTACACTTCTTTCATTTCTACAACATATCCAAGTGATGTAATGCAAACAAACGTTAGGGTTTATTGTATAAGAAAATCATAAACCTATGGGTCTTAGAATGTGCACAAAAGAACTTGAAATATACAATAATCATAATATAGTAGTGTTAAAGCTTTCTTATATATAAACCAACAAGTCATATCAATTATGTCAAGAAAAAATATATTTGCCTCAAAATAAGTAATTCATTGGAATCAACTCGAAGAAAAATATATGTAGTATCTTCAGTCTATGTATGTGATCAATTCGAGCTTGGAAGGGAATAAATGACACATCAGATTATATTTGATGTTGGTTAAACATATGACCACCTCACCACTTAAAGAACATTCATTGGACGTCAAAATCCATATTTATTTTCAGTAAGATAGTACTTTAAAATAGACTTTTTTAGTTTAAGAAAGTGCAACTGACATCCAACATGTTAAAGTCAAGTAACATTATTTTAAATAGGAATTATAATATTCCAAGACTCAATTGAATAATAAAGGTTTTCTATCAGACTCAACCATATGTATATGAAAGTCCTCATATAACTTTTTAGTGCAAGAAATATCAAGTCATATAATGGTAAAGAAGTGCTTAAAACACTTATTAGCAAAATTCATTTAGTTGAACCACGTGAGAACTACTACGAATAAGCCCAATGTGCTTATGCAATATAGATTGTATGGTTATGATAGAAGTCTTATTTGGAAAAATCATTATGGTATAAAGACTAAACTTGTATTCGACTCACAAGGTATATTTATTGGTAAGAGGATGACAATTGTTGAACATCGTTATTATGAAGTAGGTGATTGATACTATGATACAATAATAACGATGTGAAAGGGATTGATGAGTATCTAGAATGGCCTAGAAATTTGAGATGAAAAACTCAACGTTAGGATCATATTCAACACACTTTTGAATGCTAGATTGAACTCTTCATGTCTTCGATTAGATATATATAATAATCACTGAAAATACTTTTGAACATGTGAATAAAACATATATAACTAAACCTAGTAGATAGGTCTAACATATGCATGGATTCTAGGTATATGATCCATGTATACTAAAGCAAATGGAAACTAGTAACCCTTTCAAATGAAAGTGTGTGGGGGGGGGAGTCACGCATCATTTCTTACTGCATTGTGCATAGGAAAAACAATAGTTGATGGGAATAATGAAGAAGTATTTGTAACATCTTTAGATTAGCTCTGCAAAAATAGTGTCTTTTTGGTCTTCCAAGTGTGTATTAAAATGACTCGTCTTAGTTACCATAAGTGAAGTGAAAAAAAAAAACATAATTTTGCTAACATTGTTGCTTGGAGAACTGATATGATTGGTTGGGGAGAATTTTCTTCAAAATTATTAGGGGACTTGTGAAATAAGCTGAAACTAAGACAAACAAGACACATTAGATGAACTTGAAGTATTTCCTTTTTTAAATTAGACATATGAATTTTGGGTCAAGAGTTTGTGACGAATAATATAAGTTCGAAAAGTCGTGGTTAAATACTAATAGCAAGTGTAAATCTATGTGCCAAAGCAAGTAACTACTTTCATAGGATGCACGGGAGTCCTGAATAAGTGAGAAAATATTTTTGTATGGTCTATGGGTAGAGAAAGAACCTTACATGTTAGATGATTTGGCTGCCTTTATGGGTGCTAGATTAAAAATCCCTTCTAAAAAAAAGGAGGTTCGTCACGACGAAAAGCTTATGCCATGGTTCTCTGTTTGATTTAGAAGTCCCGATCGTGGATGATAAATTCAACGGGTTTACCCTTTGAGATTATAATTATTTTAATACGCACTTAATCCAAGGCCCATAAGGCCGATATAAAAGATATATAGTCAATGATTATCTGTGGTTCCAGGGTTGATAAGTAGCTGGTTAAGTACACTGTTTACGTTAAGCATATGATCGACGACAGAACCAACTCGACATCTTCGCGAGAATAGATAGCCATCTGGTTGGTGACTAAACTGGTCGGCATTAAACAAGTAGCAGTTGCTGCAATGCTTCTAGGTGTATGTTGGTAATAAGTTAAAAACTTAAAATCGGATTGTTCGGAATGGCACAAAGTCCACTGTGTAGACGTGATTCAAAACAAGATCGTGCATATGTCGAGGTGAGCCGAAGCGCTATCAGAGTGGTCAAAGCTACGTGCTGAATACGCGTCACGGCATACGTGAATACGTTATACCTTGGTCTGATGTAATAAAGATCGCGTTGACTATCTCTTCTTCCGGAAAATATTCCATGTACCATTTTATTTTTCTGATAACCATGTACCATCTCATTGTCAACGTCAGACGGCTACATATCACCTTTGAAAAGTAGCACGAGACGACTGCAGATCAGATGCTGATATGCGCAGCATGTCATTGAGATCATTATAAGAGTGGAACATTTGGAAGAAAAAGAAAACATTACGTGATTTCTTAATTTTCGGGTCAACACTTATACTTGGCTCAAAATAACATTCTTTTGTTTTAGGGTTAATTTTATATAAATACACAACGTTTCACGAACTTAACAAATATATCTTAACGTTGGAAAAATTACATACATATCATGTGGTGGCAATACGTTTTGCATTTCTATCATAATTGAAATGCCGTTAATCAATAATGTAACACTACGACACGTGGCAACAAGACAGACAATCATACTATTAGACATTTTCAAGGAGGACATGATCAAGCCATCATTCTCTTCCTCATCTCAGTGGTTTAAACAAGGTCAGAGTAAGGTTCAAGTGTCCAATTTTCATTGCCAGTCGGCGGGATGACTGACATCTCTGATCGTCTAGTGGCATGATGTTTGTTTACGAATGGAAAACTTAGCCCATCTCGGTCTAGGCCTGACCTCCTGAAGATGCTTTGTCCCTCATCCCTAGCTACACTCACACCTCCTGGTCCTTCTCCCTTTTGCCTTCGGGCACACCTGCAATCCATCTCCCAGTTAGAGGTCGAGGTCCTCGATGGCCTACCCCTCTCTGACGTACGCCTTGTGCCACTTTGACTGCGCTCCCACACCTTGTCTTTACACACTAACGCGTACGGTGGCTTCCTTCTCCAACGGTGACTGGACATAGTAGAGCAGCACGAATGCCACTGCTCCGAGGCAAGGAACACATCATCATTCGAGGCATGGCTGGAAGGAGTATATCTACATTCCCTTGTTGTGGTCGATCACCCAGTGGTGCTGGTGGGTCGCCGTGGTGGCATGGTGGGGTATAGAATGAGTCATCGTTGTAGTCGGTGATGAATCATCCAGATTTATCCTTACAGTCGCCAATTCTAGGGATTTAGTGCCTCATATCGACTGATCTACCCTTGTTTTGGTTTACTCTAAGTATCTTTTCAGTTTCATGCAAATAGTGCCAATTCTAGGGATTTTTGATGAATGCATATTCATCAGGAATTTCAATCACTACATTGAGTCAAATTCGACTCAATGCATTCAATTTCATTTACTGAATATCAAAATTTGTGAAATTACCAAATTAGTCCAATTATCATGACTGTAATTGAAATCATGTTGATTTGATGCAGGTCTTGATAGAGATGAACAATCAGCTAGGGTCCACCTTCACTCACCCTTGGTTCTGACCAATCGATCTAACCAAGCGACTTCAGCCCATTCGGTCTCAAGACCGTTTGAGCCCATTCGATCTCAAGCCAAATGGACAGTTCCATCTTGAGACCGTTTGGAAATGAAGACCGTTTGGATCATGAAACTGTTAAGACTACAGATCGGTCGGTGATGAATGCATATTCATCATGGAATTCGATTATCACCTTGGGACAAATTCAACTCTATATATATACTATTTCACTCAATATGAATCATAATGTGCAAAACTACTTAGTTGATTCGATTATCAAGGTTTTAACTAAATATTGTTGATTTAATGCAGGTTTTGACAAAGATGAACAAGTAGTTGGGGTCCACCTTCATCTCTGGCTCTGATCAAGAAATCTAACCAAGCATTTCCACACATTCGGTCTCAAGACCATTTGAGCCCATTCGGTCTCAAGACCGTTTGACCAGTAGATACCAATTGGAGGCATAACCCAGCCGCGAGGGATCGAGCTTTACATGAATTCAAGACCTCGAAGCCGAGTCTTGACCACGGCCATGGTGGCTCAAAACAACCGTGGTCTACTGTCATCACCACGACCATGGTCGCCGAGCCAAGACCGTGGCATCCCACCTGCATCGACTCTCTCTCTCTCCCGCCACGCTCGTGTGAGGCAACACGGACGTGGGGGCAGTAGCCTCACCACGACCGTGGTGTCACGCCACGGCCGTGGCACAACACCATCTGAGCCCAATTACTCACCCACCATGCCCGTGCAAGGCGGCACGGCCGTGGGACAACAACATTACCACGACCGTGGCGCCTCACCACGGCCGTGGCACATCGTCTTCAACCTCCGAACAACACTCATTTGCAACCCCAAAGCAAGACCGAATGGAGGTGGTTCACATACCAAATGAGGTTGTCCCGAGGCCATTGCACCTATAGATGAAGGCCGAAGATCGTTTGATAGAACGGAGGGCTACTAGATCGATCGATCAGCAGACTGTCTGCTGCTCGTTTGCGGAGCGTTGACCGAAGCAAGACTGGTTGCTCGATTCTAATCCCAGACTGTTTGGCCGCAGCTTGGAAACTGTTTAGATTAGCAAGAAATCGAGAGTGAATGGAAGAACGGTTGAGGCCAAGGTCACGAAGACCGTTTGACAAGTAAACAATCTGTAGACCGTTTTAGCGGCAAACGGTCTGTGAGACCGTTTCATCTCATTCGTTTTCCAAACCGTGAGAGCAAAGCTCACCGAAGACCATTTGGCTGAATCGTTGACCGAATCGAAGACCATTTGATATCAAACGATTGCAAAACTGTTTGCTGCTCAAGACCGAACACTGATGAAGACCGTTTGATATTAAACGGTTTCCAAACTTTTTGATGCTCAAGACCGTTTGGTCACTTTTTACAAGACCGTTTGGGCAAAAATATCTGCCAAACCGTTTGGACTGGAAACAGACCAAAAACATGAAGACTTTCCCCATTCCTATAAATAGGACCACTAGGGCCATCATTTGGGGGATCGGGTCTGGGATGCCGACAGGCTGCCTGTACACAGGTCCGTTCCAAATCCAGTGTCATCCACGCCAGTTTCATTCCACCTACCGCCCGTTTTGCAACCAAGGAGGCTGAGGAGAGAAGGGAGACGGAGCGAGGGAGACTGTTCGGTCTGTCTTAGCATCTCCCGTTTGCATCCAGATCTGCTCCGACACGACGTAGGAGGCCATATCTTCGTCACCGAGCTGTGACTACCTTCTACACTGAGTTCATGACGGATTTCTCTCTCTTTCTCATTCTTCTTATTTCTCGTATCATGAGCGAGTAGTACCTTTTCGTTGGGGGTGTAGGAATTAGCCCTGATGCCCATGCAAATCATGTTCTTTTGTTAAACACTCCATGGAAATGAATATAACTTTCCATTTCGTTGTTAGTTGGTATGTTTGTAGTTGATTATCTACTTACTTTCATCTTGTTCTTTCCTATATTGTGAAATTTTCTATATGTGGGACAAAATGGAGGTTTATAAAGTTTGACTCTTTGACGAGAACTTCTGATAAGATTCCTTGAGGTTGTAAGTGTATGATCTGTTAGGGGACGAGACATCTAGCCTATGGTGACACTTCTATGGTCTAAACATCCCTCAGGGAGGACCACAACCTTAGTTGGATTTTATATCATCTTTGTTTTCGTCGATACTTGTTTGTAGATCTATCACCTGCTTGCTTATCCATTAATGCAGTTGACACCTAAAATAGAAATAGAATGAGATTTCTTTAGAGCCGTAAGTAAGTGATCCGGTTCGTGACGAGACATCTGATGCCTAAGGTGATGCTTACACAAACCTAATTCCCTAACGGGAGGTTCCATAGCAGCTCTATTTGGATTGATATATCTTGCCTCGATTGTTTGTGATTGAATGTGTTTGCATGAGTAGTGGAGGTGAAACCCAGTACCATCCCAGCGATTCCATATCATTGATCTAAATTCAACTTTAATTCAGCTATTACTTTCTTGCAATTAGTTTAATTAACCTCAAATCAACCAATCGTTCTAAATATTAGTTTTACTTGAGCTAGACTCGACTGACAAGGATTCTTAAAAATGTTGTCCTTTTGGTCCGATCCTTAACTATACTGCGATAAGACTCGTCCACTTACGGGTGTTATTATTGCACTTTGGTTTAGGTAAAAGCTCGGGGATTTCAATCCCGAGTGAGTTTGTTAGTGCATTCAAAATATCACGTCAAATTCTGGCATCGTTATCGAGGACAACGAAATCAGTTAGTCAAATCTAGTTCTTTTAAGACTAATTTAGGATATTGCTTTTTATTTTGACACAATTGATCATCTACAAGAAATTTGACTTTACTCTGTGGTTCTCACTTTCAAAATCTTTCTAATTCTGGTACAATCCAAGGCGTAGTGCATGCATCGTTCAGACAGTCCTGGACTAACAACGAGCTTTGATCCTGAGACAGACAAAACTTTTCATCGTCAGATCTGAGAAAATCAAGCAAGGATGGCTCAGGAAGAGGAAGTAGCCCGAAGGGTGGCTCAAGCCATCAATGCGCAGAGAGAGAGAGGCTCATGCAAGAAGCCAGGGCAACAGTTCAACAGGAATCCTAGCAGCACAAGCAGCTGAACTACAAAAGGATCTTATAGAGTTCTCATTCCCGAAAGTTGTGAATGTTCATCATCCAGTACAACCTCCTCCTATCAACGCTACTAATTTTTAGATAAGACTGCACTGGTTCACCCTACTTCAGAATAACCCTTTCTATGGCAAGCAAGGAGAAGATCGCCAAGAACATCTTTTGAGATTTATTGATCTATGTGCCATGACAAAACAAAATGGAGTCACAAATGATGCCATTAGACTCCATCTCATCAAGTATTCCCTTGTTGATAGAGCTATAAGTTGGTACAATTCATTGCAAAGTGAAATCCCCATCACCACCTGGGAACAACTCCAAAATGTGTTTCTAGAAAAATTCTACCATCCATCTCTTACCTATGAAATTAGAGGGTGGATAACAAATTTCACTCAAGTTCCTAGAGAAACCCTTGTTGAAGCTTGGGATAGATACAAAGAGCTTCTACGCAAGTGTCCACACCACGGAATTCCCAAGAACCAACTCATTGAGATTTTCTATAGGGGTGTGTATGATGACATTAAGAGATTCCTCGATTCCTCGTCTGGAGGAAACTTCATGTGTCAAAGTTATGACAGCGCATGGAGAGTCGTCACCTTGGGAACAAAAAATCAAGCCAATTGGGGTATATCTATAGGTAAAGGAGTTTTGAAAGTGGCTATGGCCGAAGCTACTCCTAAATACAAGTCTATCGTTGAAACCTTGAAGCTCTTAGTTGCCAACCAAGACCATATTGAATCATCTCTTGCTGCTATTGGAAGAGAACGTTCACCCACTTGACAACTGAAATAGGTCAAGTCCGCTTCCTTATTCTGTGAAGCATGTAAGAGCACCGATCATTCCACCTTATCATGCAATGTTCTCTATGATGTTGTTCTAAGAAACATGTGTGGACAAGGAGATAATGGTCAGATGGAAAATTTTAATGATATCAACACCATTCCTAGTCAAAGTTATTACAATCCGAATCAGAATAGGAATCATCCCAGTTTTCAATACAGAAACCCCTCTAGAGCATTAAACTCGCACCAATTTAGTTTAAATAATCAACCAAGAGGCCCGCAAGGATTCCAGTATAATCAACAATAGAATTTTGGGAATCAAGAAAATTTCAAGGGGAACTTTCAGAATAGGAACTACAATAATTATCAAAACAACTCTCAGTATCAGAATCTTAATCAATAGGAAGGACATCAAGCATGACCCATCTCTTCTGATGACAAGCTATCAGCCATTGAAAAGATGTTACAAACTCAGCAAACTATGATAGCCAACAAATAAGCTCAGCAGAAGGCTATTGAATCTCAACTAGCTCAACTCGCAGCTAACATAAAGCCACCTACTGGAGTTTTTGCTGGACAACTCGAGAACAATCCTAAGCATCCTGAACAGTTGAAGGAAGTCACCACTAGGTCAGGAAAAGACTATTTGGATCCCCCTGTAAAGACACTTGTGGTTATTACATACGAGGATGAACCTCCCAAGACTCAACAACACAAGAGTCTCAATTAAAAGTCGATAAGACAGATAGGGGAAATTCTGAGGAACCTACTGATGAAGAAACTGAAACACCAGAACCTGATATTCCTGTATATAAGCCTCATATACCTTTCCCAGCTCGTCTAAGGCAGACCAAGCTTGATACTCGATTCAATAAGTTTAAAGAAGCTATGAAGAAACTTCATGTTGTTATACCCTTCTTGGATGCACTGGATGAGATACTAGCCTGGACTAAGTACCTAAAGTCACTCCTCACAAGGAAGTATATAACTGAAGAGTATGAGACAGTAAAACTAGCAACAATTACGCCCGACATCATTTTGAGCAAGATACCCAAGAAACAAAAAGACCCGGGATCCTTTGGAATTTCATGTCACATTGGTGACTCATCATGCAAGAAAGGTTTGGCAGATCTCGGCGCAATCATCTCTATTATGCTACTTAGCCTTTGTAAGAGACTAGGGTTCACATAATTTCTTCCTACTGGCATGACTATACAGATTGTAGACAATTTAATCAAACATCTGTTAGGAATCCTCGAAGATGTCCCGGTCAAGGTAGGCAAGGACACATATGTTCCATACGACTTTGTCATTATGGATATAAAGGAAGACGCCAGATATCCTCTCATCTTTGGTAGTCCATTCCTCACCACTACAAGAGCCCTGATTGATGTTGAAGTTGGTACATTACTGCTCAGATTAGGCAAAGAAACTCTCAAATTTAAAGTTTTTGAAAGTATGAGAAGACCAAGTATGCAAGAAGAAGTCTATCTGATTGACTACATTGAGCAAATGTCACTTCTGACCCAAGAGCATCATGAATTAGATGATCCTTTAGAAGTTGCTCTAACAAACCCATCAGTTGATGAACTGATTGATGAACATGTAAATGATTGCATCGAATCCCTCGATTCTGCTAAAGAAGATGTCGAAGCCACTAGTGAAGAACTCAAGGCTATGGAAACTACGGAAGAAACATGCGAAAAACTAGAGGCTCCCGAAATGAAGCCCCTACCCGATGGACTGAAGTACATGTTTTTAGACAATCTCAAGGTTTGCCCAATTATTATAAATTATGATCTAACAACTGAATGAGAAAATAAACTCCTGAAGGAATTAAGGGAAAGAAAGAAAGCCATCAGCTATAAAATGAGTGACCTCACTGGGGTCAGTCAAGCATTATGCATGCATAAGATCCCTATGATGGAAGATCACAAGCCTACTATTGAACATCAACAGAAGTTGAATCCAAATATGAAGGAAGTAGTCCGTCGTGAGGTCATTAAACTGCTCACAACTGGAATAATCTATCCGATCTCAGATTCGCCATGGGTGAGTTCAATGCATGTAGTCCCAAAGAAAGGTGGAACAACTGTTATACGGAATGAAAACAATGAACTCATCCCCACTCGAACAGTCACAGGGTGGAGGATGTGCATAGATTATAGAAAATTAAACAAGGCAACTCGAAAAGATCATTTTCCAATTCCTTTCCTTGATCAAGTCCTAGAAAGGTTGGCTCACCAAGAATATTTATGTTATCTTGACAGTTACTCTGGATTCTATCAAATACCCATACATCCAGATGACCAAGAGAAAACAACCTTTACCTACCCATTTGGAACATACACATTTAAAAGAATGATGTTTGGTCTCTGTAATGCACCCGCAACTTTCCAACGTTGCATGGCTGCCATATTCACTGGTCTTACTGAAACAATTATAGAGGTTTTCATGGATGATTTTTCTGTGTACGGAGATTCATTCGATTCATGTCTAAAACACCTCTCCCTAGTCCTCAAACGTTGTGAAGAAGCACATCTTGTATTGAATTGGGAAAAGTGCCACTTTATGGTAAAAGAAGGCATTGTCCTCGACCATAGAGTCAGCAATAGAGAAATTGAAGTAGATAAAGCCAAGATTGAAGTGATTTCTAAACTGGTTATCCCAACAAATGTAAAAGAAGTCCATGCTTTCTTAGCTCATGCAAGATTTACCAGAAGATTCATAAAATACTTTTCCAAGATAACGAAGCCAATGACGAATCTATTACTAAAGGAAATTGATTTCAATTTCTACAAAGAATGTGTCAAAAGATTCAACACATTGAAACAGGCCCTTACGACCACCCCCATCATTAGAACTCCCAACTGGGACCACTCTTTTGAAATTATGTGTGATGCCAGTGACTATGCTGTGGGCACTGTTTTAGGGCAATATATAGAGAAGAAACACTATGTAATCTATTATGCATCGAAAACTCTCGATGAAGCCCAGAGAAATTATGCAAATACTGAGAAAGAACTTCTAGCAGTCGTGTATGCCTTTGACAAGTTCAGATCCTACCTAATTGGTTCGAAGGTCATTATCTACACAGACCACGCCGCCATTCGTTACCTTCTGGCAAAGAAAGATGTAAAACCCAGGTTGATTAGATGGATCCTTCTATTATAAGAATTTGATTTAGAGATAAGAGATAAAAAGGGTACAGAGAATTTTGTAGCAGACCACCTCAGTCGCATCCACACTCAGGATACTGAGAAGATTTCGATTAACGATTCTCTTCCGGATGATCAATTAATGAAGGTCTCAGAAGTTATACCGTGGTACTCAGATTTTGTGAACTACCTTGCTGCTGGGGTTATCCATCCTCAATGCACCGGGAATGCACTGAAGAAGTTCATGCATGATGTAAAGCAATATCACTGGGATGAGCCATATCTCTTTAAAATAGGTGTTGATGGTTTGTATAGACGATGTATCGCCAAAGAAGAAGCTCAACTTATTTTGGAACAATGCCACTCAGGACCAGTGGGAGGACATATGAGCTCTAAAAAGACTGTTTTGAAGGTTTTGCAATGTGGATTATTCTGGCCAACCATATCCAAAGATTCCTACGACTTTGTCCTATCGTATGACAAATGACAACGATCAGGCAATATAACAAAGAGAGATGAGATGGCGCTGAATCTATGGCAAGAAGTAGAGATATTCGATGTTTGGGGGGTGGACTACATGGGTCCATTCCCATCTTCTTATGGATTTTCATACATCCTAGTGGCGTTAGACTATGTCTCAAAATGGGTTGAAGCTATACCAATTGTCACTAGTGATTCCAAACCTGTCATCAAATTATTCAAGGATATTATTTTCCCCCATTTTGGAGTACCGCGAATTGTGATATCTGACGGAGGGTCCCACTTCCTTGAAAGAAGCTTTGAAGCTTTACTGAGAAAATACGGTGTAACACATAAGGTAGCCTCGCATTACCATCCACAAACAAGTGGATAGGTAGAGGTCTCTAATCGTCAACTAAAGGCTATTATAGAAAAAATTGTAGGACACAATCGAAAGGATTGGTCAACAAAAATCAATGACACTTATGGGCTTATCGAACTGCTTATAAAACTCCCATTGGGACTACACTTTTCGATTAATATATGGAAAGGCTTGCCACCTGCTAGTCGAACTGGTACATAAGGCATGGTGGGAAATTAAACAATTGAACTTTGATATGAAAGAAGTTGGCCAAGCCAAGATTCTGCAACTCCAAGAGTTGGATGAACTCAGGATGACAGCTTATGAGAATGTACGAATCTACAAAGAATGCACAAAACTTTGGCACGATGAACATCTGAAAAGAAAAGACATACAAGTGGGAGACCAAGTTCTTCTATTCAACTCAAGATTGAAGTTATTCCCATGAAAACTCCACTCACGCTGGTCTGGACCATACTTCATCAAGAGCATCTCCCCACATGGTGCCTTCTCATTATGGAGTGAAAAGTCAGGTGAATTTGTAACAAATGGTCATCGCTTAAAGAGATATTTTTGCTCCACTGACATAGGCACTAAAGCAATGTTGGAACTCACAAATCCAAAGGATCCACCATGAAGCTGAAGGATTCAGTCGAGCCATCGACATAAAACAAAGGCGCTTGTCGCGAGGCAACCCGATCAATAAATTTGTTTTACTTTCCCTTTCAAATTAGAATGTTTCTTCGATTTTATTCTTACCTTCTAGTTAATTTTTCAATAAATAAAATTCGCATCGTAAGATGCTATTTTAAGATCTAATTGCTCTTTACCTTTGAGATTTTCAGATAAGAGGATGTGCGCTGATAGGAACACTACCACACCTGGTGGTCAATCTGGCATGAATTTTCCCCTCCATCTTGGATTTAGGGTTTGCTCGGGACAAGCAAATCTCTAAGTTAGGGGTGGAGGGTGGGTGGTACGTACCTCACTTTCCACCTACACCCATCCTTTTCATACTTAAAGTTTTCACTATCACATTCTTATAGTTTTCACTATCACATTCTTGATAATTTTTTTCAAATTCTTTAATGTTTTTCAAAGAAATTGAACAGATACTTGATGAATTTTTGACACTTCCTATTTCATTAATAGTCACTCTCTAACCTCCTATGCATTTTAAATCATTATATCCTCCTTATTTGAAGTAAATCCTCAAAAGGACCACTTTTTGAAACAAAGCCTTTTCGATTGAAATCATATTGTGAAGCTTATGATTCCTAACGTCAAGATACTTTTGCAAAATTGATAAGTGTCTGTCAAACTGATAGGGATCAAACACGTCGTGCTTCCTAACTGACTAGTGGAACAATAACATGGAATACCCACCAGATCCTCATCAGGTCATTATTTGAGCAAAGTATGATAAAGAGAACAACCTAGTGCATTGAATTGTAAATCAAGTTGCATTCTGATGTGAACTCTATTCTACACTTCTTCTATCATCTTCGTACCTCCCCATCCATCAAAAAGAAACAAAAATAGCCAGATTTGTGCCAAACCCTAAGTTTGGGGTGGCACACCACTTCCCTCTATATCCGCTTCTTCCATACCCCTAACAGATAAACAGGGGCGTACCACCAAAAATGCAATTTCGAGTCGAATAGAGGAGAGATTTGCAAACAAAAGATGCCAAAGCACACACAAAAAGAAATGCAATCTCGAGTCGAATAGAGGAGAGATTCTCACAAAAAATGCAATAAATGAAATTGCACTTCATAAAATAAATATCTCGAGTCGAATAGAGGAGAGGTTTACTTCTTCCTTTCATACCACCTTTCACTCCCTTTTCTACCCAATGGCACAATGATTGCCTACCCTATCCTGAAAAACACCAGTGTCAGATCAAATGCACACTTGTTGTTCTACGGGCGTCTCTGGACTCTTACAAAACTCTTTGACATGTTTGCTGTTGGAAAAAGTGAGGAGGAAATGATTTTGGAAAATGAACTTAGGAACGAAGATATGGTAAGATGTGTTTAGTGCTCTCAGTAGGTTGAGATACAGAGTCATATTGAGCAGAAAGAAAATATTCGTGATGTGAAGATGAAGTAATCACATGAATTGAAAGTATTCATTTGGCGACTGTTTTAGATTTTGTGTTACTCGAGGACGAGCAACGTTTAAGTTCGGGGTATTTTGATGAATGCATATTCATCATGGAATTCAATTATCACCTTGGGACAAATTAAACTCTCTATATATACTATTTCACTCAATATGAACATAATGTGCAAAATTACTTAGTTGATTCAATTATCAAGGTTTTAACTAAATATTGTTGATTTAATACAGGTTTTGACAAAGTTGAACAAGTAGTTGGGGTCCACCTTCATGTCTGGCTCTGATCAAGAAATCTAACCAAGCATTTCCACCCATTTGGTCTCAAGACCGTTTGACCAGCAGATACCAATTGGAGGCATAACCCAACCGCGAGGGATCGAGCTTTACATGAATTCAAGACCTCGAAGCCCAGTCTTGACCACAGCCATGGTGGCTCAAAACGACCGTGGTCGTCGAGCCACGACTGTGGCACCCCACCTGCATCGACTATCTCTCTCCCGCCACGCACGTGCGAGGCAGCACGGCCGTGGAGTAGTAGCCTCACCATGACCGTGGTGTCATGCCACGGGCGTGGCACAATGCCATCTGAGCCCGATTACTCACCCACCACACCTATGTAAGGCAGCACAGCCGTGGGACAACAACATTACCACGACCGTGGCGTGTCGTCTTCAACCTCTGACCAACACTCATTTGCAACCCCAAAGCCAGACTGAATGGAGGTGGTTCGCATACCAAATGAGGTCGCCTCGAGGCCGTTGCACCTATAGATGAAGGCCGAAGATCGTTTGATAGAACAGAGGGCTACTAGATCGATCGACCAGCAGATTGTCTGCTGCTCATTTGCGGAGCGTTGACCGAAGTAAGACCATTTGGCCGCATCTTGGAAACCGTTTAAACCGGTTGAGGTTGAGGTCGCGAAGACCGTTTGACAAGCAAACGGTATGTAGACCGTTTCAGCGGAAAATGGTCTATGAGACCGTTTAGTCTCATTCGTTTTCCAAACCGTGAGAACAAAGCTCACCAAAGACCATTTGGCTGAATCATTGACCGAATCAAAGACCGTTTGATATCAAATGGTTTGCAAACTATTTGTTGCTCAAGACCGAATGCTGATGAAGACTGTTTGATATTAAATGGTTTCCAAACCATTTGCTGCTCAAGACCGTTTGGTCACTTTTTACAAGACCATTTGGGCAAAAATATCTGCCAAACCGTTTGGACTAGAAACATACCAAAAACGTGAAGACTTGCCCCATGCCTATAAATAGGACCACTAGGGCCCTCATTTGGGGGATAAGGTCCGAGATGCCGATAGGCTGCCTGTACACAGGTCCGTTCCAAATCAAGTGTCGTCCGTGCCAGTTTCATTCCACCTACCACCCATGTTGCAACCAAGGAGGCTGAGGATAGAAGGGAGACGAAGCAAGGGAGACTATCTGGTCTGTCTTGGCATCTCCCATTTGCATCTAGATATACTCCAACACAACGTAGGAGGCTGTATCTTCATCACCGAGCTGCGACTACCTTCTACACTGAGTTCATGGCGGATTTCTCTCTCTTTCTCATTCTTTTTATTTCTCGCATCATGAGCGAGTAGTACCTTTTCACTGGGGTGCGGGGATTAGCCCCGCTGCCCATGAAAATCATGTTCTTTTGTTAAACTCTCCATGGAAATGAATATAACTTTCAGTTTCATTGTTAGTTGGTATGTTTGTAGTTGATTATCTATTTGCTTTCATCTTGTTCTTTCCTATATTGTGAAATTTTCTATATGTGGGACGGAATGGTGGTTTACAAAGTTTGACTCTTTGATGAGAACTTCTGATAAGATTCCTTGAGGATGTAAGTGTATGATCCATTAGGGGATGAGACATCTAGCATATGATGATGCTTCTGTGGTCTAAACATCCCTTAGGGAGGACCACAACCTTAGTTGGATGTTGTATCATCTTTGTTTATCGTCGATGCTAGTTTGTAGATCTATCACCTGCTTGCTTATCGATTAATGTGGTTGACACCTAAACTAGAAATAGAATGGAATTTCTTCAGAGCCATAAGTAAGTGATCCGGTTGGTGACGAGACATCTAATGCCTAAGGTGATGCTTACGCGAACCTAATGCCCTAACGGGGGGTTCCGCAACAGCTCTATTTGGATTGATATATCTTGCGTGGATTGTTTGTGATTGAATGTGTTTGCATGAGTAGTGGAGGTGAAACCCGATACCATCCTAGCGATTCTATATCATTGATCTAAATCCAACTTTAATTCAGCTTTTACTTTCTTGCAATTAGTTTAATTAACCTCAAATCAACCAATCGTTCAAAATATTAGTTTTACTTGAGCTAGATTCGACTGACAAGGATACTTAAAAATGTTGTCCTTTGGGTTCGATCCTTAACTATACTGCGATAAGACTCATCCGCTTGTAGGTGGTATTATTGCACTTTAGTTTTGGTAAAAGCTTGAGGATTTCAATCCCGAGTGAGTTTGTTAGTGCATTCAAAATATCACGTCAGTTGGATAGCAAGACCGTTTGGAGGCAGGAACGCGGGACCGTTTGGATGCCGAGGTTGTGTAGACTGAATGAATAGATTCGAAGACCGATTGCATGTGAAACCGTTTGGAGCATTGGCTGGGATCCAAGATCGTTTGCATGTGAAAACCGTATGGGTAGTTGCATGCAAACCTTTTGAGTAAGAAACCTACACCGGTAGCCACCGCACCACCATGACCTGCAGCGCCCACCGCCGTCTCCACCATTGCAGCAGCAACCTGCACCTCTACTGGTGTTGCGACTGTTTGGAACATTGGCTGGGATCCAAGATCGTTTGCATGTGAAAACCGTATGGGTAGTTGCATGAAAACCATTTGAGTAAGCAACCTACACTGGAAGCCACCGCACCACCATGACCTACAACACCCACCGCCGTCTCCACCATCGGAGCAACTTCCTGCACCTCTGCCGGTGTTGTGACCTGCTCCAGCAGCCACACCGCCCTTACCAACCACGCATGCAAGACCGTTTACATGCCCGCGTGTGAAGACCGAATGGAAGCTGGGTTTCAAACCATTTGCTGTTCAATGGCTAAACTGTTTGCTCGACTAGTCAAGACCGTGAGAGGATAAGACACATGCAAGACCGTTTGGATCAGGAACACGTGAAGACCGTTTGATAGATCCCATACAATGCCAAATCGAGCAGCAGATCGAATAAAGCCTTGCACGTGAAAACCATTATGACGTGAACAAATAACATGCACATAGACCATTTGAGGAGGTAGCAGCGAAGAAGACCGTTCAATGCAAAATTGTTTGTTGTTGATCAAAGTATCATACCGATTGGAGTAGGCCCACATGAAGAGTGCATGCATGCGCATGACCGTGAAGGCAAGATCGAATGGATTAGCAAACCGAGAAAGCACTTTGTCAAGACCGTGAAAGCAAGGAAAGCCAAGACCGAATGGACTAAACCGAAAGAAGAGCAACCCGTTTCCAAGACAGAGAGAAGAGAGTCTTGCACTCTCTCAAACCGTTTAAAGCAAAAAAAGTAAGGCTGGAAAACGAATAGACAAAAGACATGCACAAAGTGTGACTCCTTGGCCCAAGATATTTTGGGCAATTTTCTGATCTAACCCAATCCGTCCAAAACACATGCCAAGCCTATAAATAGAAAGGTAGAGGAATGGCCTTGAACAACCATCTCATAACGGCCAAAGGCTGCCAAACTGGGAATAGAGCTGGAAGGCCGAGAGGCTGCTCCACTACCATCTCACTCCACCAAGCCCTCCATCAAGCTCACCTACACCATTGTTCCACTAAATGTCCACCTCACTCTACCCGTGCAATCCCATCGATAGACACGAGAATCGAGGTGGAGAGACGGACGTCATCGACCACAACAGAGCAATCCCGAAGACTACAACGATCTACACCGGGTTGTCACAGATCTACTCTTCTGCTCCGATGATGCTTTCTTTCTCTCTCTTCTCTTTTCTTGTTGCTCCCTCTATGAGGAGCAAGTAGTTTCATCCATTGGGGTGTGGGTACTAGCCCCGCTGCCCATGTTTTGTAATCTATACTAAAAGATGTCATCTTTCTGATTTAATACTAAATCGTTTCATACATGCTTGAATGTTGGTCGCATTCTTATATGCATCTATTGTCTTTCGTAGCGGTTTGTCTATGACTGCTCTTGGGACTCGAATACCGATTTAGTATTGGTTTCTGGTGTGCATATCCACCACGCATCCGTTTCGGTATCTAGGAACGCTTCCCAAGGGATGGAGTAAACTCAACTCCATCGTTGCACTTCCGCACTATGAAATGGAATCAGTTGACGTACGGAAGTGCAACCTTGATGGGTCGAGGAACACATTCTGCTGAGGGAGTGGTGCAAGGTATTTGACCATTCGTTTGGGAATGGCTGACATTGCAACACTCCCATGTTTCTCATAGATATTTCCTCGAAAGAGGGATAGTCTATAAGGATACTAATCGAATTGATGATTATCGCTCGCATATTAGTTTTCCGATGCACGTTTCACGAGGTTGAGTAAGGTTCTTTCTTCGGAGACTACATCTCTTCATTGACACATAGACATGTATCGGATGAGAGTTACTCAACCCATGAAGGATGTGTGCATTACTCTTGTCCTACAAGACATTGGTATTGTATAACATTCATGTATCTTGCTTACAAGTCTTGCTATGATTGGTACAAGTACAATACATGTGTAGTGGTGGTGAAAACCCGTATCACCCCAGTGATCCATCATCATTTGCTGATCTTAGATTTTAATCTTCAAACTAGTTTTTATTCTTGCCTTTTCTTTTGCATGTTTTAGGTTAACTAACTCAAATCAAACTCTTGGTCTTAGATGATTAACTTGGATCGATACGAAATGAGAAAAAGACACTCAGATTCTTAACGTTGTCCTTTGGCTTCGATCCTAAATCTGTACTATGATAAGGCTTCCACACTCTTGTGGGGTTGGAGCATTTATCTAGCACCAGTTGTAGGTAAACCTAGAGAGAACATCAACTCCCTAGGGTTTTTGGTGCATATTAGGACTTCCATTGGAAGAGCAATCTTTTGGTGTAAATCCTAGCTCCATCGAAAAATGGTGTTGTTGCCGGGGACAACGGTGTAAGAATCCTCTTTTTCAAATTCCGTGATGATTTAGGTTTCTCTAGGGTTTTTAATTTTATTTTCAAAAACCTAAAAAAGTGAAGGACTTAATCTTACATATCCTCTTGGATTTGAATTGGTTGGTTAAACTTGATAAACTCGTTCTTTGATTTTAGGTACCAACTCTCTTCAAAATGAAGCAGTCAACACCGCCAACCGTTAGATGTCAACTATGTAGTGACTATTCTCATGCATCGATTTACTGCTTCAATGTCCCTCCTCACTACGTGATGGCTCTGCGTCAAGTAATCATGAATTGTATAGTTGGGAAACTCAAAGCAACTTCTTCATACAACTATGGATATAACGCAAGTTATAATCCATATCACCCTGGAGGCTACTACGAAAAACCTAACTATGGCAGATTTCAAGGCGTAGACTGCAATGTAGGAGGGAACCTAGAAAACAATACAGATCAATACTATGATGAGGAGAGCTATTATCAATATCAACCCAACGGGTGTAGTGAAGGTCCTTTTCATGAAGATCAACACACATTGATGGAAGAACTACGAGCTTTACAGATATCGGTGGCTCAACAACTAGCTGATCAGACACCCGCGACCAAGAAGTTGATAGCCGATCTTGATCAACTTACACAATTTGTCAACACTTCTGACCAACATGTAGAACAACCACAAACTTCAACTAGGCACATCCCAAACCCACATGTTGATTATGGCGATGATTATGAAATCATGTGGGATATGCCTTCCAATAATCTTCAAGCGTCAATGCAAGGTAAGGAATCATCCTCATATCTAATAATTGAACTCAAAGATGATTTCCTCATAACGTCACAAGGGAAAGAATTATTTTTCGAGCCAAGGTCTGACTCAGATAATGATTCATGCACTATGCCCTTAAAGGGAAGGTTGAGTAGCCAATATGGGGATTCTCTACATTCAGGAGATCAATTGGAGATAAACTTCAACATTCGCCTACCTTCTGACTTCATAGACCCAAATCCAACTATTGAGGAACAATTAGTAATGATCGACTCCCTCAATGACAAAATCTCTTCAACTTCAGCTATCTCATCAATGAAATTCATAGAAGAAGGGTTTATGTCACAATAACTCTACACTCCTTCACAGTCAGACTCAGAGGAATATATGAATGATTCGAATGAGGAGATATCTTTTATGCAAGAGACTCAACTAACCCCATTACTAGAACATGATCTGATTTGTCCTTATGAAGAAATTTCTGATCATTCGGCTGATCCAGAAACAAACTTTGAGGATGGAACTGATCAAAATCTTGACTCAGAAATGGATCATGCTACTCTTACTGCCCCTGATGATGAAAAGGAATCACGGGAGGAGGATGGATCTCATGATGAATCTATGACCGAACTTTTCCATGAGATGTCGTTACTAGAGCTACCACCTCTACCAGAAGTCCAGACGGAGCCAGTTCTCGAACAAGAGCATGATCTTTCTATTAATTCTCCTTCTAGTCACTTGAATGAGTTCATAGTGCACTATGAAGAGAAACATGAACCATCTCTTAATTTTGGAATGGATTATGATATTTCCGTAGACCTTTGTAATAACAAAAAGGACCTGTGGGAGGACACCGGGCCACAAACCTATCCTCTTATAGCAACTCATTCCTATGGAGAAGCTGCTCCTAAGTTACCACATATTCAAGAGAATGGGATACTTCCATTACCTGCACAAGTTTTCATTCTTCCCGTAGTGACTCTTCCCGAGCACTTAATAGAACTGGCGGAATACCATGAAGAAGTACTGGAACAACAACCTAACTTATAAATGGAATATTTTAATCCCTCCCATGAAGAAACATCTTTGGAACCTCTACCCCAGAATCCCATGATTCCTTTACCCGAGAAAGAGTTCGTTCTACCAGTCGAATCCTCTTCTAGTTACTTGGATGAATTAAGGATGTTCTACGAGGAAAATTCTGAACAAAATCTTGAAAAGAAGAATGATTGCCACTGTTCGGTGTGAGTAGGACCGAAGAAATATAAGGCGTATACTTGGTTGTTTAATGCGAACTAAAGAAAGGGAATTGTACTCTGTATGATAAAAATCCAGAAAGTATGTAGTGTGTTAGTAGAAATTGGAGCAACGAACGACAACTTATCGATCTTGGGGAAAGGAAATAGAATTGAAAAATACAAAAGTTTTAGGTAAAATGTATGTAATTTTTAAAACATTATGACAAATTTGTGAAAAGGTGGAAAGGTGGTGACTTATTATGAAATTAACCCTTTGTTTTATGTCAACGTATTGGAGACATAAGAGAAGACTCACTCAATGTCAAATGAGAAAACCAGGGGAGGTGACTTTGTGATTGTATCTTTTTGGATATTCTTCGCATAGTATATTGTAATGGTATTTTATCAATGACCAAGATAGCCATCAGAACATAACCCTCTATATTGAAGATTTGAACCATATACCCTATGTCAATTGCTCTTAGCTATCCTTGATAGCTTGCTCAGCCGATTAACCCTATTTCTTGTGAAGAACAGGTTGTGAGATTAAATCACACCGGATCCCATTGATATTGGTATGTACACCCAAAGAGCCAATCATATAATGATTGTAATGGCATTACTTGTAAATGACTTGATTAGTAATAAAGACAAACTTCTGATTTATTATGTTCTATTTAGTTATGATATAATGATGTAAAATAATAAATATCTAAAGGATGATATTATTTAATGATATATGCCTTTAGGTTGAGGACCTGGACAATGGGATCATACAGATGTCAAAAGTATACATTTTTACTATGTCCCTAGTCAGTTATTACCGTGGAACAGACACACCATGACAGTGACACAAGGGAACCATTACAACGGTTGTTATAGTCATCTCTCATAGTGTTGGTGGTGATTGTGGTCCTTAGATATGAAGTCACTACACTCATCATATGTCATTCGGTATGCTTTGACATCATCTAATGTAATCCTAAATAAGGGTTTCTATAATGTGATGATTGGGTAACTGTGAACATGGAGACTAACTACAAGTGATGTAGATGGAATTTGTCCCTGCTACAAGAGTATGATATCCTAGGCCTCTTGATAAGCGAGATTGAGAAATGCATGGTCATGAACATGTGAGTCAATATGACATATTGAACTTACATATATCTCAGACAATCTTCTCTGGTTCAAGGAACATAGATTGAATGTTGTAGAGCAATACTAATCCATGCCTCAAGTTCAATCTGGATATCAATGACAAAGGAACTATACAAAATATGTAACACCATACAAATATTGTAGGTTGAAGTTGTTCTCCAACTTTCCATTTACTTAGCTAGCAATGATTTTTGACTAGGCACCACTCTTTGCTTGTGATGGCATAACTGATTATCGACATTCAATGCCAATGTAATATGGGACCTATTGGGTCACACACATAGGAACTGACCTAGAAGAGGAGTTTTGATTATGAAAGATAATTGGATTGATTATTAAAGTTTTTAGGTATTCAATTCAAGCAATTAAGCAACTGACTGGACTCCCAATAGATTAACTTGTGACATGAAATGACATGTTGAATACATTTCCCAACTGAGCGAAAGGTGAGGTTGAACTGTATGTTGCTAATGGAATAAGAGTTGCTTCCAATATAGTTGGAACCTATGAGTTATCTCTACCTAGTTGGCTTGTAACAAAGTTGAATACTTCTAATATGTACCTGCCATTAATAGGAACATCATATCCATATCTTGTTTGGATAAGAATCGATTTAAATTCCTTATAAAGAATTGTTGATGTTCTATTAGTCAAGATGAGATCTTGTATGATAGTGCCCCAATGTCTTATGGTCTATACTTGATAGTTCTAGGGACAAGTGTATATAACATAAATACCAAGAGACAAAAATTCAATGACAAAAAACAAATATACATTTGGCATTGTCGTCTAGGCACATAAATGAGAAACACAACTCCATACTCCATAAAGATGGTTATCTAGACTCTTCTGGCTTGGAATCAATAGAGATGCGTAAATATTGTTTGTTAGGAAAGATGACTAAGACCCCTTTCATTGGAAATAATGAGAGGACTAGTGATCTATTAGGACTCTTACATACTAATGTATGTGGGCCTTTTAGAACGAATTCTAGAGCTGGGTATCAGTACGACATTACCTTTACTGGTGACCTCAATAGGTATGGTTATGTTTACCAGATGAAACATAAGTCAGAAACTATTGAAAAGTTCAAAGAGTTTATGAATGAAGTACAGAACCAACTTGACAAATGTATTAAGGCACTTTGTTCTAATAGAGGTGGAAAATAGTTAAACCAAGAGTTTGCAGACCTTTTGTGAGCTCGTGGTATCATATCACAGTGGACTCCTCCTGGAACACCACATAATAATGGTGTATCAGAAAGAAGGAAACACACATCGCTAGATATGGTGCGATCAATGATGAGATTTTTTGATCTTCTGACTTCCTTCTGGGGACATGCTCTACAAACCACAACGTTTACACTTAATCGTGTACCATCTAAATTTGTTCAAAAGACGCCATATGAGATATGTTATGGAAAATGTCCTGATGTGTTTTTACGAAGATTTGGTGATATGAAGCTTATGTCAAAGAAAATGTTTCTTGATAAGCTTGGTCCCAAATCTGATAAATGTTATTTTATTGGATATCCAAGAAAACAAGGGGATACTACTTTTATACTCCATTAGACAACAAAATGTTTGTTTTAAGATTGGTGTATTCCTTGAAAAGGAATTTATTTCTAAAAGAAGCAATGGGAGGAAATTAGAACTCGAACAGATTTGGTACGAACAAGAAATAATTGAACTAATAGAGGTAGAGGAAGAACAACGAGAATCACAAATTGTTGTGTAATCTCAAATTCCTCATGTGACACAAGAACCTCATAGATCTAGTAGGACCAACCTTGAGCCTGAAAGAACTGGCAATCTTATAATTCAGGAAGGTGGTGAGTTGGTCATATATGGTGAGACAAAGACCTATCTAGAAGGTACTGAGGGACCCGAGTCTGAGAAATGGCTTGAGGCCATGGGGTCTATGATGGAATCCATGTACAACAGCAAGGTATTGATCTTGGTGAATCCACCTGAAGGGGTAAAACCCATATGGTTCAAATGGGTCTTCAAGAAGAAGACCAACATGGATGGAAATATACAAACCTATAAGGAAAGATTGATTGCAAAGGATTTCAAACAAGTTCAAGGTATTGACTATAATGAAACCTTTTCTCTAGTTGCCATGGTGAAATCAATCAGGATCATGCTTTCTATTGCAACATATCATGACTATGAGATTTGGAAGATGGATGTTAAAACTGCTTTCTGTAACGAGAATCTTCTTGACGATGTGTATATGACACATCCTGAGGGTTTTACAAATCTAAAGGTTACAAATTAAGTCTTTAAGCTACAAAGATCAATATATGGATTGAAGCAAACATCTCAGAGCTGGAATCTTCATTTTGATGAGACTGTCAAAGAGTTTGGCTTTATTCAAAAATGAAGATGAACCTTGTATGTAGATGACATATTGCTGATAGGGAATGACATCTCTACATTCCAAAAGGTAAAGACATGGCTGGGAAATATCTTTTTCATGAAAGATTTGGGAGAAGCATCCTACATCTTGGGGATCAAGATCTATAGAGTAGATCTAGAAGGATTCTTGGACTAAGTTAGAGCACATACATTGACAAAGTGTTGAAGCAGTTTGATATGTAGAGCTCAAAGAGAGGAATCCTACTGATGCGTCATGGAGTTACCATCTCTAAAGCTCAATGTCCCAGTTCTTGTGAAGAAAAGGAACGCATGAGTTTGATTCCATATGCATCAACATCTGGATCAATCATGTATGCAATGTTGTGCAGCTGTCACGATGTCTCATATGCCTTGAGCATGAAGAGCATATATCAGTCAAATCTAGATGATGCTCACTGGATATCCATGAAGAACATCCTCAAGTACTTGAGAAGGACTAATGATAAGTTCTTAGTCTCCAATGGAGAGGAAGAGTTGGTGGTAAAGGGTTACACAGATGCAATCTTCCAAACTAACAAAGATGATTACAAATTGCAATCAAGATTTGTATTTTTCTTAAACAACAGAGTTGCAAGCTGGAAGAGTTCTAAAAAAAAGATAGTTGCCAATTCTACAATAGAGGTCAAATATATTGCTACATCAAATGTCGAAAAGGAGGTAGTATGCATCAAGAAGTTCATATATGAACGTGGGGTTGTTCCAAGCATCAATGACACAATTGAGCTATATTTTGAAAATAATGGATCTATTGCACAAGCTTAGGAACCTATATCACATTAGCATACCAACCATATACAAAGGAGGTTCTATCTCGTACATGACATCATACAGTAAGGAAATGTGAAGATTTGTAAAGTACAAACTAAGAACATTGTTGTTGATCCCTTGACTAAAGAATTTTCACAACAGAAGCATGATTGATATGTTGGATCACTTGGAGTAAGATTAGTGGGTGATTGGATCTAAATGCAAGTGGGACTCTGTTGTATGTATGTCTAGAGATTCAATCATATGATGATTGTAATGGCGTAACTTGTAAATGATTTGATTAATAATAAGGAAAACTTCTGATTTTTTTTTTCTTTTCGGTTATGACATAATGATTAACATAATAAATGTCTAAATAATGATATTACTCAATAATGTATGTCTTCGGGGTGAGGAACAGAATAATGGGATCATACAGATGTTAAAAATATACATTTTTTCTATGTTCCTAGTCAGTTATTACCATGGAAGAAATGTAGACAACAATAATACATAAGACAATAGTGTATGTTGGTTGATGACAAAATCTCATCAGAAATGATATGGTATATCAAACCGAACACATATATACATGTTAGAGAACATTGTATCAGACAAACCCACCATGACACTGACACATGGAAACTATTAAAATGGTAGTCATAGTCCGCTCTCATAGTATTGGTGGTGATTGTGGTTCTTAGACCTGAAGTCACTACACGCGTTACATGTCATTCAGTATGCTTTGACATCATCTAACGTAATCCTAAATAAGGGTTGTCATAACAATGATGAGTGCGTGACTATGACACATGGGGATTGACTGTGAGTGATGTTAATGGGATTTGTCCCTCCTATAGGAGTATGATGTCCTAAGCCTCTTGATAAGTGAGACTGAGAAATGCATGGCCATGTACATGTGAGTCAATATGAGATATTGAGCTTACATATATCTCAAATAGTCTGTTATGGTTCAAAGAACATAAATTGAATTTTGAAGAGGATGACTACTCCATGCTTTGAGTTCAATATGGATATTAATGACAAAGGAACTATACAAACACTGTACCACCATACATAGATTGTTGGTTGAAGTTTTTCACCAACTTTCCATTTACCTGGGTAGCAATGACGTGCAACTTGGCACCGTTCTTTTCTTGTGTTGTCATAACTGGTTATATGCATTCACTGCCAGCGTAATATGGAACTTATAGGGTCACACACATAGGAACTGACCTAAAAAGGGAGTTTTAATCATAAAAGATAATTGGATTGACTAGACTCTCAATATATCGACTCATGTGATGAAACGACTGATTGGAGTGTCAGGTTAATTGGATATTGCATTTTTTGAACTCTGACTGAGCTGGCAAGTGAAACAACCGGTTCACTTAGCGAACCGACCACTTCATGATGCGAGACGATCAGTTCATCTTCACCATCAAGAGCAACAATTAGTCGAAGAACACCATGCATTGATGGGTGTTGAGGACCCATATTGACTTTCATGAGATCTTTTCTTGTAGAAGGTACAGTCATATATTTTTTCCCCAATTTGTTATTTTATGAGTTTCTCAAAACGAGGTTCATAAAAAATAGAAAATATAATAATTCTTATTTCTAATTTAATAGTAATTCTTTAGTACTAATCAAAATTCTAGTAAAATATTCTAAAAAAATTAATAATACATAATAATAAAAATCAAAATTTAATAAATTGATTTAGTTTCAACGCTCACCCGGTTTATGGTGCAATTTGATTACATCAAGGATTAGTGTCGACGACATGTCGTGCATTAATTGGAATAGAATTTCTAATTCATATGCAATTGGAATATTTGACAAAATGACTAGTTCTCTAGGCAAACTGATTGGCTCGCATGCCAATCGACATGTTTGCTTGGTGAACCGACCGGTTCGCCTCTCGCAGTTTGTGAAATTTATGAGATTTTGGTCACTTCCACTCCCACACAGACTGAGAACCCTGATCCTAACTCCTCCCATAAATAGAGGGGTACTTGTATCTTCTCAGGCACATCAATTGTCTCTGACAATTATTTGTATTCTCTAGTTGCGGTAACTGAGAGAACTTGAGTAAGTCCTACCCAATAAAAGGAGGGATATCAAGCGAGAATAATTGTGTGAGAGTAAATTGGTGACTAGTACACCAACGGAAGGGACAACTCCTTTCTGTTCTGTTCTAGTAGGATGACATGATTTCTAAACTTTTTGTGTGGACTTCCATAGAGGCATAAAGGTCATGGCTGCTGCTAGGAGGACAATGTCAACTTATTGTCCATTGTGAAAACTAGGAGGCGCATCAAATGAGTCCTATTGTAACTGGAAGACAGCTGCGCAACTACAATGACCAGAAGATTTTTGTTAGACTTGCTCTAGCATTAACTATATCATGAAGATTATCTTTTCCATTATATAGTTGTTGACGTGATCTGCTGGTTTAATAGGAAATATGACAGTAATTTTTTTTACTGCCTATTCTTTCATCATTTTCCCCTATTGTTGGAACACTATATGTAGGGACTAAAAGCCTTTTATGTATGTAGTTGGTTGTTCTCCCTCCTGATTACCTTGATAGGGGTGAAATTTCTTGTATCATATTTTTCTCAATTGCCCTTAGATTGTTTCTTAGGATGTAGTAAGATGACAATTTAATGTACATTTTTACATTGAATCTAAAGTCACACAGCTACATCCGACTATACTAACCAAACTAGCAGTTCGATGCAAAGCACATGCAACACGCTGCATCATGCTCTCAGACCACGTCTCGGTCAAATATGTGTCATCAAAGAAGTAGGACAAATCACGATTGAGCTACTACATCCTTAGGAGCTCAACCTTGTGGTCTGAGATAAAAATGGGAGTGAGAATAGTGGTTGATCGATAATCTGAACTGATTACAATGTGAACAACACGATACAATACCAATTAATATATCCCTCCTTAGGAAGTAAAAATGCTAATAATTAGAGAAAATTCATAATCCTATTTTTTCTTTTTTAAGAAAATTATTAATCTTAAATATTAATAAAGAACTCAAACTTAGTATTACTGAGAATCAAACTGGAAAAGAAGAGGGACAGTTAAACTTCTCTTTTTCTAAGAAAATTTGAAACCAAACTACACATGATAAACGTCACATCTAGTTTAGATAATTATATTTTATGAAATTACAATGTCAAACCTCAAATCTGATAAAATGCCACCTCTTGATTCATTAAACATCACTAATATTACTCTCAATTAAATTATTCCAAGCTGATTCCTATACAACTATATCCAATCATATAATTTATTTACAATTTATCTAACACCGGACTACCCATAGGAAAAAGAGACAAACTCAGTATACGACACTGCCCAAAAAAGTGGTAGCACATGAATAAATCGAATATATGCTATTTTAATGCACATCTTCTGTAACACGGTTTATCTGTTGGAGAATGACAAAATTGAAAATGTTAGAATAAGCAAGATGAGACTCAGACATAACTACAATGAGCGGAAAAGTACCACTCCCTCTAGGTAAATATGGTTTAAAAATAATTATTATTGATTTTTTAAGAAAATGATAACTTACTATTTTACAAGTCTAACATGTAGTTCTTTCATGAAATATTGCAACGTCATAAAATCATGTTCATTTATAGAAATGTAATGAATTTAGTAAATACCATCGTGCATGTCTATCATTCAAGAGTAAACCTCATAACCGATAATAAATTTACATGTACTACAGTAAACACAATGCATTGATAAGAGATGATACGAGATGAAGTACTATGCTTTTTAAGTCCTATGTATAATTTTAAATAATAGTCATGCCATTCTTGTAATTCCTCGCCATTTGGAGTAGGAAAACAATCTTGAAATTAATGTTAAGTAAATTCACTGCCACCCAAGGGAATGCATTAAGAGAACAATCTCTATAGAAAATATTTAAGCAGTGTACTCTTAGTAAACATTACTAACCATATTGCACACTAAGTTGGTGAAGGAAAATAAATAGTGATCCCTCTATATAGTGCAATAATCATGTACTCCCATCTCATAAATATAACTCACTAATAACATAATGTCGATAAGTAGTATTGGAGCATATTACATAATCATTTGAATCAATATAGAACCAATCACCTTCATTTGTTTTTAAGTATTCTGAAATTATTGGGTCAAAATTAACCAAGTAGAGTTATACACCCTTGATTCTCATGTCAATGATTCACCATCACTATCTTTGGATTCAACCAACCATCATTAGAGGACAACTGACCCTGGTTGCCACAAGATTGCCTAAGGAGATAAATGTTGGGAACTCAACCTCACAACAAACAAGTCCCCATCTTTGGTAGATGAGATTGGTACAAGATAACATAACCTCACATCTCAAATTGTATCTTGTTTCAAAACATACCAAATTTCACACTAAAAAATTATCATAGTCTATTCCCCAACAACCATGCACTATAACAAAATGGTATTCAGGTGATAATCACTCACCACACGAAGCCTCACTAAATCCTAGTGGGCTAATACTTCAAAAATAGATAGATACATTTTTCTCATAATCCTTTGATTACTACAAAGCAATTTTTTCATTTTTTGTTTCAGGAAACTTATTATTTTCATGGAACAAACTAGATCAATTCATCAATTCCCTTTTAGTTTAGTGGTCTTTCTAATATTATGTATATTATTATTCAACATTTCTATTGTATGTGTATCTGAATGTAAGTATAAAAACATGTGTTATTAGGGTTTAACAAGACATATAGTCATTGTTCAGCATAGAGTACAACACATATATTTTTAAACAATAAGACATAATTTTTCTTTCCATGCTCACATAATATTATAGAAATCATCATCAAGAAATCACATGACCTAAAAAGATGATATTCTCAAACATTTTCTATAAATAAGGTTTGAAAACATTAATTAGTATATAAACCATTCCCCTGTCATACTTTACTTTTGTCATCATTTTTCCTATTTTAGACTCTTAATAAGAATTTTACTAACTCAAATCACAATCTTAAAATGTATATCATCTTTAACTCCTCATTATACCCAAATTAGTGTATTATATATCACATGACATATTTAATCTAAATATCTCATAATAATAGTGTAATGCCAATATATAATCACTCTAACACACATGTATAATCCAAGACCAAATTTTTGTGAATCACAATAAAGTAAACTTGGAATTAAAGTTCTACATTACATTTAGTATAATGAGTACATTTCATTTGTTGAAGTGTCTAGACAAATATATAGAAAAATTTCATTGATTTATTTCATGTACAATGTTAAGGTTGGACTCTTAAATTCATTTAGATAAATTGTTGGGTTTTCCTTCATCCGTTATGTACTAATTATTAACTTCTTTATTTTTCTATCCTTTTCTAGGAAATCACTTATTTTCCCTTCACTTTTTATGCAATGATAAATTCCAATTAAATTCCTTCATAAAATTATCTTAGATTCATTTTTTTCATGTTTTATAGGTTGTAGTATATTTTTATACATTTACAAACACTTTGATATGTCCACTACTTTTCTTTCCAACTCAATCCATCTTTTCCTAGTCCCTTTCTCACATTTAGGTACTCAAATTCCTTATCATAAAAAATGTAGTGGTACTTTTAGTAATGAAAAGTATAACCTTCCATGTTTAGATTAACCATCTAATTCAACAACTAGAGTAGATAAACATATTTTTACTTTTATCAAAAGGATATCCTAATTCTATCCAAAGTAGTAATTTATAGAAAAAGTATATGCTTGTGTATTACATTTCCCTCCTTAACCTTATGATATACCAAAATAAGGGCAATAGGTTAGAATACCATTATAATACTTATTAATTTATAGTTTACTAAATATTGAATGAGAAAGTGTCTTTCCAACTGCATGTTCTTATGCAAAATTAGGTTTCAACCTCTCAGCTAAATTCCAAAAGTGAATTCTAATGTTTTCACAAAACTATCTTAGTTCATTTCATCGTTATATATCCTCATGAACACCTTATAACTCATTAACTTCATTAGGATGTAATAAATTTGGGTGAAATTCTCCATTACATTTGGAAATTTTAAACCAAATTACCTCACAATGAACCCATTAGTTTGAAACATTCATAAGTCAATTAACCCATTTGAACTTATTTGTCAACATTAACTCTAAACTAGGTAAACCCCATTAGAAGCCTTTAAATAAACCCATACACACAAAACAATTCTGATTCATAAATAAGTAAAGATAAGAAATAATATTTCATTGGAATGAAACCAATTCATTTTATAAGCATTGAAATTTTCAATCACTTTGCTGAATTATGCCAACTTAAGTAATTGTACCGCGAGACTAGGTGAATTCATCATCGACTAATTCCTCATAAATACCAAGACATAAAAACACTTAGAAAAATATGTTTTAGTTAGATAGTAAATTCATATCGGCAGATATTCACTACCCAAGAACATCAAAAATGCTTACCTATCTGACCACATAAATAAACTATTTGGTTTGGTATAATTAGGTGTATACATTCATAAATCTCAAAAAATAATTTAACCAATCTTATTAGACATTAAGCATCTCAAATTCGTATACTAAGAATTGAATTACTAAATACATGTCATCTATTTTCTTGGTTAAAAAATCAAAAAAGTATTGTTGACAAGTCCATAATAATTTCCCATTACTTTTCTACTTGAGAAATGTACTTTAATAATACGATTACTATACATACATCTCATTCAGATTTCATTCCACATATGATTTACCTTTTAACACTAAATATTATAATTCATTTAGACTCATCTGAAATAAGCATTGATATTACATCGTAGACACCTCCCTTTGAGATATCACAAATGCTAATAACAGAGAGATCACCCAATCTAAGACCCTAAATAAGAAACCAAATTATGGATTTGAGAAAATCATGATTTAAATGGTAAACCATAGACCCAATAAAAATTTATAGGTTCATTGAAACTTAAAACCAAAACTAATATTAGATTGTATACCACATATTTATTCACTGAACATCAAGCTGTAGACATTTAAACAATACAAATCAACTCCAAGAATAGTATATAATTACATATGACTATATGTAGTATAAGTAAATAAACTAAATTTACAAACCTACTTGGGAAAGCAAGATTACATGAAAAAATTTGTTTAAAGTTAGTTTTTATTACATATTTTAGTAGGGTTTGTCTAATAGATGTAACTAGACCTAAAAAGATTGGAACAAATAACGTGAGACTCGTATTGAGCCTTAGTGAGTGGGGAACTCCCACTTCAATTAAGTAACAATGTTTCGCCAATTAATTAGGTAGTTTGTGCATAAAAGAAATTTGCACAAATTATTTTACATGTCTATCATGTAGTTCTTTCTTGAAATATTAGACATATATCCTCCAAGAATCCTCCAATCATATACCTAATAAAAAGCATGAAATGACCAAGTAACTTAGTAAACACAATCCATTCACAAGAGATGATACAAGATGAAGTTATACCAATATTAAGTATTATTTATCATTTTATATAGAAGCCACTTCATGCTTGTGCCTCTACGAACATATCTTGAAATCCTATAGTCGAGGATCACAAATGACATGGCCACAAAGAAATACTTTCTTAACAACATGTTCAACATGATAAAAATAGATAATACATACATTTTAGGACATATATCAAAATTAAAATTCTAATTAAACATTATGGGCCAAACTTCATACTAAGACGATAAAGAAAACAAAATTATGTACCCTCTAGATAGTAAAATAATCATATTCTCATGTGTATGATATATTATTCACTCATAAAATCATGAACGTATAGTAAATTAATAGTGTTACACAATTACTTAAAACACTAATCAAATTTTACTAATGAATAGATAATCAACATAGAACAAATGAAAATAATTGTACAAGTATTTAAATTAGTACTCATATATTAGTAATGAATAGACAAGACAATCCTCCATACTTATTGGAATTTTATTTTTACATTACATATCATTCCCGTTAAAACCACCTTTTCCCATTCTTTTTCTCATATTTATTCAGTATATTCTGGATGATTTGATCTTCAATGTAATACCACATTGGGCGTTCATAGGAGGTAGAATTATGCAGGAATTAGGAAGCCAAGTCCTACTTTTGGTGATTCAATGCACATGGATAAACAAAACTTACTTCACACTTGATCATTACGATAATTTAGGTCTAAGGGAGAAACTCACTCATAGGATTCATGTGACAAAGTGACCTCTATCTGTCCTTCCTTTTAGACTAGTGGCATAAGTCATCAAAGTTGTAGCCTTCCGCTTCTTGTATAGCTATATTTTTCAAAAAGTAGAATAGGTTTCAGATACCCATAAGAGTATTCTCATTTTACTAATGGCTATGTGATTTATAAAATAAATGCTTTTACGTGAGGTTTCACACCATGAACATTGATATACCAAAAGAAAATTAGGTTAGAATATTATGATAACCTAACTTTTCTCTCTCCTCTATCTTGAAGTGGTTTGCTTAATCAACTGGCCATCAATTTCATATTTTATGCTTTGTGATACTTCAATTAGGCCACATTATGATCAATTTAACAATGTGTGACATAAATATGAAATATTTCACACAATGTCATGCTTTGATAAATCACCCTCTTGTAATAATTTGGACTTCTTTAATTTGATATGTGTGTTCTTTAATGTGTATCATGTTGTAGAGGATTCAAAACCAAATCCAAGGTGCAATAATTACCTCGATTGTACTTTTTTAGTAAAAGTTATGAGTCTATGAAAACATGTTGATTTATCATGTTTGTAGCTCTTTTTACGCCTTTTGCGTCGGGTTTGGGTGGGACACCTCAGGACCACCAAGAGTACGCTACCTAGCTGCTCATTTTCTACCCCAGATCCTAGAGTTCTCTGCTACATACCATTGGATTGGATGGACCCCCAGGTCCAACTGTTATGGAACCTTTTTTGACCTCCGTACTTGGCTGGTGGAAATGGCGCTACCCACCAACTTTTGGTTCCACCGATCACCCATGTTTCTCGATCATTTGCCAAATTGATATCCTCTTCCATTTTTATTCGACCCCAACTGCTGTCACTACTACAGAATAGGGATACAACATCGGTTATATTTGTAAGAGAAACCCATTGTATTACTTATAATTTTGTTCAAAGTCAACAACTGCCACAGTTTGTGCTCCCGAGAAAATGTCAGTTGCGCTTGTCTTTTGTCGTCGGTATCTTATTAATGAAACTGATGCTATATATCACCCACGAAAATGAAATTTCATGCAAATTTTTTGGAAGAATTTCATTTGCCTCAAAAAACCTATATCATCGGTTCAGTTCTAAAAAAACTAATAGAATAAAGATGTGCATGCACCATCTGACCCACGAGAATGAATTGACCTTTATCGACATTTCTTTCTTAAGTGATCGACGATAAAGGTGTTCGTGTCAAGTTTGTTGTAGATTTTTTCCCACCCCCAGTTGATATTTATCTTCGGTTACAGTAACCATAATTGTCGAGAAAAGTCATTTTAGGAATCACGTGGGGTTGCAAGATTCGTCGGTGGTCTTTGAATGTCAATCGATGATATATGCCTTAACCCATGACAAACCCTTTCTCCCCTCTGTCCTACCCACATTTCATGTGATATTATTGCTTTGACAATTGTGATTTCTCCTCTTCGCCGTGTTGTTATTGTTGTTCACCGCTGCCGCCAAAGCTTGCCTGCAAAAATCACTAGTGTTGCTCTGCTTCTGATCACCACCACCTTCCTCCTTTGCTCTGCTATTGATTACTGCCACCTCTAATCGCCGACCTTCCTTCTCTTCCTCCTCTGATGTTTGCTCTCCTCCTCAAGTTTGTTCTTCTCCTCTTCCTCCTCTGCCATTCTTGTTTCATATTGGAAAAATGATAATTTTGTATCCCTAAATTAGTGTACACTACACTGTAATTGATTCCTTGGACCACTTACATGCATCTTTGACTTATCATGACTTGAAGATAGTTTTCTTATGTGCTATCATCACTATAAGTGTTGCAACTCAATCATATGTGCTTTTTGGACCTAATTTATCATCATGAAATGATTGAACTTTGAAATCAGTAACTCAACTTGTCTCGTGTACCCATCTGAATCAAGAGCTTATACTAATAGCTATATTTTTCCTATAAGAGCTCATGTATGTAGTTTGTGCATTTAAAATGATCAATTTGACCTAGTTTGAGTTGGGTTTTCTCTAGAAATCTTACATGGTAATGAACATGCACGACCAAGTTTATAATTCATGATGTATGATGTAACAGGGTAATAGGTGAGTAAACCCTAATTTGTGAATTCTTAATCTATAAAGTCTAGTCTATAAACTTTAGACTGTGTCGTTGGCCTAGAAACTCATCTGAGCTTTTCTCATTAGGAGTAAACCTAGGATAGTCTGTGTTTTGAGACTGTTCTTGAACACTTCATCTCACTTAGAATGTAAGTGTATAATGTGTGTTTGGTTTTAATAAATGTCGACAACATCTCCCCTTTTTTCTATGGGTACATATGTAGGTGGGTATTTTCCCATCTACATCGGTGTACTTGGAGAATTGTAGGGAAATGCTATCAAAATTTGTTGAAATCAAACACGCATTGTACAGTTACTAGTGGGATGAAGTGCTCAAGAATGAGATAGCTGGTACACATTCATGAATCTGGATGCTACTAAATGATTAGGGATGAATTATTAAAACATATTTTTTCCTAAAATTAACTTACTAGCTAGAACTTGATGAGCTACTCATCTCCCATATGATCATATAGAAATGGATTGATCATGGATGTCGATACCAAATCACTACACACTGGAGTTTATTAATGATTTCTTTGAGTTTGTAAGATTTGTAGAGGAACATAGAAAACAACTTGGCTAGGTTCTATTTTCCATGTAGAAATTATAGAAACAATATGAAAGTTGACATTGTTTACACTATCAAAGATTATGTCATGTGTAATGGGATTGTACAGGGCTATAAAGAATTGCATTGGCATGGAGAGTCTCTTATATGAAATTGGAAAATGTGGTTAGTGGTAGTTGTGTCCAAGAAGAAATGCCTGACGATGGTGATGAGAACAAATCGATTCTGACAGACATGGTTGATGTGATACGAGACACTTGTGGGGTAAATGTTATAAATCCACCTCCCTTATTTAGAAACATTGTGCAAGATGCTGAGAAATCATTATACTTAGGTTTTACTTAGTTTACAAAGTTGAGTGTTGTGTTGAGATTGTATACTTTGAAGGCTAGCAAGAGATGGAGTGACAAAAACTTCACTTCTATGTTGTCTTTGTTGAAAGATATTCTCCCTGAAGGTAACAAGCTTCCAATCTTAACATACGTAATGAAAAAGATGTTGTGCCCAATGGGAATGGAGGCTAAGAAGATACATGCATGCCTGAATGATTGTGTGTTGTTTCAAAAGGATTATTGATATGAAAGAATGTCCAAAATGTGGGGTGTCTAGGTACAAAAGGACGACATCTGTTAAGACCAAAACTGAGTATCATTCCAAGGTGATGTGGTATCTGCCTATAATACTCCAGTTTCAATGCTTGTTTTCTAATGTAGTAGATGCACAAAATTATTCTTGGCATGCAGAGGTAAAGAAAAACAATGATGGTATGCTATGACATGCGTATGATTCCCCGTAATGGAAGAAGATTGATTTATTGTATCTTGAATTTGGCAAAGAAGCCATGAATTTAAGATGTGGACTTTGTACAGACGGGATGAATCCATATGGAACATTAAGAAGCCAACATAGTAGTTTGCCTATCATGCTTGTTGTATACAATCCTCCTCTGTGGTTTTGTATGAAGAATAAGTATGGCATGATGTCATTGTTGATATCGGGTCCCAAACAACCTAGAAATGATATTGATGTTTACCTTGAACCTCTGATTGATGACCTAAAGATACTATGGGGAGAAGGTGTGATGAGTTATGATGCTTTGCATAGAGAGATGTTTAATATATGTGCTATGTTGTTTTGCACTATTAATAACTTTCTTGCTTATGGGAACTTCTCTGGTACAATGTCAAAGGATCCAAGGCATGTCCTATATGTGAGAAAAATATAGATTCTATAAGACTGAATATGGTGGTAAGAATGCATATCTTGGTCATCGAAGGTGTCTCCCAAAGGTCCCTCCTTACTGAAAGTTGCACAAGACATTTAGTGGCTCAACTGAGGAATGGAGTACTGCTAAACCTATGTTAGGGGAGGATGTTTATGCAAGAGTAAACAACATTGTAAATCATTTTGGTAAGAGACCGTGTACTACCCCCATAGGTGAAAAGTCTTTATTAAAAAAGAGGTCGATATTCTAGGATCTTCAGTATTGGAGTTCTTTGACGGTTCAACATTGTGTTGATGTCATGCATGTTGAGAATAATGTTTGTGATAGCATTATTAGCAGTCTGTTGAGTATACCTGGTAAGGCTAAAGATGGCATCAAATCTATAATGGACCTACATGAAATGGGTATACGGAAAGAATCAACAAAAGAAGCTACCAAATGTCACCACATATATCTACCTCTTGCTTGTTACACCTTGTCTATAAAGGAGAAGAGAACTTTTGTGAGTGCTTGCGTAATGATAAGGTACCACATGGATACTCAACCAATATCTATAGATTGGTATCAATAAATGATCTGAAGCTGATAGGTCTTAAATCTCATGATTGTCACACTCTAATGCAACATATATTGATTGTGGCTATTTTATCTATCCTTCCTAAGCATGTAAGATTTGCAATCACTAGGCTTTGCTTCTTCTTGAACACTCTATGTAGAAAAGTAATTGATTCTAAGAATATAGATAAGATGCAAAGAGAAGTGGTCATTACCCGGTGTCAACTTGAGCAATATTTACCCCCTTCATTCTTTGATATCATGGTACTTCTAGTTGTCTATATTACTGGGGAAGTGAAAATGTTGGGTCCAGATTTCTTGCATTGGATGTATCCTTTTGAGCGGTACATATGTGTTTTTAAAGGTGATGTTTGAAATTGTTGTCACCCCAAAGGGAGTATCATTGAGGGCTACATTTATTGGGAGGTTATGGACTTTTGTAATGACTTCTTGAGTTGCAATGAAACTATTGTTAATGTCGTGAACCCTGATGTTTATTTTGTAAAGGTATTTTGGGAGAACGACCAATAAATATCAGTTATTAGCAGTAGGAACAAGCACACTTGTATATTTTACACAACATTGGTGATGTAGGTATTTATATCACTGAACACACCAACAAGCTCAAGAAAAGTGATCCCCAAGCCAGTTCAATGTGGTTTGCTAGAGAGCATAATCAGACAATTATTAGGTGGTTTGAAATGGAAGTATTCAATCAAATATCTCATAGACCAAATAATGTTACAAAAACTATCAAATGGATCGTGTCTTAGCCACGTTACATCTTACAAAGGATTTTACATAAATGGATTTTCATACTATGAAAAATGTCAAGATGATAAAAGTGTCATCCAAAATAGTGGGGTCACCCTCAGGCATCTTCATCGTATTTTTCTAGTGCTAAGGATAAGAGTCCACGTGAAGGAAATATGTCTTATTATGATGTCATTGAAGACATATGAGAAATTGACTACATAGAGTTTAGAGTTACATTATTTAAGTGTAAATGGGTTGATAACAATAAAGGAGTTGTAGCTGACAAACTCGATTTCACAATAGTGAATTTTGAGTGGACATGCGAGAAAGCTGAATTCTTCATCATGGTATCACATGAAAATAGGTATTCGATATCAATGATCCTGTAAAATAAAATTGGCCTCCCGTTCTTCATGGGAAAAGACAGTTCATTTTAGATCATATTGATGAAGAAGAGTACTACGACAAGTATGATGACTCTAGTCATTTTTCTCTTGGCTTACCAAGTGTTAATGTTGAATCTAACACTGATGATTATATACGTGAAGATCACAAAGAAGGGATATTATTTGAAGGTATACTGCTCATATGTGATCTTACTTTTTTTGCATTATGTCACATGTTTATTTGTTCATATGTGATCTTTCTTTTTTCATTGTTGCCTTATTATATGTGATCTGACTTTGTTCATTTGTTTACTTTTGATTTTATAGATGGCATCTGACCAGGAGCATAGTGATCACGAGCATGAGCATCCTGACTAGGGTGATGATGGTGCTATCCCTCGAAAATGTAAGGGTGTTATAGGGAAAATTGTGATGAAAGACGCCACAAATAGGAAAGGGAGGAAGGGTTTTGTTGAATTCAATGAAGCAGGTTCACCACTTACTAAAGAGTTTGTCAACTACTATGGGGTCCTTGCTTGAAGAAAACTGCCTCTCCTTGTTGAAGATTGGAAAGAAGTGAGTGCGGTACACAAAGACCTCATCTGGAGGGAGTTAGAGGTGAGAAATGAAGTTATGTTTTTATAGTCTTTTTTGTATTCTTTTATTTTAACATTTGTAAATGGTATTGAATGTTGAATCGTTTTAGGGCTAGTATGAACATGATGAACTACATTGCAAGTCTATTATGCAGCTCGTCGGGAGAAGACATAGAGATTGACAGACAATCCTCACAAAAGACTATGTCTTTGAAGACAAGAAGGAACCCTAGCGTAAATGGAACTATATTAGTCAAGAAGATTGGAAGCAATTTGTTTGGTGGAGAGAATCAGGTACTTTCTAGTTATTGGTATCAATTACATTTTTATGATTTCTTATCATTACTTAACAATGTCACTTATATGAATTGATCAGGCCCTTCACGGCGCTCAAAAAGAGAGGTGTGACAAGAATATACACAACCACCAGTTGGGTACAGGTAGTTATTGAAACGACACTAGATGAGATAGCTTCTATAATGAGAGCAAAAGCTACAAAAACAATAAGAGAAAGGGGAAGATGAGGAGCAAGGATAATAGCAAGGGAAACAACAAGGGCCTTCTACTTCTACTCTTATCGCCAAGTCTTCTAGTGCTTCTAGATGGGTGCCTCACTATGTTGAGTGGATAGATGCGAGGAGAAACAATGCTAGAGAAATCCCCATCAAAGCAACACAAGAGGCAGGAAATTAAATGGTAAATTTCTTGATTTCACAATAATTAACCATGTGCTTTTTTCACCAGATTGTTTAATGATTAGTCCATTTTTTATGATAATTAGTTGGAGTTGGCTGCCCAAGATAGGAGGGAAAGTTCACCCCTTAGGACATACATGATGAATTGACGATTGCTCTAGGGATAGAAGAGCATCCTGGATGTGTTAGCGGTGTTGAAGTTGGGTATGAGACAAAATCTTATTTTGGCAGATCCCAGCAAAAGCGCAAACAACCCAAGAAAGGGGAAGTGGATGCTGACTACGTATAAAGAATTGTAGATGCAGTCTTGGAGAATATATAGCTTCTAAGGCGATGCAAAAACCATCTTTTCCAATTGTCATAGAAATGATTCATCACTCTCCCACATAGTGTATTGCAGTAGTCCTTCCGAACCACAGGGCATAGCTGGGGTACCATTAATTTCAAGTCCATTTATATTACCTTGTGATAAAATAATCCTTCAAGTCAATTTTTATGTTTGTCGAATTAAATTTTGTGTTTCAAAAAAATGTAGAAGACCAGAAGATGTCGTCGCCTAAGTTGTCCAAAACCCTAAATTGAATTGAAACTAGTTAGGGTTATTGATGAGAATCTAATACATCTATGTAATTTTGTGCTTAATTAGGTGTTTCTTATGGCTAGATGGTCAAGGATGAGTTAGATAATGAATCTCAGAATTAGTTATGGGCTTTGATATTTATATGACTATGGATTTCTAGCTTGAAATGTGATACATATGTATGTTTGTTTAATTGCTCAAATATCACCATGTAGTATTCTAGTATTGTACTCGATGTTCATATCATATCGTGTTTTATAACTTACAAACATAATATAGAAAACAAACCTTGTACTCCTACCTCTATTCTTGTGGTAAGGACACAAGGTTGGGCATCCTACTTGAGTTGTCAAGATAGGGTGGACCATATCGATAAAAGGGTTAGCTCTTGGAGATGGCTTTGAGGTCCCTTACATAGAAAAGGGTTAGATAATCTTAAGCACCCTTACAGACTCTTCCAATGGGAAGTTAGTAAAAAAGGCCTTATCATATATGGTGTTGTTGGTAAAATTACTTTAAAGTGATATAAAACTCAGGCTCTCTCTTTGGTAAGTACTTAACTAGTTTATTTTTTATTGTCTACTTCTACAATATTTTTCAAATTATGAAAAGCTTATGTATATGTATCGTTTAGCCTTGTACTTAACAACTCATGTGTTGATCTGTCTTGTTTCACATATTTTATAGGCTTAATGATGGCTAGAAGTTAATGGGCTTGGTGAGCTATATCAGGTGTACTTGTTGTAAGATCCCTAGTATATATGAGTCATCATGTAAAATTGTACTTTTGAATATGTTTTTGGAAGCTTGTAATACACAATTTTGTTTTATATATCTTGTGGAATGTTGAGTTTATGTTTGGTGCTTTTATCCTATTACCCGTTCATGTATGTTGATCGTTACGATTCCACATTCATGCTTTGATAATACCATGCTAAGGATGTACGCATGGGTCCTATCACCATTGACTATGTAGTCATTTTGAGTCACAATTTGGGTAATAAACGGTTCCATGACAAATACCATGATAACACACAATAATTTCTAATCTTGTCACAAATATTGAATAAAAATTGTATTTTCTATCACATGATCTTATCAAGAGTTAGGGGTTTACCTCTCATTTTAAATCCAAAATTTAATTTGAGGGTTTCTTATTTAGTTTATTTAACTATACTCATCCTCTTATTTCAAGCACAGACGATCACTTTTTGTTGTTGACACAATGTCACATTGACAGACAGGTGGTTCTCAAAATTTCACAAAATGAAAAAATGTAATTTTTTATAGTGTGTGCTGACACTCTAAATATGGATGCTATTATTATTTGTACTAAATTCTTTTTCTACATCATACAACACTTACAAAGTGACAATTCTTTGACATATATTGATAGGAATGATCATTTCACAACTAGGCCCAGTTTTATACTCCATGAAGAAGGGCTAAAAAATTTCAAACTAAAAGTTAAATTGCATTATTTTCAAATAAGCATACATGTCATGAGATAGGTACAATTTGGATTCACTTAATGTTTTGCTTCTAAGTGTGTTCCTTTCTCACTTAGTTGATGATCAAACATAACTGTAGCACATAATGAGTCTGCATGTGAATGTGCAATATGAAATATTGCATATCAATGCCCAAAAGAAAGAAACAGTGAATGATAATTTCCTAATATTAATTTTGGTACTAGATTATAAAACAAATTAACATTTTTTATTCTACATAAGATAGAGTGAAACATAGATAGAGTGAAACATAGATGTTGTACAAAACATTGTTTGTTGTTTGTCTCAATAAATGATGAATAAATAATAAGTGCATTAATTGGTCAATGATCATATTTCAATATGTTATTCAATTCACTTCCTCTCCATCATCTGCATAGAATAACCCACACATTAGATCTTAGTGTTGAATCCCTTTTGTTGTTCATCCATCCAATCATGCTTGTGTTAGGTTTTATGATTACTTATGTGTCCCTCGTCTCCTATGTACCCAAAATTGTAGCATAGTAATAATTTATTTTATTGACATATATCAATAACCCCAATTTGATCACTTCATAAATTAGAGTCCATGTATAGATAAGAGTGGAGTTTGTAGCTCCTTCTTTAACATGGCCTTGCAAACAACACTCGAGGATGGTGAAATATACAACCCTATTCTAAAAACATTTACTCTCATTTGATTCTAGATAAATGATTCATTATCAAATACATATTAAACAGAATAATTATATATGGAACTTCATATATACTATTCCAATATTCAACATAACATTGATAATTCTTATATAACTCAATGATCCTTGTCGCACTAGATGCATCTATTAGTTTCTCCCATGGGGAATAGAGTAATGGAATCCCTACATTATAAGAAAAGAAAATTAGGAATATCTACATGCAAAACACATAGGAGGCATTTGATTAATTAAATTGGTTTCTATAAATGTCAATTAAGTAAACTACATGTAAGACCTACATTAACATGCTTGACCCTTACATTTGAAGTACCTATACTCTAGGGGTACAAACATCATCATTAGGGTAGTGGACCAACCATAAACCATGTTCAATAAGTTGAATGTATTACATGTCCACTCTTCAATTGGAAACTTGTGGTCAGGTAAGAGTAGTTCCTCTCTCTTGCCTCAATTTTATATCTCACTCTTAAAAAATCTTTCAACAAGAGCCATTGCAACATTTTTTTATGATACAATAATAGGGAATATGAATGTAAAATGGCAACTAAGAGTTGATTATGATGTCTCAAAAGTGATTACAATACTTATATAAATACAAGTCTAGACAGGATTGTAGGGAAATATGGCATCAAATAGGAAGCAAAAACAAAATTTTTACTACCATATTTCCATTAAAAAAGTGGATCGTGTAAACAACTATATAATAAAAGAATGGTTTCAAGGATATACTTGGTCTAGGAGCAAATCCAACGACAATCTCTTCATCATTGTAGTCACACAGTTGTCTTCTAGTTGTACTGGGACAACATTTGCAATAGTTCTTAGCCTTCACCATGGACAACAGTTTGATGTTGTTCTCCTAGCGGTAGGAAACAACGTCATCACCTCTATAGAAGTCCACAGAGATCACTTAGAACTCATGTTGTCCTACTAGAATAGACAGGTAGGATTTATCCTTCCCATTTGTGTACTAGTCACAAACTTGCTCTCCTACAATTTTTCTCCCTTGCTATCCCTCCCTTTATCAGGGGACTTTCCTGGGATCTCTATTGGTTACTACAACTAAAGAGGACAACAATTGTTAGAGGAAATTGAGTTGTCTCTCTGGGAAGCCCTCAATACCCCTCTATTTGGAGGGGCTATGGTCAGGGTTCCCGGTCTGTGCGAGAGTGGAAGGGACTAAAATTGCACAAATGTTTGCAACCTGTGATAGGAGAAACAATCAATTTTTTAGTGAACCAATTGATTGGCATGTGAGTTGATTAGTTCACCTAGTGAACCGGTCATTTCAACATGTTTTCCAATCACAATTGTATTCACAGTTCTAATCCAGTAAATGCACGACATTATGTCAGCACTAATCATTGATGCAATCAAATTACACATATGAACTGGGTGGTTCGTGTCATGAACCATTCATCTCACGACCATGAGCTGATCGGTTCACTCAGTGAACCAGTTGGTTAGACCCTGATTCCCGGTGGATGTTGTCAAAGTATACTGAACGACATGTGATGAGTGTAATGACTTCAGGTCTAAGAACCACAATCACCACAAACACTATGAGAACTAACTATGACTACCATGGTAATGGTTTCCATGTGTCAGTCTCATGGTGGGTATGTCAGATATAGTGTTCTCTAACAAGTATATGTATGATTGGTTTGATATCAAATATCACGACTGTTGAGATTTTGTCATCAACCAACACACACTCTAGTTTTATGTGTTGTTGTTGTCTATCATCCTTGCACAATATCATCCGACTAGGGACATAATGTAATGCATATACTCTTAACATATGTATGATCTCATTGTTCAAAACACACACTTGAAGACATATGTCATTGAGTAATATCATTCTCTAGACAGTTATTATGTTTGTTTATTATCTCATAACTAAATAAAAGAAAATAAATTTTAAGCATTCCTTTATTATTAATCAAATCATTTATAAGTTATGCCATTACAATCATCATAATTTTAGCTCTTTGGGCATACATACTAACAGTCTCCCACTTGGACTTAGAGAGAATCACTCATGAAACTCATTTCAAGTGATAACATGACCATCATGCTACTGCTACGAAAGTGCTTTAGTCCAGGGGTCAACAACATTGCTCTAAGTTAGTACTCTGCTAATCTTCAAATCTCATCATTGTGCGGTCTCTCATATGAGATAGAAATATGCTTTTGTATGTTTGGAATGCTGATGTGATATGGGTTCCTTAGCTTGTGTAATAGTTCCAGTGTTGTTACAATATAGCTCAATTAGGTCATTGATGCTTGGAACCACCCCAAGTTTAGAAATGAACTTCTTGATCCAAGCAACTTCCTTTGTTGTATTTGATGCAGCAATATACTCGACCTCTGTTGTAGAATCAACAACTGTCTCTTGCATGGAACTCTTCCAACTTACAGGTCTGTTGTTGAGGCAAAACACAATCCTGATTGTGGTCTTTAATCATCATTTTTAGTTTGGAAGCTTGCATCAGTGTCACCCTTTACCACCAACTCTTCCTCTCAGTCGTAGACAAGAAATTGATCCTTAGTTCTTCTTAAGTACTTTAGGATATTCTTGACAGTTGTCCAGTGAGCATCACCTAGATCTAATTAATATCTTCTCATCATTTTCCATGCATATGAGACATCAAGATAGCTACACAACATTACATGCATGATAGATCTAATTGTAGATGCATATGGAATCTTAGTCTTGCATTCTTTTTCTTCACAAGAATTGGGACATTGAGCTTTAGTGATGGTAAATCTATGACACATGGGAAGGTTTCCTCTCTTTGACTCTCCATGTTGAACCTCTTCAACACTTCATCAATGTATGTGTTTTGACTTAGTCCAAGAAGCCATCTGGATCTATCTCTATGGATATTTATCCCCAAGATGTAGGATTCTTCTCCCAAGTTTTTCATCGAAAACACATTTTTTGTCCATGTCATACCATTTGTAAAGTAGGGATGTCATTCCCTATGAATAGTTTGTCATCCACATACAATATAAGGAATACAATCTTAATCCCACTAACCTTCTTGTACAAATAAGGTTCTTCTTCATTTTGATTAAAGAAAAACTCTTTGACTACATCATTAAAATGAAGATTCCATTTCTAAAATGCTTGCTTCAATTCATAGATTGACCTTTGCAGCTTACATTCTTTATTTGCATCCTTTGTATTTATATAAACCTCAGGTTGTGTCATGTACACATCCTCGAGAACATTCACATTTAAGGAATGTGGTTTTAACATCCATCTTCCAAATCTCATAGTCATAATAAGTTGCAATAGAGAGCATGATCCTTATGGACTTAACCATGGCCATTGGAGAAAAGGTTTTATCATAGTCAACACCTTGAACTTGTCTGAAACCCTTTGCAACCAATATACCCTTATATGTTTGTACTTTGCCATCCATGTGGGTCTTCTTCTTAAAGTCCCACTTGCACCCTATGGGTTTTAACCCTTCAGGTGGATCCACCAAGGTCTATACCTTATTGGTATACATGGATTCCATCTCCGATCTTATTGCCTCAAGCCATTTTTTGACTCTAGACCCTTAGTATCTTCTAGATAGGTTATTGGTTCAGCATCTATGGCCAACCACTACCTTCCTGAGTCATGATATATCCAAATCTTTCAGGTTCAAGGTGTGTCCTACTAGATCTACAAGGTCCATGTGTTTCATGAGGAATTTGAGATTCCACAACACTTTGTGGTTCTCTTTGTTCCTCTTATGCATCTATTGGTTCAATATTTTCTTGTTGGTCTCCAACCTCTTCGAGTTACACTTTCCTCCCATTGATTACTTTTAAAATAAATTCCTTTTCTAGGAATGCATCATCTCTAGAAACAAACACTTTCCTATCAAATAGGGAATAATAATAATATCCTCTGGTCTTCGTAGGATATCCAACAAAATAATAGTTATCAAACTTAGGGCCAAGCTTTTCTTAAAACATTTTCCTTACATAAGCTTCACATCCCCAAATATTCATAAAAGACATATCGGGATGCTTCAAACCAATTTAGATGGTACTCAGTTTAGTGTAAACACAATAGTTTCAAGAGAATAACCCCAGAAGGTAGTAAGAAGTTCAGCTAAACTCAAAATTAATCGCACCATATCCAGGAAAGTGTGATTCCTTTTTTCTGATACACCATTATGCTATAGTATTTTAGGTGGAGTCCATTGTGATGTGATACCATAAGCTTGTAGAAGGTCCTCAAACTCTTGGCCTAAGTATTCTCCACCTTGATCAGAAAGAAGTTCCTTAATACTTTTTGCAAGTTGGTTCTATACTTCATTCATAAACTCCTTGAACTTTTGTAGAGTTGTTGACTTATGTTTCATCAAGTAAACATAATTGTACATACTAAAGTCATCAATAAAGGTAATGAAGTACTGATACCCCTCTAGCAATTGTTCTAAAAGGCCCACATACATCAATATGTATGAGTCCTAATAGATCACTAGCCCTCTCATTTTTACCAGTTAAAGGAATCTTGGTCATCTTTCCAACAAACACGATTCACATGTCTTTATTGATTTGAAATCAAAAGAGTCCAGATAACCATATTTATAGTGTATAGATATGTGATTCTTATTTATGTGCCCTAGACGACAATGCCCAAGGTATGTTTTGTTTGATTTTTTGAGTTTTCGTTTTTAGTATTTGTGTTATAAACATTTGTCTTTATATCTAGCATATAAAGGCCACAAGAAATTGGAGCATTGGCATAAAAGATCCCATCTTTTGAAATATAACATTGACCATTCATAATATGAAATTCATATGCATCCTAATTCATATAATATATAGAAATGATGTTTCTATTTATGGCAGGTATATAATAGCAATTCAATTATTGTATTACAAGCATTGTGGGAAGAGATAAACTATAGGTTCCAACTGTAGCGGCAGAAACTCTTGCTCCATTTCTGACTCACAGTTCAACCTCACCATTTTCCAAAGGCCTACTTCTTTTCATATCCTAGATATTTGAGCATATGTGAGACCCACACCTGATATCTAGTACCCAAGATGAAGAATTAGATAGTTTTATCTCAATAACCTATATACCTATAGTGGAGATCACCATTCCCATCTTTTTATTTTTGAATGCCTTCAAGTACAAAGGATAGATTCCTCTTGTACTTCTCTTTCTCCTTATCTTGAGTGTTGAAGATCTAGATTTGGGTTTATCTTTAGAACTCTTCATGTCCTTGCTTTCATCCTTAGACTCAAGTACGCTGATCGCCATCACATATTTGTCCTTCTTCATTCTTGAATCAACATTTATCAGCATACCAAGAAAATTAGAAAGCAGTGTGGTCATATTATTCAAGTGATAACACTCAATAAAATGGCTATATGATTCAGGAAATGATTTTAGAATCATATCCGTAGCCAACTCCTGGCTCAAAGAAAATCCCAATTCTTCTAGATGATCCACATGTACAATCATATTGAGCACATGGTCCTCAACTGAGTCCCCTTCTATCATCCTACATTCAAAGAGCGCCTTTGAGACATTGTACCTTTTATTCTTTGCGAGATAATGGTTCATGTCCCTAACATGTGTCACCCTCTTAAATATCCCCATATCTTCACATTGCTCATGCAACTCATAGTTCATGAAGCTTAGCATAAGGTGCTTTGTGTCTAAGGCATCATTAGCATGCTTCCAGTAAGCATCCAATTGAGCCCTAGGCACATCAAAAGTAGGTATTTATATCACTGGTGTTTCTAGGACATAGAGTTTGCACTCTTCATTGAGAACCCTTCTCAAAGTCTAAAACCACATGTAGAAATTTGTCTTGTTAAGTTTGTCCTTCCTAAGGATTGATTGCAACAATGATTTGATTGTCATTTGATTCTACAAGAGAAAATATTGCATTTTGTCAAAACTCTTTTGATTTGATTTGATTTGAAAATATTTGACGATATTTAATTGTACCTTTAATCAATTATCGCTCTCGCTATTTTATTCAAATCGATAGCCCTCACATATCAGTTTGGAAGATTACAGCATACAACCTTCTAGTGAACCAAGATCCAAAATAATTCAACTATTATTCGGACAATGCTAGAGTCCATACTCAATTATTAAGGTAGGCAACTTTTTCCAATTACATCATATGTAATTATTGGATAGATGATATGTACAACTCCTTTCCCTAGTCATCTGTATGCCTCTGGTGCTTAATCCCATTAAGGACACCAATTAAGCCTGACCCAAAAGCCAACACGATAGATATGGACCCTACTTGGGTAGAACCTACATATCTACCATCACATTTCCACAAGATGGACGACACACAATGCTTGGTTGTAAGGCACGCTTGGTCAATCAAGCTTTTCATATGTGTGGCTTATGGAAAGCATCTAAGACTTAATATGTTATTTGAGGGAGTTTGAATTTATAAATACATATACATAATCCAATCATCACATATATAGTACATATCATATACATGCTATATCTCATAAAAAAATATGCAATAAAATAAAAGGCGATCGTTATGGCCATTTTAATGTAATTCCTTGGAGCCACAAGGAATTAGCACAACCTAGGGTCAACATCTTGTATAGAAATTTTTCATTGATGATGATTCCTAATTTACATTTTGGTTCATCTATTCAACCCTTGAACCAATCGACTCGTCTCCTGGCCACTCAGTTGGTCGTCTCACCAGTCATCTAGTCTGCACCCACCATCTTCAAGGTCCTTTGGTTGATCGGTCGGGTCCACCTACCGATCGGTTTGGCTCATTCTCCTTTGGTCCTCCTCAGTCGTCAAGTCAGTCAGCCCACCTATGAGATAGTTGGTTTGTCTGGTCTGAGCATCTTCTTCATCATTGTAATAAGAAAATAAACTATCCTACTATTATAAGATAATAAACAAACCTCAAGTTACATTTGAGGGGAGAAAAGTTAGTATAGAATAATACTTTTACAATTGGAAGATAAGATAGATGATTAGTATGCAAACTGAGATAGAATAGCAAATAAACACACAACCTAATCATACATTATTTTTGATTACATGTTCCCCTCTTATCTAGGTTACCATATTTTAGAGTATTGCACTTTCTCTATGCTTTTCAATTCTTTTTATATTGCATGCATAAATAATTAGGGTTGTTGGCCATAATCGTGCTACACATCAACCATCAAAACTCACTTTTAGGCTGACACATGTAAATTGCATATATATATATATATATATATATATATATATATATATATATATATATATATATATATATATATATATATATATATATATAGAGAGAGAGAGAGAGAGAGAGAGAGAGAGTCAGGCTAGTGTACACTCGAGTGTATCGTAAGCACCGTACACCTCAGTCATTTTTGAAGATGCAGTAAATTTTTGAAAAATATAAACTATTGATGTTCGTAATTATCATAAGAACATAATATATAATAAATTTTAGCTCATTTGGACACTTATAGGTCGTGCATCTAAAGGAGGCAAAAATCATGTATTTCAAATTAGTTTTGTGCGTCAATTTTGTTGTCCTTGGATGAGTGACTTACACTCATCTAAATGAGTTCAAATTTTGTATGTCACTTATTATTATTGTAACCATGAAGATCAATGGATTAGATTTTGGAAAAACATGGTCTAGATAGGAAAACACCATTGGGGTGTACGACGTGATCTGTACACTCGAGTGTATTCTAGCTTGACTCTCTCTCTCTCTCTCTCTGTATATATATATATATATATATATATATAAAGTTTTGTATTATATGTGGTATCTGATTGGACATTTAATATTTGCATGAAGTGGCTCAGATACCATTGTAGGGAAATATGACATAAGGTAGGAAGTGAAAACAAAATTTTGACTACCATATTCCCATTTAACTAGTAGATCGCATCAACAACTATATAATGGAAATGATGGTTTCAAGGATATACCTAGTCCTGGATCAAGTCCAACGACAATCTCCTCATTGTTGTAGTCGTGCATCAGTCTTCTAGTTGCACTGGTACGGTGTCTATAGTAGCTCATGATCTTCACCACAAAAACTAGGTTGACATTGTCCTCCTAGCGGCTAGAAATGACCTCCTCGCCTCTCTCTCTCTCTCTCTCTCTCTCTCTATATATATATATATATATATATATATATATATATATATAGAGAGAGAGAGAGAGAGAGAGAGAGAGAGAGAGAGTCAGGCTAGTGTATACTTGAGTGTATCGGAGGCACCGTACACCTCAGTCATTTTTGAAGATGCAATAAATTTTTGAAAAATATAAACTGTTGATGTTCTTAATTATCATAAGAACATACTATATAATAAATTTTATCTCATTTGGACACTTATAGGTCGTGCATCTAAAGGAGGCAAAAATCATGTATTTCAAATTAGTTTTGTGCGTCGATTTTGTTGTCCTTGGATGAGTGACTTACACTCATCTAAATGAGTTCAAATTTTGTATGTCACTTATTATTATTGTAACCATGAAGATCAATGGATTAGATTTTGGAAAAACATGGTCTAGATAGGAAAACACCATTGGGGTGTATGACGTGATCTGTACACTCGAGTGTATTCTAGCCTGACTCTCTATCTCTCTCTCTCTCTCTCTCTCTCTCTCTCTCTCTCTCTATATATATATATATATATATATATATATATAAAGTTTTGTATTATATGTGGTATCTGATTGGACATTTAATATTTGCATGAAGTGGCTCAGATAGCATTGTAGGGAAATATGACATAAGGTAGGAAGTGAAAACAAAATTTTTACTACCATATTCCCATTTAACTAGTGGATCGCATCAACAATTATATAATGGAAATGATGGTTTCAAGGATATACCTAGTCCTGGATCAAGTCCAGTGACAATCTCCTCATTGTTGTAGTCATGCATCAGTCTTCTAGTTGCACTGGTACGGTGTCTACAGTAGCTCCTGATCTTCACCACAAAAACCAAGTTGACATTGTCCTCCTAGCGGCTAGAAACGACCTCCTCGCCTCTATAGAAGTCCACACAGACCATCTAGAACTCTTGTTGTCCTACTAAAATGGATAGGAAGGAGTTGTCCCTCTCGTTGGTGTACTAGTCACTAACTTGCTCTCCCACAATTGTTCTCCCTTGGTATCCCTTCTATTATCGGGTAGGATTTGTCTGGGCTTTCTATTGGTTACCACAACTAGAGAGAACAACAATTGTCAGAGGCAATTGAGTTGTGTCTCTGAGAAGCCCCCAGTACCCTTCTATTTATAGGAGGGGCTAGGGTTCCCAAACTATGCAGGAGTGGATGGGATTGGAATTTCATGAATGTTCACAACCTACAACATGAGAAACGATTGATTCACTAGTAAACTGATCGGTTGGCATGTGAGATGATTGGTTCACGCAGTGAACCCTTCATTTCAACATGTTTCCCAATCACAATTGTATTATCAATTGTAATCCAATTTATACACGATATGATGTCAGAACTAATCCTTGATGCAATTCAATTGCACATCTGAACTAGATGGTTCATCTCATGAATTGATTGTCTCACGACCACAAACCAATCAATTCACTTAGTGACCCAGTCGGTTCGACCCTGATTCATCCATAATTCAGCCAATGCAAAATTCAATCAACCTAACACTCCAACTGGTCATTTCAACACACAAGTCAATCAATTAGGAGTCCAGTCAGTTGATTTCTTAATTTAATTGAATACCTAAATACTTTAGCAATCAATTCAATTATCGTTCATGATTAAAACTCCTCTTCTAAGACAGTTCCAATGTGTGTGACCCTATAGGTCCTATGTTATGTAGGTAATGAATGTCCATAACCAATTATGACATCACAAGCAAAGAGCAGTGCCTAGTCACACATCATTGCTACCCAAGTAAATGGAAATTTGGATAACAACTTCAACCTACAATCTGTGTTTGGTGTTGCAGTGTTTGTATTGTTACTTTGTTTCTAATTTCTAGATTGAGCTCGAGGCTTGGAGTAGTCATCCTCTTCAACATTCAATCTTTGTTCATTGCTATATCAAATTGGCTAAGATATATATAAGCTCATTATCACATATTGACTCACATGTGCATGGCCATGCATTTCTCAGTCTCGCTAATCAAGTGGCCATGATATCATACTCTAGTATGAGGGACAAATCCCATCTACATCACTCACAATCATCCCCAAGTGTCGTAGTGCACACAATCACCACCTTTATGAAAACCCTTATTCAGGATCACGATGGATGATATCAAAGTGTACCAAGTGACATGTGATGCGTGTAGTGACTCAGGTCTAAGAACCACAAGCACCACCAACATTTTGATAACTAACTATGACTACTATCGTAATGGTTCCCATGTGTCACTCTCATGGTGAGTATGTCTGATAAATTGTTCTCTAACAAATATCTGTGTGCTTGGTTTGATATAACATATCACGATTGATGAGATTCTGTCATCAACCAACACACACTCTAGTCTTATGTGTTATTGTTGTGTATCAACTATCCACGATAACATACGACTAGGGATATAATGAGAATGCATATACTCTTAACATCTGTATGATCTCATTATTCAAGTAACACACTTGAAGACATACATCATTGAGTAATATCATTCTCTAGAAATTTATTATGTTACTTCATTATTTCATAACTAAATAAAACGGAATAAATTGGAACCATGACTTTATTATTATTCAAATCATTTACATGTTATGCCATTATAATCATCATAAGATTGGCACTCTAGGCATACATACCAACAAGGATAACACTCATGTACTCACCTATATGAACTAATTAGATAGCCATCTAATACTCTCCCTCAAGTCAGAGCATGTGTGAAATGCATGTATGGCTTGGCAAGGAAAAATAAAAAGAGATATACTAAGCCCATACAAAACATCACTCTTTTAGTCTTCTTCCCATGATGTTGCTTCACAGTCTTTCTCTGCTTCTGTTGATTGATCTAGTGGTGTGTGCTAGTCTGACATCACAATAGATATCTCATAATTAGATTTGTTGCATCCAAGTGGAAATGACAGAACATTTTCACTAGAGGATGATGCAGACACCAAGGATGAATATGATACAAAAGTCTTGGGATCTTCATACTTAAGAATGATGTGAATGTTGAGGAGGAAGAGGATGAAGAAGTCCTTCCGTTGAGAAGACTATGACTAGACACACTTCAAATACATCTCTTAAGAAATTGGATGATGTGTATATTGAGTAAACTATGACACAACATGAACCTATATACAACAATGGATGTGGAACATGATCTCAATATCACCAGGAATGTGTTATGATGATGTCACATCTATTGTTGATGGGAATGAGTAGGGGATGATGAGTAAGAGAGAGAGAGATGGTTGGATACTAACGGTAGTGTTTGAGGAGGAGTGGGCTGAGGAGATGGCATTAATGTTGCATGTATGAGATGCAAACAATGGTGACAAGGAATCTGAGATATGGGAGAACAGACTATGGCAAGGCATTTGCTAAGAGTGGATATGTCTGTAAGTGAGTGGAGTAGTGGTGGGAGGTAGGCAATAAGGAAGCAAATAGGAAAGTATTTTTGAGTATTTTTGGTATTGTTCTTATGGGGAGGGGACAAGACATGCGTTGCTGGGAAGCAAGGTGGCTCGGGAAATTAATAAAAAGAAAGAAGATGGAGCACGATTAGAACAAAAAGAGGTGGAATTTTAGAAACAAAATAGATAATGAAGAGGGGATCAAAAATGGAATCAAAAGAGAGAATGGGGTTAGGACTATGAAAATGGAAATCAATGGGGTTGATTAAAAAAGAAAATAGAAATGTGAAGAAAGAAAAAAATGAATGCAAGGAGAGATGACATTAGAAAGTAATATAGAAAGATAATAAGGAAAAAGATAAGTAGAAAAAAGGAACTTATTGCTGACCAATATAGGAAATATAAAACGGTCATTGCTATTAAATAAAAAATGACGACATTGCTTTGGAGATAAAAAGGAAAAATGAAAAAAGAGGGAGAAAGATAAATTTTCTTTGTTAATAAGATATGGTAATTAGAAAGATATCTTGCAGGCTACCAATCTAAAATGGAGTGGAAGCTACTTAAAATAGAAGGTGGGAGATTGGCTTGAAGAGGAAGATAGGAGGTTGGCTTGGAGAAGAATCAAGGTGGCTGGCTTGGAGAGAAAGGTGGTCGGCTTCGAGAGGAAAAGGGTGCAATAAAAAAGGAAAGAGAAAGCTAGAAGGAAAAATAGCAACAAAGGGTCTGGGAGTGGCATATCAAGAAAGAAGAGGTCTCTGCCTACCGACTAGGAGTATCTTTTCTTTTCTCTCTCGTAAAGGATCTTAGACTTTCAACTACGTAAAATAGTAAATTGAAATAGATTATGATGCCTCACAAGTGATTCCAATACTTATATAAATAGAAGTCAAGACAGGGTAGCACTCATGTGCTCATCAATATGGTATTGGACTAAACACATACTCATATAATAATGACTTCTATTTAAAAAAGGAAAACCACACATGCACATCTAGACTAAATGGCATGAAACTACCTAAACCCCATCACCAGTCGACTATGTGTTTTGTGTTCAAATAAATGTTATACGTGCAAATTCTCACCGAATAACCTCCATTTGGTTGTCTCATTCTTTCATGTGAGGAGTAACATCTCTACATTACTTGTTCATGACCACACATGGTCTTATATAAGGTTGAAATCTCTTCAAATCTGACCAACAATTTTAGCTCATCTTTCCCTAGCGTGGCATTAGAGTTTTTCTTTCCCCCTTTTCGGTCCACAATAATTCTCTCATTGTTTTGGTAGCTCTAGGCATTCCATTGTGATTTATTCAAACTCACATGAGAATCAGTGGCGTATCCCCATCTATACTATACAAGAAGGGCCGTTCGGGATTAGTTCTGCAATTTTTTGAAGTATTTTTGTAAATTACAAAGGTGTCCCTTATACTGTCAATACCATACAACAAGGCTTATTCATGGGTTTTCGTGCAAATTTTCACTTACAAACCAGCCCTTAATTCCATATGGTCAACAATTTTCTGGTGGTTCTTTGCAATATTTACAGTTTTTAGTTCTAAAGAGGGGTCAACTACTTGTCGACTTTTGAGTGTCGACTCTCACCACTTCCCAAGCCTCTCACTGTTAAGATGCTCACTGCTAGGTTTTTACAGGTGGAAGGAATCAGAGGATGCAGACAGGATGAGAACCGTGACGAAAGAGGTGATCGCTCTATTCATGAGGTATTTATATTTATACTTCAAATCCCCACCACAGTTTGTTCTCCATTTGCCGACCTTTGTCGATTTGTCACCGCCTTTAGTTTTCCCTTTGCTGACCTTGATGTGGCTACAACCTTAATCACTCCGTCTAATGCCACATTGGACCCATCACTGACTATTTTCATCTCCATCTTCATGATGGTTCTCAACATGTTCATAGTCATACTGTAGACTCTCTGTCAGAGTCGGCGTTTCAAGGAGGCTCATGATGGCCCCTTTTTTAAGGATTGGTTTCCTACTGACATGTTTTACGCAATGATTCAATGGAAGAAATAACATATAGTTTCATCTTAAGAATTAGTGAAATTCCTATTTAAGGTCAAGGGAGGAAGAATTGAAGCTCACTATTTTGGCTTGAGAAGTTGCACGCCAATTTATACATGGTATATTTTATAACTTCATTTTACTTTTCCCCTCAATTACGATATTCAGCCAACTCTTTTTTTTCTTTACTTTCCAAAACTCCTCAATTTATATAGGTCTCGCTCCTCAATCTGAGTATGTGGTACCTGAAGCAGTTTGAAGCATAGGATTTGAAATATGTACTGTCGAATTAAAGGAAGTAATATAAATCAAAGAGAATCACAAACCATTTAAAAAATGTCTAAGAAACAGGGAAACTTGGCTTTGATGATGATTCCAAGAATATTTAGTGGTATAGATTATTTTATTCTTCTAATAAACTGTATATATTTTCCATCGTTGGGGGTTTCTTTAATCAATGATTTGTAGATTGGCATTTATGAAAAGTTTCAAGTTGTTTTGATTATGGAAGATGTCCTTCAATCCGTACATGGTACAACTGATAATACCCAAGTCTATTTAACCACTAAGATAAGATATTCACCTAACTTTTTTCATTCCTTTACGAATCTCTTGAATTCAAAGATCTTTCCCTACTCGCTCTTAGTATGTGGGTACCTGAAGCAATAAGAAATGTAAGATTTGTAATGTGTGATTACATATTGAAGAAAACATTTCAGATGTCAACACTACAGAAGGAATGTTATTTGAATGACTTGGCTGAATAGGTGTGACCGTGTCAGCCGTGGGGTATGTGGAACATGTAAAATAATATACCATAGTTGGTTTATTGGTTATGAGTACAAAAAGATTGTCTATGTTGAAGTTTGTGTATCAACTACTACCTCATTATTTTATTGCAGGAGAAGAGTTCGTGGGCACTGCTGCAAAGCTTGTCATGTGAGAAGCTTGTCACTCAACGTCTTTTTGTTTTTCTATTTCCAAGATGGTATTTGAGTATATATTGTGGTTACTATGGAACTGTCACTTTTTTACCACCAATTTCATGAAATTATCTCCACGGTCGACTAGGTTCATGCTTCTCTCAGTACCCCCATTTTTGTATCTTCATTGGTTACAGACGATTGTTGAAAGCTAAAGGGCTAATTCCGACCACTTTGGTTTCAGCTAGAGAAGAGAGAGGATATTTGTGACATTGGCACTAACTGGCCTGGGGAGATTGCAGACCGAGGTGGAACAAAGAGAAACTATGAGAGCCAAATGAGCCCAGCCACTCATGTGCCTATTTGGTACTGTCATGTGCAAGTTGATTCTGGCATCTAATTCATTGCAACGTATTACCTCTTTGGACATTTTTTAATACGTATTCCATGGCTGATTTTAATGAGATCAGGTACTATGTTTAAGTATGTGCCTTGGTCCTTCTAATTTTCTCATTCTACTGTTCATGGTCAACATGTCTTCATTGATTGACAGGGGAATTTGTTAGTTGGGTTATGTACTTCTTTTTGTATGCATCAATTGATGGAAGGGGGGTTTGTCCTTTACATTTCTAATACCATGTTATCATCAATGTGTTCATTTACAAGTTTAATGATTTAGTAATCTACTAATCTCTTCATTGTATCTGATTCTAGGTAATATCAACACGCATCAGTGTCTATGTGTCAATCTCCATTAAAAAATAAATTGACATTAATGGTTGTGCTTTCTACAAGATGGTGAGTCCGCCAATAAAGAAAAAGCTTCATGAGTCTTAATGGATAGAGTTATGCATTGAGTTTTAACTATCCTTATCATATATCTCACTTGACACCTTGAAACAAATAAGAAGATATCTTCCACTATGTGACGGTTTCTAGATTTATAGTTCATATTCCATTTTTTTCTAGAGTGGTTAGTCTTAAAAAGTTCTGATTCATATTTTACATCCTTTACACACTTCTGATCTTAGAAAATGCCTCAAGTCCTCTTATTCTCTTTTCCACCTTTCCTATTTCTTTTTCTTTATTGTTTTGTGAAGAGAAGCATGGATACATTTCTAGACACAGATGCAGACACCGACAAGGTACAAGATACATTAATTTTCTAAAATATAGGACACAAACACGACTCTCTGGATAAGGGTTTTTTAAATATATACATATGTGTGTATAATGTATGTATTAATATGTGTATATGTATGTATTTCTATTGCATGCATCTAAATTTATTGAAAAAGTATCTAGAATTATGTATATTTGTATGTATAATAGTATATGAATTTGAAGTATGCATGTGTTTGTGTGTATACTAGAAACAATATGTAGTAGATACCTGACTGTTGCAGTAATTTTAGTAGATATAGAAGTGTTTCTTAATAAATAAATGATAGCAGGATTGTATAAAAATATGAATCTACGTGTATTTGTGTAGTAGAAAAAATATGAAGTATCCACCTTACTGTCACATTACAATCAATAAATACAATAGAATGTAGTAATTGACTTTGCATTACTCAATCGATCAATATATTAAGATCAACACATGATGTATGATATCTAATTCATCTTGGACTTTACACGTTGAATCTTTTTAAGATATTTCATATGCAATTCAAGGTAGAATACAACTTTGTATAACATTTTCTCAATGATAAGTGTAGTTGTATGGAAGTGTATATTTGGAATTTACTCAGAAATAGGCTATCCAACAACTACAACTACATACATGTATCCAGTAAGTGTCAAGGTCGTGTCCATGAGGTGTTTGAGCTGCAAAAATGGACCAAGATAGATAGCACACATCCTATGTTACACCCCGATCTCACAATTTCCTCAAATCATGAGATTAGGGCATAAGATAGGATTTATATGTAACACAAAGAACACCCTTAACTTTTTCTTTTCTTAAAAACTCTTGTTTCTTCGCATTGAACCACATAAAACATCTTAACAAGGGAATCTGAACATTTCCTTAACTAATCAAACTTTAATAGTAAAGATACATGTATAAACATTCATGATGTCTCTCACACATTATGCACATGAAACTTGCTAATTAGCATACATATCAAAGAGGAACAACATTACACATCGTAATTACAACTCTCTCTCTTAAACTCTTACTGAGGACCTAGAGTGGCAAGGACCGACTGACTCAACTAATCCCGTACTTAACTCTTGTGGCAGATCTACACTGAAGCTCTGACCATCTTCAAGTCCACGCGGTTAACCCTAAAAATGTTTGAGTAGAGGGGTGAGCCTACTCGCTCAGTGAATGAGTACTTCATGGAAACAGACTAATGCACTAATGTGATTACAGATATAATTTAAGTAAACGATATGAAATTTAACAACAATAAATACTACACTGAGCAGTTCTAAAACAATATAATTGAAATAACAAAGAATGTAAATATTGCATCCAAAGAATAACTACTAGAAGACTATGCCCTAGTCTTCCTTAACTCTTTCATTTATAAAGAACTCTGTGAACCTATATGATCGTATTTTATATTATGCCCTGATCTTATGCAGTGTACTCTGCATAAGAGACTCGCAGTGCACTACGACCACACCGTACAAGACTTAGCGACACACCCGGGAAATGCTAAGTCTGACTACTCGTCCTGGTCTGCACAGGACTCTCAGGCACTCAAGGGCCTCAGGCACTCAAGGGCCTCACTGTACTCTCAAGCGCTCAAGGGCCTCACCGCAGGTCCTAGGCACTCAAGGGCCTCTCTGCAGTATTCTAGTACTCTAGACTCCTCCTCTAACCTGAGCACACAGGCGCAGGGAGTCAACACTGGGTTACCACCAGAATTACTCAACTGGTTGGTGTTGGATAACCCTATCAACCCTCGTGCCACCAGAATTACTCAACCGGTTGATGTTAGACACGAGTTTCACCCCAAAGGTACAGACCGCGCAATGGGGTTCTACGGTGTTCAGGGCACCTAAGTCTAACATTAACACTATAGGTACATTTTAAACAGAAATCATAACTCATTTAACATTTCTCACAAGGCTCACACGGCCTGCCATATCATATCATAAGGAACATCATAACCCATGTATTCAACATATATCATGTCTCAGTGACATCCCTTTCTAGGGCATGTCATATCTCATCACCTGCAATTTATGAGATATGTATTGAAAATAAGAAGCCCTGCAGTATGTAGATATCATCTCAGAGAGAACAAGCATATAAAGTTAAATGCGCTAGAAACATACAATTCAACAATTACGCATCACCACATCTCATATCGAGACCTTTCATATTACCATAACATGATTCATTGAACACCCTATCCTTAGGGTTTCATTTGCCTTATTCATTCATCACATGCCAACACCCTACTCTTAGGGTTGCATTTGCCTCATTCACTTTTTCATTTACCTCATTCACTTGTCACATGGCTCTCATAAGGATTTCATAGGATATAAGCATTCACTAAATAAAGATTGTTTCCAACAAATCATATGCAATCAATATAGACATGAAACCATGGAAATTTAACTAAATTTAGGTTTTCCATATCATTCACTGCGATATCATGTATCCAGAATAAAATTCAATTGAGATAACCCATGAGGTACATCCTAACAACTTATAGGATTACTAGTCCCTTTCAATAAGGTTGAAACTCTAGTGATGTCACAATTAGGTTAAACCCTAATTACATCCTTTGATATAAATCTAAAAGCATCCTCACTAGGAAGTGTTGTATACGTATCTGATATGAATCTACCATCAAAAAGTCATTCAAACAGAGAAGGAATCCGTATCATATCAATTTACAATAACTTAAATCAAACGGACATTTCAGGATTTAGAATTCACATGCTAAGCATTTAGGGATTTGGATGCTATAATCAAATTTGTGCATTACAATGTTTGAAGGAAGAACCCACTCACCCTAAGGTGTGAAAACACCTCACAACTGCAGCTCAACTCAGGGAATCTCCTATCAAATCCCTAGCAAATCTCCCAACTCTTCTTCCATTCAACTCGGGAACCTTGAAAAAGAGGGATTATGAAGAAAGGGTGAGAAAAGAGGGAATTTCGACATCATCTTGGATCAAATCAGAGCAAGGACGGAATCTTGACATGAGAGAGAAGATTCACCATAAAATTCTATGCAAGGAATCCGAACTTACTTGATTTCACCCTTCCTGGAATCGCAAAACCCTAATTCAGCAATTCCCCCACTTTCTCCACTCAAGCCCTAATTCTCCTTCTCTCTCTAGGAGCTCGTTTCTCTGGAATGAAATGACGAAGAATGAGAGCTATGTGTGTGTGTGGTTTCTGATATAAGTCAATTGAGCTGCTTGGGTCAATTGCATATTGACCCAACACTTAACTTTAATTATATTGGCTGAATATTCAGTTATACAAAAGTTACTGTAATTCGTTTATTTCAGAGATCAAACCTTCTCCAAAAATTATGGGAATTTATAACGTTGTTTATAATGGATCTATAAAGCTTATGTTAAAATTTTAGATCATTTGGAGTTACCAATAATAAATTAAAAATCGAACAGTGCACTGCTATATTGCAGTCTACAGAATATTCGGCCGAGTTTGTCCTGCACAAACTCGACCGACACCCTTACTGTAGGGATTCAAAAGTCATCCAAAAATTATTCCAATTTAACAAAGTGTCTAAAACTGTGTTTTTCAACCACAGTTAAAATTTGAGATCAATTGGATATACCAATAAAAAGATAAAATTCAATTACCACACTGCTGTAAAATTCTGGAAATGTGATCGGTCGAGTTTGAAACTCGGCCGATAAACAGGTCAGAGCATTCTTCAAAAATTCTGATATTTTCCAATGCTGTTCACATTTTATATATCCAATTGATATCCAAATTTGAAGTAAATCAGAGTTACACATAAAATACTAAAAATCATTTAGTGAGACATTCTACTTATCAAATTCTGTATTCATGTATCATCAAAACCCTATTTTGGGCCGATTAGGGTTTATGCTTCTCAAACCCTAATTCTCAAGACAAAAGAACATTTAAACTTATTATCATAGTTAAAATATCCTAATTGTGTTATCGTTATTAATTAGATTTCAAGAATGATTATTCTAATTAATCTTTGCAATTGTCTAGGTAAACCCTAGTTTATCAATTAAGCTCAGATGGGGTCGTAACAACTCTCCCCCCCTTAGAATGTTTCGTCCTCGAAACATAAACCTACAAGAAAGATACATTCAAGGTTATTCTAAGCTTCTAAAGCCTTCCATGTCATTATACTCGTGTATTTCATACCTGAATGTAGTTTTCAACATTAGGTCTTTTAATTCTTTACTAAATCACAACATATTTCAAATAGTTCTCAATGATATCAAGCAAATTCTTTATGCCACAGTCAAACATAGAATGTAAAGATAAACCACCACGCTTTCACTGCGCAACTTTGATACTCTGATACAACTATCTCAACTTATGCTGTTTAGAGAGTTCTATTGTTCTGTATCATCTTTAAGTGACAAAAGCAAGTTCACCATGCTGTTTTAAACTTTAATAACATGCTACTCAGATAGCAAAACAGTCTTAAATTAAAAGACTAGATTCAACAATCAATTGCACAATACTACTTTTGGCATCCCCATTGGGTCATGGATGCATGAGGTGAAGCATTACCACCTCATTCCATACTATCCTGTTTCGATCCTGGGACCTGTGGGTTATGGGCCCACACACAATTCAAAGTGTAACCATCATATTATATCATTTAGAGTTTCAACATCAGTAATAAGGTAATCCACAATTGTTTCAGTCATTCAAGCATTAATCATACTCAATTATCATCACTCAGTTATATTAGAGCTAGGTATAACAAGCTACACCTCATTAGGGTTACTTGTCCAGACAATCTGATTATCATCCCTTTTCTATTAATATGAGTGAATAGGTATAACTACCTTATTCAGGATATCACTCCATGTCTTCCATCATCATCCAAACTGTATCACCATATTACAAATACACAATACTAGGATGCATATCTGGTATGAATTACTACAACTATCATACACCTTTAATTAACACATAGCTTGCACAAATACACTGAACTCATATGTAGAACCAACTTTCATACCTTAATATGCCTTCAACAACTCATACATGTAAAAACAAATTCACATACTACACAAATCTAGTGTTTTCCCATATCTCTCTGCTCATTCATTACTTCTTTACTTTTTGCTACCTATCCTTTTCATATGATTATATACGATAAACATTATTAACATTGAAGGATTTAAGATACGAATAGATTATTCATCATCCTTGCTATCACACAAGAATTTTATTTCTTATCACACTTCATCATATTGTATGTCACTATTACATTCACTAGATGACCCCACCAAGGTAGTTATGCATCATATATAATTCATTTTCTTATCATTTCATTCCCACCTTGCTATTGTTAAGGAATATATGAAAGAGAAAATGATTTTAAGACTTGGAATACTTATATTCAAACATTCCCTTAATACATTCTCGTATGTAGATTTACTTAGTTATCAACAGAGATATTTGATTAATTAGCACTTGCTTGAATCTCACAACCTCTTTATTTTATAACTTCTCCATCATATTTCAAACCCTTTCTTACATTTCATAGTCCTCTTTCCCTATACTACTCTTTAACCCGTCATCTTTAATTCTAAATTTTTCTCTTATGACCATGTTGCTTATTCATATGTATGGTCATGTATACCATATTGCACATATTTCCTCCTTAATCTTTATACTATTGTGAAGTTAACGTTATGAATTAATAGTCCTTCTATTAGTTTTTCCTCATGTTGAATACATTACATATTCTTCATTTTTAAATCAAGTGGATCATGCATGGGTCAAACATAGTTTCTCTTTCAATCAAGTTTTTCTCTTCTGAATACAGTCAACCTTTGTATGACTTATTCATTCGTTAAACTACACCTATGTTCTTTGCTTAGGAACTAGTTTGTTGTTCTAGTCTTATGAATTACATGTTCATACGATCCTCTTTACTTTTATGGACCTATTGAAAGCTCAACTCTATTCTTCTACTTAGCCTTTTCTTTAGAGTTCATAAAAGCATTGTACTCTATTATATGATTCATTCATCATGATTGATTCTTGCTATCTAGAACCATACATACATTTCACATATCTTTTATATATTTCATATGTATAGCTCATATAATATTAATCAATAAACTGATTATGAACCTTATATCATGTTCCTTTATTCCCAATTAAAGGTTTCTCATATGAGGCCCCAAAATTGAACCTCAGATATCAGTTTCAACTAATTCTTAGTTGTTCTGATCTTGCCCATATGTTTCAACATCTTACTGTATGTACATTCTTACTCTGATGTGGGTCTAATTATTCCAATTCTTATTCTTATTATGCTATTGATAGGATTCATTAGATCCTAATAACGCATCCTACCAACCGGACCAGGCCAAACCTAAAATCCTGAAGCCAAGAACTACAAAGGATTACATTCTTCCTGATCTGCCACTCACAGCTCAGAAACTCGGCCGATTGGTCAGAAACTCGGCCGATTGCTTCACAACTCGGCCGATCCGCTTGAAACTCGGCCGATTAACTTGCTGTTTGATTTCTTGAAAAAGGAAACTCGGCCGAATTACATACAACTCGGACGATCAGTTTGTTGTTCGATTGCCTATTAAGGAAACTCGGCCGAATCACATACAACTCGGCCGAATCGTGTACAGACTAAAAACCTAAATAGACCTGCTGATGTCAATTTCACTCGAATCAGCGGGCGAAACTATAGAAACAAAAGCTCATTCAAAGGTCAATTCTAGTCTACTTGTTACAAAGAATGAAATCAATAAATGCTACAATTGCATAGTGTACAACAGATATTAAAGACCCATATTTCAAAGTATTGAATATTTCAATTCAAACATATAAGAGCATTTCTGTACATTTCCAACAAAAACAACATTATGAAATGTAAGTTCTATCTCCTTTTTACATTTATGCTCTTAATTCTTGTTTCTTTTCTCGTTTTCTAACCCTAACATTTCTAGGGTTCCTCTCTAGCCCATTCTTCCACTGTATACCTGGCCAGGGTATACGTGAAAGAATAGACAAAGTAGCTTGTACTGGCTGATCCAAGTACTCAGATATCGGGCCAGGATATCCAAATACTCAAATCCCCAAAGCTAACATCAAACATCTCCTATCTTCCACACTTAGGACTCTAACTTACTAACTTAATGGTCCTTGACAACTCATCCTAAGCTCTGATACCAATCTGTTACACCCCGATCTCACAATTTCCTCAAATCATGAGATTAGGGCATAAGATAGGATTTATATGTAACACAAAGAACACCCTTAACTTTTTCTTTTCTTAAAAACTCTTGTCTCTTCGCATTGAACCACATAAAACATCTTAACAAGGGAATCTGAACATTTCCTTAACTAATCAAACTTTAATAGTAAAGATACATGTATAAACATTCATGATGTCTCTCACACATTATGCACATGAAACTTGCTAATTAGCATACATATCAAAGAGGAACAACATTACACATCGTAATTACAACTCTCTCTCTTAAACTCTTACTGAGGACCTAGAGTGGCAAGGACCGACTGACTCAACTAATCTCGTACTTAACTCTTGTGGCAGATCTACACTGAAGCTCTGACCATCTTCAAGTCCACACGGTTAACCCTAAAAATGTTTGAGTAGAGGGGTGAGCCTACTCGCTCAGTGAATGAGTACTTCATGGAAACAGACTAATGCACTAATGTGATTACAGATATAATTTAAGTAAACGATATGAAATTTAACAACAATAAATACTACACTGAGCAGTTCTAAAACAATATAATTGAAATAACAAAGAATGTAAATATTGCATCCAAAGAATAACTACTAGAAGACTATGCCCTAGTCTTCCTTAACTCTTTCATTTATAAAGAACTCTGTGAACCTATATGATCGTATTTTATATTATTCCCTGATCTTATGCAGTGTACTCTGCATAAGAGACTCGCAGTGCACTACGACCACACCGTACAAGACTTAGCGACACACCCGGGAAATGCTAAGTCTGACTACTCGTCCTGGTCTGCACAGGACTCTCAGGCACTCAAGGGCCTCAGGCACTCAAGGGCCTCACTGTACTCTCAGGCGCTCAAGGGCCTCACCGTAGGTCCTAGGCACTCAAGGGCCTCTCTGTAGTATTCTAGTACTCCAGACTCCTCCTCTAACCTGAGCACACAGGCGGAGGGAGTCAACACTGGGTTACCACCAGAATTACTCAACTGGTTGGTGTTGGATAACCCTATCAACCCTCGTGCCACCAGAATTACTCAACCGGTTGATGTTGGACACGAGTTTCACCCCAAAGGTACAGACCGCGCAATGGGGTTCTACGGTGTTCAGGGCACCTAAGTCTAACATTAACACTATAGGTACATTTTAAACAGAAATCATAACTCATTTAACATTTCTCACAAGGCTCACACGGCCTGCCATATCATATCATAAGGAACATCATAACCCATGTATTCAACATATATCATGTCTCAGTGACATCCCTTTCTAGGGCATGTCATATCTCATCACCTGCAATTTATGAGATATGTATTGAAAATAAGAAGCCCTGCAGTATGTAGATATCATCTCAGAGAGAACAAGCATATAAAGTTAAATGCGCTAGAAACATACAATTCAACAATTACGCATCACCACATCTCATATCGAGACCTTTCATATTACCATAACATGATTCATTGAACACACTATCCTTAGGGTTTCATTTGCCTTATTCATTCATCACATGCCAACACCCTACTCTTAGGGTTGCATTTGCCTCATTCACTTTTTCATTTACCTCATTCACTTGTCACATGGCTCTCATAAGGATTTCATAGGATATAAGCATTCACTAAATAAAGATTGTTTCCAACAAATCATATGCAATCAATATAGACATGAAACCATGGAAATTTAACTAAATTTAGGTTTTCCATATCATTCACTGCGATATCATGTATCCAGAATAAAATTCAATTGAGATAACCCATGAGGTACATCCTAACCACTTATAGGATTACTAGTCCCTTTCAATAAGGTTGAAACTCTAGTGATGTCACAATTAGGTTAAACCCTAATTACATCCTTTGATATAAATCTAAAAGCATCCTCACTAGGAAGTGTTGTATACGTATCTGATATGAATCTACCATCAAAAAGTCATTCAAACAGATAAGGAATCCGTATCATATCAATTTACAATAACTTAAATCAAACGGACATTTCAGGATTTAGAATTCACATGCTAAGCATTTAGGGATTTGGATGCTATAATCAAATTCGTGCATTACAATGTTTGAAGGAAGAACCCACTCACCCTAAGGTGTGAAAACACCTCACAACTGCAGCTCAACTCAGGGAATCTCGAATTCCTATCAAATCCCTAGCAAATCTTCCAACTCTTCTTCCATTCAACTCGGGAACCTTGAAAAAGAGGGATTATGAAGAAAGGGTGAGAAAAGAGGGAATTTCGACATCATCTTGGATCAAATCAGAGCAAGGACGGAATCTTGACATGAGAGAGAAGATTTACCATAAAAGTCTATGCAAGGAATCCGAACTTACTTGATTTCACCCTTCCTGGAATCGCAAAACCCTAATTCAGCAATTCCCCCACTTTCTCCACTCAAGCCCTAATTCTCCTTCTCTCTCTAGGAGCTCGTTTCTATGGAATGAAATGACGAAGAATGAGAGCTGTGTGTGTATGTGGTTGCTCATATAAGTCAATTGAGCTGCTTGGGTCAATTGCATATTGACCCAACACTTAACTTTAATTATATTGGCTGAATATTCAGTTATACAAAAGTTACTGTAATTCATTTATTTCAGAGATCAAATATTCCCCAAAAATTATGGTAATTTAGCACGTTGTTTATAATTGATCTATAAAGCTTCAGTTAAAATTTGAGATCATTTGGAGTTACTAATAATTAATTAAAAATCGAACAGTGCACTGCTATATTGCAGTCTGCAGAATATTCGGCCGAGTTTGTCCTGCACAAACTCGACCGACACCCTTACTGTAGGGATTCAAAAGTCATCCAAAAATTATGCCAATTTAACAGAGTGTCTAAAACTGTGTTTTTCAAGCACAGTTAAAATTTGAGATCAATTGGATATACCAATAAAAAGATAAAATTCAATTACCACACTGCTGTAAAATTCTGGAAATGTGATCGGTCGAGTTTGAAACTCGGCCGATAAACAGGTCAGAGCATTCTTCAAAAATTCTGATATTTTCCAATGCTGTTCAAATTTTATATATCCAATTCATATCCAAATTTGAAGTAAATCAGAGTTACACATAAAATACTAAAAATCATTTAGTGAGACATTCTACTTATCAAATTCTGTATTCATGTATCATCAAAACCCTATTTTGGGCCGATTAGGGTTTATGCTTCTCAAACCCTAATTCTCAAGACAAAAGAATATTTAAACTTATTATCATAGTTAAAACATCCTAATTGTGTTATCGTTATTAATTAGATTTCAAGAATGATTATTCTAATTAATCTTTGCAATTGTCTAGGTAAACCCTAGTTTATCAATTAAGCTCAGATGGGGTCGTAACATCCTAGCTGTATCCAAAATGTTTTGGGCCATGTCCGAGAAGTGTCTGTGTACAAAATGTGTCCGACAAGGACGTGGGGGATGTATAGAAGTGTTTGTGCTTCCTAGAATTACCGAAGTCAGATCAAGCTTTTTGACCTTGAGAGACTTTTCAGCATCACTCTCATTTATTTATTTTCAATGATATTCTCAATGTTGGTTACACCCTTTTGATTAGATCTTAAATTATTTCTCTTCTTTGAATCCTTATTTTCACTTATAAAACCTCCTTGACATTTTCAATCTTTTGAAAACATATATGCAGTAGTGGTCAAAGGTTGAAAAGAAATCTTGCAATGATGTATGCCTTGACATAATTTGTTATTATGGTTGTGCACTCTAATCTATACTATATATAAAAGGCAGTTTTGGATTAGTTTTGAAATTTTTGCCACAATTTATTGAAAATACAGACTGATCCTATGTTCTGTATGAAAAATGGTTATGTAAATGATTCTCACCCAAGGGCTTCTCTGCAATGTTTACACTTTTAGTAAGAAGGTTCAAGCGTAGCCGACTCTTCACTTTCCCATCCACTGCCCTATCTGGTCATTAGGATTTGGCTGGAGTGCGGCGGCGAAAGTCAAAGGATGTATATGGATATTACGATCTGACATGAGAAACTGCTATGTGGTGCCTTTTATACTTGCTTTGTACCCGGGAGATCCTCTTCTTCTTCGTATCATATGTCTTTTGGAGACCACTCTTCCTAGCATTGATACAGTCTCAAGTCTAAATCAAGGCACTTGTAGAAGACACCAAGGGAGGAGAGCAATCGAAGGATGTGTTGGAGGTTGGTTAAGTCCACATCTAGACTGAGAAGTGCAGACTTGAGGAGCGCAGATTTGAGGAACTCGAGCATATCTTCAGCCATCAGTTGGACTTTAAGGCATGATTGGCCGATGACTTCTGCTCTATTGAGAAGCATTGCACGAATCATCGCTAGGAAAAAGTGGTCAAACACATATAAAAGTCATGGAGCACTTAGTATAAGGTGGAGTAGGAGGACATGAGTAGCCGTGCTCAACCAGTCTGAGTACAAGTTCACGCTTCTCCTTTATCTTTACGGGATTCACAACATCATTAGAGGACATTATAGCTTATCTATTTTCCATGACAATAGAATCCAAGGTACTCATAAACACTATGAGGAAACAGACTTAGTTTTTAAGAAAGATAGATAGAAATGACCAGACTAAATCACTATTTTCTTATTATTGCTCATCAATTTTTATATTATGTAACCTTTTTCATAGTAGTCATTGAACGATATTGTTGTTAAGAAGGGGTAGCTTTATATAAGTAAATATGAAACCATGAGTCTATTCTAAATATTAGATGCAAACTATGACCAGGAATTCAATCTGACAAGATTTCTTTTTCGGACATTTGAACACTACAATTTATATTTAAACGCATCGTGCTAATTTGAACAGTCAAAAGAATGAATAGCATTCCATCTATGACTTAGATTTTACCGAGCACATATGAGTCATATTTGATATCAGCAGTTTGTTTCAGCAACCGACAACTTGATTAACATGTGTTTTGATAAATTGTTTGCCATAGAGGTTGATCTTCAGATAGAGATATGGAAAAGAGTAGTTTGAAAGTCAAAATCAATAATATGTAAAGATAAGATGTGCACCTGTGCATATACCGAAGTGGACACGAGAGGACCTACCACAACCTCAATACTGTTGTGGTAAGTATATGTGTTTACTAGTTGCAGTAGATGTTTTTCATGTCAATCCCTTTATGTGTTTTTGTATTGTTTATCTAAGATGCAACTTTATGTGATTGGTAATATGGTGTGTGAGACTTGAGGATTTCTATTTAGTAGTCTTATGCTTATTCCAAATGAATCTTCATTTCATATTTGATTTACCTACAGAAAGTCTATAAAACAGTATCGAAAATGATCATATGCATTTGATGCAAAAAGATATCAAAAACCATAGAATGAAGATGTAAGGAAGCGAAGCACCTTATTTGAAGAGACAACGTGAAGATCCTTTATAAATAATGACTTGCTAATTCTATATTGTTACGTTGTATTTAAGATTTTTTTAGAGCTCCCATTCCTAAAATTTGGGTTGTAATAACAAAAGAAAAAGTGTCTTTTCTGCTATATTGTACTTTAACTTTTCTGATTTGTAGTGTATGCATATACATGGCACCTAGCGTAATAGTTCAAAATTCTGGGTATGATACATCATTTGTCCTCAGTCCCGTGCACCGCACGGGTTGATGACTAGTACAAGGTAGGGGGGCACGTGCCCTACCTTACGCTTGATACTCTACAACGATGTATGTTAATTTGAGCAAAAATTATAGCACTACAGTCCTTTGTGCCCCCCCTGATATTCCCTTCCAGCTAAAAAATTACCGAGCAAATAACCAGCGCCCCCACTAGCCAGAAAATTTGGCTTCGCCACTGATGAGAATTCTTCTTCTAGTTTGCTTCAGAGTTCCAAAGAGAAGGTTGGTGGAATATTTTCCTGTTGTCGCTCCTCTGATCCTGAAAATATTACTATCACAGCATGTCATCATGTCATTCTGTCTTCCCCTTTTGGCCTGACTTCCAAATATGTTTTCTTGTATCTAAGATTCGCCGAGCAGCGCGGTATCTCTCCCTTCAACTATTCAAAACACATCTCTCGTATAGTGGGGTGCTGATTCTATATATCACTCAAGTTCGTTTCATGGAGGAACCCATGCTTAAGCTGGGAATTGTCCTCCTCTGTCTAATTAATTTCAGTTGATTTGGACTGGATCCGACTAACAACCTTCAGACTAAAGCTGCGGAAGCATTCCCGTTCCTGGATACTAAATACCTCGATCAGGGAACCCTTGTTTGATGGTTTATTTAATTAACTTGATAAGCTTTGATAAAGTGTGGCCTAGGTTCCTATGATGCGTACCTAGGTACCTATTCCTATGTCCCATGTGCATTTAAAGAAACTAATACTTGTTTAGCGGCTGGTGACCGATTCTTAGCTGTGTTGTGCAAGTTAACCTTTAGTCCACGTCAGCAGCCGCTCATGTAAGAATGAGTTAGACGTACGTCTTATCGTGGCTTTGTCTAATGAATTGGATCATTGGCAGTCTACACCAAGTGATAGTTTAGTCCGTGTCGCTTTGGCGCATATCCTAGTATAAAATATCCCCTAGGCCCCATGCGCATTAAATGACAAGGAGACCTAGTGTTGCGGGCTTGGGACTGATGAAAAATAGTGCAAACTAATGACAGGAACTCTTGCAAGCAAGAGACGAATCTTGTGTTAATATCTGAAGAAGACCTCACAAGAGACGCCATCAATGTAGGTTTATAACGAATTTGTATTGTGACTCCTCAATCAAGGACCAGGATCAAGATTCAAGAATACGCTAGTATTGTCCACACAGTATACATGTGTCCTGACCAGCTATTTTGATTGTATTATTAAGGTCAATATAAGATGTCTACAAAATTTCCTGCATATGCCAACTTGATATTGACGGAGAGAAATGGCTTTTTTTATCACTGTTGTCAATTCAATTAAAGAACAATCTTCCCATTCACAAATTCAAAGACACATGAATGTCTTTTCATGTTTCAGTTGTGATTGTAAATGGGCATTCATGACCGCACGACCTTATCCATAGTCTTACCAACAATGAGAAGGAAATTGATACTCAACGGATTCAGTCAGATTTCTGATAATGAATTTCATATATGGATCAGTTCGAATCATATATCCAATTCTATGTCGATGATACACATTGCCATTTTTCTCACTAAAAACATCAAATTTTATTTCAAAGAATTGATAACCCAACTCTAGTAATCTTTCAGTCGCATCAAACATGTTTAAATGTGGAGACTCAATCGGAAACAGATTTGTATCTTTCTTATGATATTATTTGAATCCAGATTAGGTGACCCATATGCCATCTTTTCCAATGATATTTTAATATTTAATTGGACTTTTATCCGATTACACCAATCATGTTACTTATTTCTCCTTTCTTTTATCAGTTTTTAGAAAAAGACTAATTATTTCAAAAACATAACAAATGCATATGTGGATTTAATTGAAAATGATACGAAATAAATGTCATAATATCAATTGAGTGTCAACTGAATGTTTTCTTACAAAAAAGATCATATTGGAAACATGTTTTACGTATCTGATCTATTATATGGACAATATTTAACTAGTCAAACTTACAACATCTCATAGCAATACCCAACCTTTAGCAAATACATTTGCATAAATAATATTTACGAAGCACTCCCTTGTATTTTGCGCACCGTATATAAATGTCAATATGACGATGCCCTACAATAATCACGATAAAGTGAAACTTACTATCCATGTGAACGCATCAATGACTTGATTGGGTTCTTAAGTTAACCATGATTCCAACTAGAGACATAAAATAAAAGACTACACTCACTCACAAACAAACACATACACACACACACACACACACACACACACACACACACACACACCCCCACACACAAAGACATGTGTGTACTTGAATATACACTTATATGCATAAGAATATGATACAATGAAAGTCATATAAGGTTGGGGCTTAGAGTTGTGAATATATCAATATTGTGATTTGTTTTTTTAAAATCCAACCAAATTGATCGAATATTAAATATACATTACCTACTTAATTGTCTTTATCATATTGTACGTGTGTATCAATATTAGCTAAAATGTGCAAGTCTTACATTTATAAATTCGAGTGCTACCCCGCAATTATACAGGTGCATCTAGTATGTTTGAGATTGTCCAAGAGAGAAATGTATTGCTAGGCGCAAGCGTGTTACACTTCAATCATCTAGATCGATTTACAAAGGTTTTGGTTTGGCTTGTGATTACAATAGTCAACAATTAAAATGAAACTATGAGGATTAAACACTAAATGAATGTAGGTCATAATTTTAAGAGATCTTGATCATAGGATTTTACTTCCATTATTTGCATGTAACCAAATAATTAACATGCTACTTAACTTGCAAATGAGGTTACCATCATCATACACCTTCTGCTGATATGAGACGGTTCCCATTTCAACATAACACCCCCATGTTTATGTCAAGATTTGAACAACAACCTTATCCCCAATGTAGCCCAGCTACTCTCGTGGTCAAGGATTTGTTGCCAAGAAGAGCTACTTCCTACTTCTCTACAAATCCTCCAAGATCACATAAAGAAGCATAAGACATATAGGTTTGATGACCAAGTAAACATACAAGCAATTAACACTGTAGAAACTCATAGAGAAGTAAATTAACTGGCATAGATTAAGAGAAACAAGTTTATATGAGCAATGGCATGGGATCTACTCTTTCATGCCAAAGAAAAAGGAAACTACTCGCCCATGACCATGAAACCCAAACAATAGATACAGATTTTAGAATTCGACATGATTAGAGAATGAAAGAATAAGGAAGATCCAAAGAATAAAGAAGGGCAAGGTAGAAACCCAGACTGAGGATAAAATCCCACACTTGATGGTGCTTCTACTTGGACAACCTTGTCTCCCAAGAGGCTTGGACAAAGTGGAGAAGCTCTTGTTGCATTCTTTGAAGAAAAATGAATAAGGATGGAGGTTCTCTCCCAAGAAACCACCCTTCTTCCCCAAAATCATCTCCTCCTTTCTCTGGACTCTTCTATGAACAAAAAGTGCTTCCAAATGATGAGGGATAACTGCCCCATATGTGTGTCCTCATATTTAAAATGAGGGGTAGTTGTTTTCTAACTTTGCAGAAACTGATGAAGACACAACGTGTACAATGACAAACACATTGTGCCGTTGCGTGTAAATACTGCTTAGAATTGCTTCCGCGAAGAGTGTGTGGTGTCTCTATGAAAGACACGATGTGTAGCTGCTATTTGAGGTTGACTTGAGTGAATAACTCATGGTGTGTGTTTTTTAATACACATCGTGTTCGCTTGATACAGTAGGCTCTTTCGGTTTCTTGACTGAGTAGACACGTCGTGTTCAAGGAAGAACACGTCATGTCTCTTCTTTGTCATTGGAGGGTAATTTTTTCGGAACGATGCATGACATGTGTAAAATAACGTGTGTCTTGTTTAAAAACCTCAAGGACTCATCTAGATCTGTTGCAAATAGTTGGGGAATCCAACAAAGGTCAGATTTGGTTTCAATTAAATCCCATTTCTTCATCTTTTTTCTGTACATGTAATCATAATTATGATACAAGTAAAACAACTAAAAAGTTGGTAAATCAAGTATGATTAAAGGAGAAATGAGGCGCAAAATGGATTGAAAGTGTGTGCAAAAGTGGATGAAAAGTTTATATAAAATGTGCACATCAAATCCCCCTAATTTTGAACTATTGCTTGTCCTCAAGCAAAAAGAACATGGAAATATTTATGAAGAAGTTGTCAAGCTCATGATTCAATTAAGTGAAATGGAAAATTTTGTTTCAAGCCAATTCATTCATAGATAAAATTTATTGCAAGTAGCCATAATATCACTCTAAACATTCAAGATTGGAAGTTTTCATTTGATAAAAGTGCAAATATCTAAATGGAAGAGTCATGAAAACAACATCAAAATAGAATTTAATGACAATTCAAAACGAGTAGTGAATATGCAACCTATTTCTCTCAATTATTAAGGATGTAAGTAATGAAATACAAATCAACCAAACAATCTAGTAGCAATATCCTTTCCTTTAGATTAGAAATGAAACAAGTGCTCTAACACTCGACAATTAATGTAGATTTATGCACACGTGGAATGTCGGTTGGGGTTATTTATTTTAAGACACAACACCTAACCATCACAACTAGATTGGACTTACACTAGGTTAGCATGTTACATGGGTGGTTTAGGCATCTTTTATCAGGGTAAATATAAGAATTAGCCCATAATGATCAAGAATGAGTCAGGTTCTGCTTTACAACCATGGTGTCTTAAACTAAAAACTTTTCCCCAAGCATAGAAGAGTTGGCTGGAGTGTTTAGTTAATATGATTTTAGTCATTTATTAAAAAAATTCGTTAAGAGTTAGGCTAAAATGTGCTAAAAACTTGATAATGTCATCTAGAATGATAAATAAGGTTGTGAAGATGATTGGTCCAAGAATTTTTTTCCGTTACAGGTATGATTTTGGTAAGAATTTCAGAGGTGAACATGTGGATAAATGCAATAAATCAAGATGAAACAAGGGTTGTTGGAAAAATATTCCATTGAAATAATGCATAATATGATTTTCTTCCTTCAAATTATGTTTCGATACAAGACGGGACAAACAATTCAATCCAAGAAGAGACTTCAATCCAAACACAAGGAGCATACCTCAGATCATACTAGATTTTCCAAAAATAGGAAACCAACTACAACAAAAGCAAGAAACAAAATGACGAAAGGGAAACTACAACTATACTACTGGCCAATTGCTCCCTGCCCAAGCTTGAAATTCATAGTGTCCTCACTACATCAATCAAACTCAAGTTGATAGCAATTGGGTATCTTCCATGGAGAATCAAGAAGAACAACCAACACCCTCATGACCTACTGGGAAATGCTAGTTCAAAAGATCATCATTATCGGGAATGTCTATAGGGGTCAACTCTAGTTGAGATGGAGGTTTGGGTGGAGGCATGTCATAGTGGCCTTACGAAATATTCCACATTTCCATTCTCTGTACCATATCGTGCATAATAGAATACTACTGGCTCATCAAATCTAAATGGCTATCCTGCTGATTAAATCTCTATTGGACGTAGTCGTAAAGGCATTGCACATCGAGCATGGTCCAACTATACTTCATATGCATACTTGTGGATGGAGGTGGTGATGTGGTAGCATCTGTAGTGGGTTCATCCTCATGGTAATCACAATTACATAGATAAAACTTCCAATTGTCCTTGTTGGTCAAAGTTAATATCTCCAAATCAGGCAGTTCAATGAATCAGTCCTTATCAAAGAACTATCTAAATTTGGTATCACCATTGGTAACCCAAAAAATTAAACCAGAGGAAACAAGAAATTGTATGTCAACTAGGTTCTTTCTAGGTACAATCTCCAGATCTATAAAATTAGCATTGACCTTATGGGAAATGTGGGTGATCAAACCCCCAATCATGATGTAACCTAACGTTTTCTTTTTGAGTTCAAAGAACTCGATGAGAATGAAATACCCTGCTTTGATTTTGAAATCATTTATCATTTCCCATATAAAGAAAAGGTCCAAATCTCCACATACTCCATGGGTTTCCTTTCTTGCAAACAACCATGTGCTAAGAAGGTAATGGACATAGAGGAACATGGGGTTTTGAATATGTTCTGCCCTAGCCTTCTTTGCTTCACGGATGTCATCATCTGTTATTTTGCTCCAGAAAGCATCACTATCAAATTTTATAGGGTAAGTTAAACCACCCCCATAGTAGCATTGGAATGCCTCACCTAATTGTTTGAAGGTTAACTTGGAGTTATGAGTCAAAAGATGGAATTAAATGATATCAAATGGCTCATGAGGCTTTTTGGGGTCAATCTAAACTTTTAGTGTAGTCAGAAACTCGTAGGTAAGTCTAGGGTAAGTTTGGCTCCTCGTGCAACAAGTATACCTGAGTTCGAGCTTCTCTAGCATACCAAGGACCTCATCTCTAAATCCAGTGTCTCCATTGTGTTTTTATAGGCGTGTAGGGAGAACCCTATGAGTGATCAACATTTGGTAAGTGGTATCCTCTACCTTTGAGACTCTCAATTGAGTAGTGGAGACGTAGTTGGGGGCTGAGTAAGAGCTCTCCCCCCAGCAGTGTTTTGAGGCTTTTTTATTGGTGCTATTTCTTCTTCTTTGAGTTGTTGGATCAGGGGACATGTCATGTTCAAGGGGGGACATGATGTGCAATCCGTACCGAAGGAAAACTGATTCTAAACAATGGTACATGACATGTCTAGGAAGACACACACTGTGTGTTCTATGAAGAAGGTGATATGTTGGTTGAAGAAGATGAAGGTGTCATGGTGTGTCTCAAGTCTTCAATGGCGTGTACTCTATGCTGGCAGTGAGCTCTAGGTTAAGGATGACCTAGATCAAGTGAAGGAAAGGGGCAGAATTTACCAATTTTTGCTACAATGGTGGCATGGACAGTGTAGGAACACATTTTATTTAGGTTTCTCCGATGGATGAGAGGTGTTGTGCGGTGGAGATTACGGCGTGATTGTAATCGGAGGTAGTGGGCTCTCAAATATGGATCAGACCAGACCATGGCACTCTTGGGCAAAAGGGTGCGAACAACAGTGCTGGGCGGATCTAGAGTGGACGGAAACGGAGACAACTAGAGAAGAGGGCAACATCAATAGGAGTTGAAGTGGGTGGAGAAGGTTGCAGCTAGCGTTTCTAGAGGCTCATCATGAGTGGAGGTTGGAGAGAAATAGGTGAATGTGAACACAACTTCTAAACTTTACACTTGGTGTGATTTCTTATTTAAAATGAGGATGGCGACTTCAAACTTGGGGCTACAAATCTTAGCTCTGTCCTGCAAACACGACGTGGTCTTTGTATTACACGATGTGTACTGATGAACATGTCAGAAGCCCCTTTTTTTATTTTTGTCTTTCTTGGTGAGGACACGACACGTCAGAATAAATGCATGTCGTGTTTGGTTCCAGCTGATTGCAGTGATAGCCTCCTCTAATGCACTCCATGTGTGATTTTGCTTGTGTCATGGGACATTCTAGTGAAATACCTAACGTCTTCAAGGTGATGATGATACAACTTGCTTGAATAAAGACACAACATGTATGTTTTTAGGAAAATAGTCAGTTCTGAATATTGATGAGGACACGCCATTTGGAATTTACACACGTTGTGTGTCTTTCCACCAACTTGCTTCTAGAATGATACATATCGTGTCTGAATATTGACATGTCATGTAACTTGGAGATCAGCTTGGGTCGATATCTTGTGAGTGGAGACATGTCATGTACTTTGTTTGACACGGCGTGTCGGCTGAATATATGCAAAACTTGATTTTTTTTCTCAACACCTTAAATGATGATGATATGTGCTCATAAGGCTCTAAAATTATTACATTCAAACATGATGAATTTAATTTAGAGAAGGAAAGTTCTAGGGAAAAATGCAAGTAAAGAAATATATTCTAAGTGGGATCAACTCCCACAAGGTCCTCCGTAATAGTCCAGAGTGAGACTCTTCATTCTTCTTTAGCGTGCTCCAGAGTAGGAGTTGGATGCAACAAGCTTTCATTTATCTTTCGAGTTCAATTCAGGATGACTAGGAAGAGATCTGTGAGAAGTTTGTTGGTTTTCAAGGGCATGTTGAGCAATTTGATTCTCCAACATCTTTGTGTGTGTAGCTATGTCATCCACCTTGTTAGAAATTTGTTGGATGGTGTCTTCCATCAGTTGTCCTTATTGGAAAATTTCTTCATTTTGTTTGATCTCACATAAGAGAAAATTCTCTAGAAATGACTAAGGACTAGGTTTTGAATATGATTGAAGTTGATTGAAATTATGATTATTATTATTGAACACTGGAGGATTTTTGTTTGTAGAGGGTCTATTCCCGACAAGTTGCGGTTGATTATTCTGAAGTGGTTGGGGATTTTCAGTGTTATTGTTTCAGTGGGAAAAGTTTGGGTGGTCTTGTAAGGAGTGGGACCTGGTAGGGGACCACTGCTTACCTAATTCAAAAAAATAATTTCGTAACCCCATGAACACAAATATAACCAAGTAAAAAGGGTACAATGTTTTTTCCTCAAATAGATGAGTACAGAAACATAGTCAATGGAAGCAGAAAATAAAAATTCTAACTATTACATAAATTCATTGCTCATCTTAAGATTGGGCCTTATAGTCAAATTCTAAACTATGAATCTAATTATCACAATCATATTGTGGTGAGAAACCTTCACATCTTGGAACTGATCCTTGCACTTGGTCCTAAGTTAAGTCCTCTCCTCCCTAAACCTCAGGCTGAGCTAACTCTTGGTGGATTGAAAAACAACACCCAGAAAAAAACGAAAATAAAGGAAAATATGTTAGCGAATGTTGAGTATACATAGAGTAAAATTATTGGGCATTAATTAAAGTGAGAGAAGATTTTAAATAAAGAGATGTCAATAATGAGATGTCTGGTAGAGAAGGGTTTATCAAAATGATTTAACATGATCAAAAGATGAGGCAATTATTAACAAAGATTTGGTTAATAAAGCATTTCTTACCCTGGTAATATCAAAATAGTCATAAAGATAAATAGTTGCATGGTGAGAAATAAACATTGACTAGCATATACTAAAAAGTAGGGTAGGAACCCATATGTATTCCATACCAAAGGGCAAGAGGAATAAAACCTTATGGACAAAATAAATATAGATTTTTGCAGGGGAATAGAACCTAGTGCATGGAAGGGGAATAAAACTCAATGCCCAATATCATACGTGGCAAGGGAATAAGACTTGGGGCCTGGCAGGGAATAAAACTCCGTTCCTATAAAAAATTATAAGTTCTAGGGAAATAAAATACAGTGTATATGTGGTGTCCTACTTATAGTTATGACTAGTTGTCCACGCATGCAAATAAGTCACGAAAGAATGTAGTATAGTTATTTTCATGCAAATGATAACAATATCATTTTTTGATCAAATGGGGTCAAACGACCCAACTCATTGGTAAGTTTAGGTCAGAAGACCATCAATGTTATATCAACATTAATATAATAGGAAAATAGTAACAAGGAAGAGTACATTCACAAGATGATAGGATTGACCAAAATTTACTCAATGTCTAATATGGGAATAAGATATTTAGTCAAGATATTATGCCCAATTTAAATAGAGTAGATGTACATACATTTACTTGAGTATTAAGTCAGATATTGGATCCTAACCCTTCAAGTCTAAAGTCAACTCAACCTACACATGGGTTTAGATCCATCCGTTAGGGTTTATGTATATGTATTAAAAAACTCTAGAAATTCAAATCCATCGATAAAACCCTAGGTCAACTCATGTTAAAGACCCAACTATGACTTTAGAGTTTCTTAATGATATCTCAACTCAAAATTACAACTTTTTTATCCATGGTGTTGTATTTGGTTATTTTTAAGATCATATGTGAGAACAAACCCTAGATAACCAAATCTTTGATAAAATCCTAGATTGACACATAATTGTATGTTAGAGAGAAAGTTTAGGGTTATTGAAGATGGATGTGACTCTAACATCTCAATATTATCTTTTAAAACCTATATTTAAATATTAATGTGACATTATGAAGATTTAAAACCATAAAAATCCAATCTTTAGAACTCATGAATCAGTCGATGATATATGTATGGAAAGGTAGAGAAAATTCTCAGGATTCTAAAACTTATTTTTTTGTAATTTTTGGAAAGTAGAGATAAAGTTATGAATTTTCAAAGTCCTGACCAATAAGAATTTGCCAAAAATCAAAGTTAGAGTATCGGACCCAATCAACCAAGGTCCACTCCACCAAGTTGGACCAATCACATGCATCCATTCATCTTGGGCCATCGCCAGCAAGGCACCAACTCGTTAAAGCGGATAACAAAAATTAATGACGTAATTACCAAGATACCCCTAGTAAGACTACTTCATCAGTGATGGTGTGAGGGGAAAAAGAGGAAGACCACCCCTCAAAATCCTTCTCCATTGCTCGGCCAAGCCATGTCTATGAGCGAAAAATAGTTATGATGAACAAATTTTGGGGAAAACTGATGGGTGTTGGATTACGTTGAAGAAACCTGCCATTCATGAAGAACCAAGGTCAAGGAGGCGTACTGTGAGAGGAAACAAAATCGGGAAAAGCTGAATGCAAAGATAATTCACTGCAAACTTGGGTTAGAAATTGGGGTCAACAACAGGTGAAACGATGGTGTATGTGGAATTTTTAGCCACCAAGGAAAAGGTTGGGATCCCCCGAAATCAAAGTAGGGGTGACCTTTATATAAGGTTGAGAATCAGGGTTTATAAAGATCATAGCTTTGAGAGTCTTGGGGCTAGGATTAGGCATTCCTTGAATTTTCCATAATAGGGCAAGAGTAGGGTATGGTTTGATGTGTTTATGGATGATGAATCTATAGGCAAAGAAATCTCATGAAGAGGTTAGGTATGGTGAGAGAAATCACCATTTTTCAAAGCAGAAAACATAGGATTGATTTCCTAATCCGGATCTAGGTAGATGACAAACTACTGATCATATAGATCATGGTCCAAAAGCAATAAAAAAGTGTGCATCCAATTGTTGTATCGTGACATTAATGCTTTCTAAAATCGAATTTGATTAAAGTGACACATATTTCAATTTCTTTTCTTTCTCCTTCAAATTGGGTCAGTAAATAACCTCCAAATAAAGTGAAATTTTATGGGTAAGGTAATAAGGACCCAAAGAATCCAATTTTGGAGTCAAAATTGCCTATTAGAAAGCTTTAATGCATGAAACAATTTAAGGGGAAGTGTATTTTCTTCATATTATTGCATCCCTTTTTTATTTATTAACCAAATTTCGTGTGTAACTCTCTCTTAACCATACCTACCTATAGGAATATAGAAGACTGGTTTTAAATTTAAATGCCTTAATTCTATAATTTTGAAAATTATCCCAAAACTAATGAATCACCCCACTTTCTTATTTAATGGCTTCAATTCTTTGTACTTTTGTATTAATCTCATATTGTAAGGATATTAACATCCTAGTACCTACCAATCTAATAAGAGGGTTTCAAAATTTTAAGTTCATGTTATTTCCTCAAGCTTGGGTTTGTTACAACACTCCACCCTTTAAAAAGGATTTTGTCTCTGAAATACAAACATCCTAAATTAAGAGTCCATAAGCTACTTCTATACTATGAGTATAATCTTACTATAGGGTGCAAGGTTTGCTGAGGGTGCCACATTAGTTTACCCAGAGAGGTATACCTTAGAAAAGTTTTAGTTATTTCAGATGTTTTAGTTTGATTTAAAGCCTAAGAGCTAGCTAATGTGTTTTTAGTCCATCAAGTTTTTTAATTTTTCTAGAGATCAACATTTTTAAAACCCTTCCTAGAGAACGAGATACTAAAAATCAACTAGTCTATCTATATGGAATCATGTTGTATGACAATTATGTTCCCATAGATATTTTCTAGGTCAAAGGTATCTGTAAGGACCCATTCCTAAATTACTTTAATTCCTAGTTAGATCTTACTAAGCATCAATAGTTATTGATTTAATTTTCTCCTAATCTGGTCAAATATTAATAAAAAATATAAACCTTGTTTGTTAGATTAATATTGTGAATGATTAGGTTAGTAGGGTTAAAAATTTAAAACCCTAGTTGCATGAAATCATCAATAGAGAATGTGATGATGAATTTGGAGTTGAGTATAACAGTCTAGTAAAAGATTTTTATTATTTTGTGTGTGATTCATATTACTTTGAATTTTGTATATGTATTGTATAACTCAATTATTCATGTTAGTGAAAATACTCAGAATTTTTAGAGTTTTCTGGACCTATTCATCAGTCGACTTTTCCCCAGGAAAAATTCAGCCGATCATGCTATGCAAACTTAAGTATAGAAGTGTAATATTTTATTTTTTATAATTTATTGGATTATCCAATTAATATCAAATTTTAACTGATGGTTTAATACTCCGTTTTAAAAAACATATTAAATTTTCCAAATTTTTAGAAGAAGTTTTGTATCACAACAGAACCTTGATCGGTCGAATTCTGAGGGAGACAAACTTGACCGACCAAATTTTTCTGGAAAAATAAAAAAAGACTGAAAAATATTTATAATTAATTATTCCAAGCACCTTAATGAGTATATAGGACTCTATTACGACCCAAGCACCTCTCATTTCCATCCCACACTTCAGAGCTTTGTAATTCTTGAGAAAGGAGGGGATTTTAGGGTCAAGAGAATCTAAAGTGGAAATTTTAGATTTCTGGGTTTTCTCTTTCCAAGGTTGGTAAATTATGTATAGATCATTAATATTTACTAGGTTTATTTGCTTATATTCTCTCCTATGTATAGAACTCATCACTTCCTTGATTTGGATCAAAATAATCCAAATTAACCTCTTCTTTCATTCTTTCTTCTTCAATTCTTGTTATGTTGAGTCATCGCACGATTCAAACGGACCACATTACCACGATAGCGTGCGAGCAGTGGAGGGAGAGGTACGATTCTTTAGAGTTACAGTAAAGGAGGGGCCTTCCGAAATTGAGCCCCAGCTTCCTGCCAATCGCTTACGATAGGATCTTGCTGCCGAATGCTTTCGATAGCCTGGAGTAGGCCTCCAACTAGGGCATTAATACACCAACGAATACAAGAGTAGGGAAAGAAAGGGCCCGAAGGGATAATCCCTGTCAATCTTTCTCATCTTTCCAGCATGTCTTTCTCCTTTGCCCACGTGGCGGTGTAAAAGAATCCCTTAACAATTACCTATTTTGGGGCTTTGCTCTTTGCTTGAGATTATAAAGATGATTATCTATCGGCATCTGAGTCAGTTATAGAATCTGACCTTGGCTATAGGTCCCATAGGTCATTCTTCAGGAGAAGTCTCGAAACTCCACTAGTCAATTGATAGGATCATGGCAGATACATTGGCTTCATCGAGATCGGATAGCGCATAAGAGTTTCAGAATGAGAAGATTCTCTTTCTACAGTCCCGACATATTCTGCCTCTTCCTTGCCCGCCTCAGAATATTCCTTCCTTTTCGACTGGTGGGACGAAGTCGCATTGATTGAATCGGTTCTGGTCTTCGCTGAAAAGTGAGGCTTCTAGGTTCTTGAGTGAAGAGGAGTAAGAAGATTCTATTTTCTTGAAGCAAGGACTTGATTCAAGAATTAGCAGTAGTATCTGGGCTACAAATGTCAGGTGTTTCACACTTGAGGTGAGTGGTGTAGGTTCATTTGAAAACTATTAGTGAACTATAATCCTAAATCTCCTCATTAAACCACAATTGGTGGAAATTGAGAACTCAAATAATGGATTGGATTGTTTGCTTATTTGACCTTGGATATGATTCTTGTATTGATCCTCGTAGATGAATCAAGTGGATTTTATATTATCTTGATCATGAGTAATGTAAATTAAATTGAATTCGTATTGCATATTCTTATTACATATACATTGCAAATACCACATATTATTTAAATATGGAGTGTTGTCTATGATATGTGAATTTTTGAGTTGTGATTGTTTCATGCAAATTTATATGATGGAAAAAAGATATGTAGGGTATCTATAATCTGAATTGAAACATATATATATATATATATATATATATATATATATATATATATATATATATATATGAAACCCTAATCCATATATCCTAGGATTAGAATGTGAAATCACATATGTGCCATATAATAAACCCCCTATTTTCCTTAAAGTGAGTAAATGCATTTAATATCTATTATAACCTAATCATCTAGACAGGAGCCCTGAACACTATGATTTTCCCTCGAGGTCTGCTCTGGGGAAATGAAATAGATTCCTTCTAATAGTCCTTGGATTATGAAAAGGAATGTCAGAGTGTGATTCTAGACCTTGAAGGCTAGGTCACCAGAATTTAGGAAAGATTTCAAGATGAGATGCTAACCTAAATTCTCTTTTGCTGAGTGAATGAAATGCATTGGATTTGAAACACTGTTATGGAAATTGTGATCTTAATGTGAAAGGGATCAGTAGGGATAGCTTTGTTTAGTATCTCATATGTGATGCCCTAGCTTTGATATTTATGTCATTAAACCTATCTCATGTACCTAAGATGAGGCATGTAAGGTAGAGAGGCTTTATGCTCTTACCTAGCCAGTGTTTGGCAACTCTGAGGTAGACCAGAGTCTGTTGCTTATCTTAGGGTTTCCGGTTAACCCTAAGATATGGACAGTGAGTCATTGACACGAGAACCTAATGTGGTGACTTTTACTTGATTAGGTACAGATCAAGTAACTTAAGGGCAAACCTAATAATGAATCTTGATAAGTCGAGAACAAGATTTGATTATCAATATCCGATTACATGTTAGTTCTATTTGTTATTTCATATTCATCTCATGTAGTTTATATCTGTCAATATCTGCATGATATTTAGAATTGTTTGATTTAATCTGAAATATACTTGTCTCTGATCAATTTTAAGAAAATATTAGTTCAATGATAGTTTTGTCTTGAACCTATTCCACTCACTTAGTGTGTTGATAAGTGGTGGTTCAAATTTTTATATGTACTGATTCAACTTCAATTCATCCAGGAGCTTCTCATCTGTAATCATCTTTTCTTCACCATTTGAGGTGGAGAATTGTGTTCTTGTTGTAGGTTATATGTATAGGTTGTCCCTGTACTAGGGAGTTTTGGGAGGGTATGCGTGCTTGTAGTGATGTACTTTATCTTGATCTAGGTTGTTGATGTGAATGTAATAGTGTAACTTTCTACTTCATGTTGTATTAGAGTTTTATCATGAATAATGCTTACATCTCAGACTTGCTTATATATGATCAGTTGAAAATGAATAGTACTTAGTTGCTTGTGCCAGATCTGGAATTAAATGGAAAAAGTTATTTGTGTTTTTCATATAATAGAATTCCTTGATTCCAAGTATTAATTTCTAATTTGAGATTTAGTGTGGTTAGTATGGATAGCATCGTGGGGTCTTAGAGGTGGGGTCCCACAAATTGGGGTATCAGAGCCTAGGTTATTTTTAGTGCCTATGTACAGGGACATTAGACGAGTCTATGAGTCTTATCGAATCCTTCAAATTATATAATGATATATGGCATGCTCTCTTTTCTTTCATATCATGGCTGGTAGAGGTGAAGAACGTGCGGAGAGTCATTATGTGGCACCTCTATTAGGTGGTGCTAGGGATGAACCAGGGCAAGAAGATCCTATTAAAGTAATGGATCAACACCATGAAGTGACTACCTTATCTACCACTGATCCTCTCTATGCTATGGCAAAAAGACTAGTGTCGGTGAAGGCTCATGCAACAACAGGGGTAGTCCCTCCATCTCCTACAAGTGTTCCTGATCCATTGTGTGATATTAGTAGGTCTTATGAGAGGCTAAGAAAGATGGGTGTCTATGACTTCTATGGCACAACTGCTCCTACAGAAGCAGATGCTTGGCTATATGAAACTGAAAAGGTGTTTAAAATAGCTCATGTATCTGATGTAGAGAAGGTGAACCATGCTACTTATCTCCTAAAAGGTAGTACAAGTCACTGGTGGATCATGGAAGAGACACACCTGGCTGAATAGAGTCTGACATGGGCTGAATTTAGAAAGAGGTTTGAGTCCCGCTATTATCCTACCACATACATACGTGACAAGATTCGACAGTTTGAGACTCTAAGGCAGAGACAGATGACAGTGATTGAATATGAGTTTCTATTTCTTGATTTGCTTAGGTTTTTTCTGCAACTATGTGTCACAGATGAGGATAAGATCAGGCATTTTGAACAAGGTCTAAACTATGATCTGCAGGAGAGGATAGCTGTGATAGAATCTAGGTTAGATTTTCATGCCTTTGTCGATGCAGTCAGGCATGTGGAGCGTGTCATTCAACAGATGCGGGAGTTTGAGACTCGCAAGAGGACAGGTGGTGAGTTGAGTAGGCTAGGACCTAGTGTACAGTCGAGGATGACTAGGCCGCCTACATATCCTTCTAGGAAGCCAGACATGCCAGCTAGTGCACCACCACAGATTCCATATGGCAGGGGTACTACTACTTTTGCAGCTAGGGGACCAGCAGCACAGAGGAGACATAGTACAGGAACTGTGACAGGACCTCATAGGCTGAGTTTTCACTCAACACCACCACAATGTACATACTGCAACAGGTTTCATAAAGGTCCATGTTGGGGCCCTGATTTCAAGTGTTGTTTTCTATGTGGTCAGGAAGGACATTCTGTTAGGGATTGTCCACAGAGAATTCAACAACAATTAATGACTAGAGTACAGAGACCAGTGTCACCACAAAGCTCAAGCATAGGGTACGCATCACAGGAAGGTTCCAGTACTCAGGGAGCTACAATACATCAGGGTAGAGGATGAGGTCGAGGTAGGCAGCAGGCGACAACCAGTGCTTATGCTTTGACTCAGCAGGAGGGAGTTGTTTCTCAACGTGTTGTGACAGGTCATATTTGTTTAGTTACATCCATTCTTATACCTATTACAATGTTGATTGACCCTGGTGCTACACATTCTTTTGTGACTCAGGATGTCATAGCTAGAGGTCATCTTTCTGTTGAGGAGCTACCTTATGATTTCTTATTGGAGATACCTATTGTACAACCTACAGTTGTGACAGAGGTTTGTCCAGGATGTGTTCTAAGCTTTAATGGACAATGCATACAAGTGGACTTATTAACACTTGAAGTGCATAGCTTTGATTTTATTCCATGCATGAATTGCTTAGAGTAGTATCGAGTGAAGCTAGATTGCTTTACCAAGGAAGCTATCTTCTCTAATGGAGATATTTCTTGGATCTTTCAAGGCGATAGGAAAGTACTATCTACACGTTTGATATCTTCTATAGCTGCTGAGAAAATGATGAGGAAGGGATGCACAAGTTATCTTGCACATGTAATGGATACTAGGGTTGAGAACGTTATCCTATCTATTGTACCCATAGTAAAAGAGTACAATGATGTTTTTCCTGATGAACTTCCAGGATTACCTCCAGTTAGAGAGATTGATTTTAAGATCAATCTAACTCCAGGCACTCAACCTATTGCACAAGCACCATATCCCATGGCTCCATCTGAATTAAGAGAGCTAAAGAAGCAATTGCAAGAATTGCTTGATAAGGGTTTTATTCGACCAAGCACATCGCCATGGGGATCACCAGTGCTTTTTGTAAATAAAAAGGATGGCATAATGCGTTTGTGTATTGATTATAGGCAAATAAAAAAATTCACTATCAAGAATAAATATCCTTTGCCTACGATCGATGACCTATTTGATCAATTAAGAGGGGCAACAATGTTTTCTAAGATTGATTTGCGATCAGGTTATCATCAACTCAGGATCAAGGTTGAAGATGTCCCTAAGACAGCTTTTAGGACTAGATATGGGCACTATGAGTTTTTAGTTATGTCGTTTGGACTAACCAATGGACCAACATCTTTTATGGATTTGATGAATAGAGTATTTCGTCAGCACCTTGATCAGTTCATTGTTGTTTTCATTGATGATATCTTGATATATTCTATAAATAGGGAGCAACATGAGGATCATTTACGGTTGGATTTACATTTACTAAGACAAAATAAGCTATATGCTAAGTTTAGTAAATGCGAGTTCTGGCTATCTGAGGTGGCATTTCTAGGCCATGTGATTTCCTCTAAAGGGATTTGTGTAGATCCTAAGAAGGTAGAATCTATAATTCACTGGGAGCAGCCCAAGACACCCATTGAAGTGAGGAGTTTTCTTGGTTTAGTAGGATATTAAAGAAGGTTTATACAAGACTTTAGCATTATTGCCATGCCTTTAACTCGTTTGATGAGGAAAGAAGTCCAATTCATATGGACAAATCAGTGTGAGCATAGCTTTCAACAATTGAAGAAGCTATTGACATCTGTACTAGTCCTAACTCTTCCTGAGATAGGGAAATGTTATGTTGTATATTGTGATGCTTCTAAGAAGGGTTTAGGTTGTGTTCTTATGCAAGATGGCAAGGTGGTGGTATATGCTTCTAGACAGTTGAAGAAGCATGAAGAAAACTACCCTACGCATGACCTCGAACTTGTTGTAGTAGTCTTAGCATTGAAGACATGGCGACATTATCTATATGGAGAACCTTGCCAAGTATATATTGATCATAAGAGAATGAAATACATCTTCACACAAAAAGATCTAAATATGAGGCAACGTAGATGGCTTGAATTGATTAAAGACTATGATTGCACCATTGATTACCATCCTAGAAAGGCAAATGTGGTGGCAGACACATTGAGCAGAAAGTCATCATCTTTTATGCCTTCTATAGAGATGAATTCCATGACATGCATTAGAAGGGACATGCTTTTGTCTTTGAGGGAGATGAATGTGCATATGGATATGTCATCTTCTGGTGGTCTTTTGGCACAACTCCAGATAAAACATGTGTTGGGGCAACAAATTAAACAAATGCAAGGCACCGATCCTTATATTCAAACTTTAGTGAAAGAGATGCAAGAAGGGAAAAGAGAAGGCTTCCACTTCACTAATAAGGATCTTTTATGTTTTTAGGGAAGGTTATGTGTCCCAGATCAGGCAGAGCAAAGAAATATTGTGCTTGAGGAAGCACATTCATCTATGTATGCAATGCATCCAGGTAGTTCCAAAATGTATAAAAATCTCAAAGAATTGTATTGGTGGCCTGGAATGAAGAAAGATGTAGCTGATTCTGTTGCAAAATGTGCTATATGTCAGCAATTAAAGAAAGAACATCAAAGACCCGGTGTATATTTGCAGCCTTTGCCTATACCAGAGTGGAAATGGGATCACATGACTATGGATTTTGTAGTCGGTTTACCCCATTCCTCTAAGGGACATGATTCCATATGGGTTGTCGTAGATAGATTGACAAAAATAGCTCATTAAAGTCTCGTGCATAATAATAAAATACAACCCTTTTGGTAATAAGAGTGATGGTAAAGTGACATAATTAAATAAATAATAATGATTATGAAATAAATACAATGATGTCAAGCCAAAAATGTTAATCTTTAAAAAGAGATCTCAAAAGTAAAATCTAATGTGAAATTCGAATTCTTTGGGTCCCAATTGCCTTAGGGGTCAAGTTTCACATTATTTACATGATAATAATTAATTTAATTCAATTTGGAAAAGAAGATATGAGTTTAACTCAAAATATAAAATAAAATAATAAATGACTCCAAAAGAGGAAAATAACTTCAGATTTTAAATCTACATACCAAAATTAGCCTACATGTGAATTTTCATCTAATTTGAACAATCTTAAATATTTTAGTTAATTTAGGCGAGAGAATATAATTTAAAGAACAAAAATATTTCATAATATATTAAAAAAAATAGTAAAATCATGTTGCTCATGTTTAGTATTGCTTATAGGTCAATTTTCATATTTTTAGAAAGTTTCTAGATGCCTCTAATTCTTTAAAAGGATAAAATAAGTGATAAGATTTAGATACATTAAATAAAATATTAGATATTTTCAACAAAAAAACTAATGCCAAAATTGGATTCCTCACCCTAAAATAGATAACCTACCAAATTTGGATTTATTTAGACTTTGTTTGCACCCTCAAAAAATTATAGAAATTTTGTACATTTAATGCATCAAAAGAAGAAAGTTGGAAGGTTGTATTAAATGTCACTCATTGCTTATCCACATCGACCATCCGATGCAGATCAAATGACTAGCGAATTGTCTCCTAGCTTAAGTAGGAGAGACCTTCATAAACATTAAACGTGGACTAATGGGGTTTGGTTTTTTTGGACATGACTTTCTTATTTCTTAACGAAACTTTGTGAAATAAGTTGCATTAATTTTCAAATCAAAATTCGCATCTTTTGAGCCATTATACGTCTAATTTCATCTTAATTATAATAAATTCCCAATATTTCTCTCTGAGCTTCTCAAACCTCCCTCTCCATAAGCTCTAGAACTAACCCTGCACCTATAAATGCCTCTACCCCAACCTACCTCGAATGCTTTACGAACTTCCTTTTGTCCCAATTCGTTCTTAATCATTGTGTATTGTTTCTACAAGTCCAGACATTAGACTGTGATGCCGACGTGCTGTTCTTCTTCTTCTTCATCGCTTCAACCCAATGCAATTTGTCCATTGGTATGATCTCTCAGTGCATTCTCTTCGTTTCGGTAGCCTCAAATCGACAAATGATCTCTGTTTGTGGATTCGCCCAAACCAACCGAACTCCACGCATGTTGCTTCGAGAAGCAATGGTGGGAGCTAAGTTGGGGATGATTCTTGTATGTGTAATCTCAGTATTACCCTCCAACTTCTCTTCTTTCTTTGTTTTCTCGTGCATGTGTATATTGGTCGTTTGGAGTTTGTTTTCCTTTGCTTTGACATTGTTGACTTGGCCGCTGACCATGTGACATGGCTACTCCATTTTGAGCCATATCATCGGGATAGCCCTCTCCCCATCTCTCTTCCTATCTCACAAGTTATATGTTGATGGGACTTTTTAGTGGTTTCTAATTGACCGAAATTGAAAAGTTCATAACTTCTGTTCCGCTTATCCAAATTTAATTAATAAATATATTTTGGAATCGAAAAAATGTGATTGTTCTAATAAAAATAATTTTCAGGTTTGATTTTGAGTTTTTTCGAAAGTTGGTTTTTAGAAAATGAATTTAATGCATGAAATCCATTAAAATTACATCTTAATCATCATAACTCCAAAATTGATAAAAATATATGTTTTTTTAATTAGGAGAACCTAATAAGATCATTGGTGAGGTTTTTGGAGTTAAAATTCGAGATTTTGTAGAAAGGTATAGAATTAAGGTTTCTTTACATATTATACATTATAAAACTCTAATACAGGTGAATATATTGTGATTAGATAAGGGTGATCTTGGAAACAACTAGATTGGTGAAGAGTGTTTCTAGGACTCCGGTCTAAGGTATATATGCATCTCCTATTATTCTTTTTGAGCAATTCACCAAAATTATCTTTCTCTTGGTCCTATGAACATTAGCTTGTACACGAAGTCTTTTCTTTTGAAAACCATGGTTCATGTGAACTACCTTATTTATTATTGATCTTGTGATCATGGATATTCTTGTAGACCCTCACTTATGTTTTGAGCATGTTGGACTTATTTGATGATATGTGCTTCTTTTTCCACCATGGTAGTGGATGTCTATATGGCACGTTATGTGATGATATTTGGATGGATGTTCTCATCCTTCCTATTCTCTTATGCTTTTAATCTCTTGTATTTTTGCTTATCTTTTGTTATGCACCAGACAAAAATAGATATGGTCGTTACAATGATGGTCGTCAACATGAAGAAGAACGTAGGGATGAAGATCGTCGCGAAGAAGATCAATGCAACCAAGAATGATGCTACAGATGCCAAAGAAGACACTACCATAACCATCGTGACAGTGAGAGAGAGCATGGTGATTGGGATAGCAACAGCAAGGACGATGAAGAAGGGAAGACTCTTAGAGAACTAGTAGCAACAAGGGCCAATGAATCTAGATGCTCGATCGTCATACCACACTTTAATGCAGCAAATTTTGAGTTGAAACCATCTGTCATCTTAATGATCCAGAATAAACCTTTTTACGAGAATTCGAGGAGTGAAAACCCATACCATCATCTCAATGCATTTAAAAATATATGTGATACCATCAAGATAATGGAAGTCCCACAAGAGGTGATATACTATAAAGGCTTTAACTTCTCTTTGGAAGACAAGGATCTATCTTGGTACCTCAATCTCCCTCACCAATCTATAGATGGGTGGAGACCCCTGGAAGCTGCTTTCGTTACTAAGATTTATCCTACAAAGAGGACCATCCGCAACATGATGAAGATCACTTCTTTTGCACAGAAGCTGGGAGATAACTTGCACAAAGCATGAGAATGTTTCCAAGAGTACCAAAGAGATTGTCTACACCAAAATTATCATAAAGGGTTTCTTGTGACCACCTTCTATAATGGGCTGACTCCTACCAAGAGGACTTCGTTAAATGCAGCTGCTAGCAGTGATTTCCTTGGGAAGAAGCCAAATAGGACCATGAAGATAATAGACAACATGGTTGCACTGTTCAAGCATAGACTATGACAGGAATGACAGAGGGTCGACGAGGAAAGTAGGGTCTGAAGGACAGTCTATTGAACCCAAGGCTTTAGAGACCATAATGGCACAAATCTAGAAAATAGCAACTGATGTGAAACAGCTAAAAGAAACTGGAGGTAAGGGCAAGAAGCATACCGAGAAGGTCATGAAGTGTGTCACCTGTGGAGAAGGAGGGCATGGGGTTGATAACTGTATCTACCCCAGGCCTGAGGAAATTGATGAAAGAAAAAGTGAAGAAGAGGTGCAGAATGTTTCCTATGCCGACTTTAAGAGGACAGACCACCCTGATTTCCATTATGGAAACAAAGATGCAATCGAGAATTCACACCAGATGAACAACCCACAAAAATCACCCCTAGGGTTTGAAAAGAGGAGCGAACAGACCTAATATACACGAACAAAAAACTATCAGACAAATAAGAACAACTATAAAGGTAAGAGTAAGAATATGAACCGTCAAGGAACATGACCGAGTTAAGGGTAGAACCAAAACTAAGGGTCAGGGTAGGGAACAGATAACAAACAAACAAATTTAGTCACCCAGCTATTTGATTTCACTAAAAGGCAAGCTACGGTGAACAATCAACAGAAGATCTATGTAGACTGCATGCGTAGACCTCTTGAATTTCAAGTAGGAGACCTAGTATATCTAAACATTTCTCCTTGGAAAGGTGTACTTAGGTTCGGGAAGCGGGGTAAGTTAGCTCCTAGATATATGGGACCATACCCTATTCTACAATGGGTTGGAAAAGTAGCTTACCGACTTGAGTTACCACCTAAGCTAGAGAAGCTACATGATGTGTTCCATGTATCTATGCTAAGGAAGTGTCATCCTGATACTGATAAAATCTTCTATCCATCTGATGTACAGTTAGCAGATGATGTGACTTATGAGGAAGGCCCAACTCAGATCATGGATAGGAGGATTAAAATGTTTCATAGACGTGAGATACCTATGGTGAAAGTCTTATGGAGACATCATGGAGTTGAAGAAGCAACATAGGAACTTGAAGATGAGATGCAGAGATGCCATCCTGGCCTTTTCTAGAGTTTTGGGATGAAACTCTGAAAGGAGGGGAGATTTGTAAGGACCCATTCCTAAATTACTTTAATTCCTAGTTAGATCTTACTAAGCATCAATAGTTATTGATTTAATTTTCTCCTAATCAGGTCAAATATTAATCAAAAATATAAACCTTGTTTGTTAGATTAATTTTGTGAATGATTAGGTTAGTAGGGTTATAAATTTAAAACCCTAGTTGCATGAAATCATCAATATAGAATGTGATGATGAATTTGGTGTTAAGTATAACAGTCTAGTAAAATATTTTTATTATTTTGTATGTGATATATATTACTTTGAATTTTGGATATGTATTGTATAACTCAATTATTCATGTTAGTGAAAACTTCCATAGTTGTTAGAGTTTCTTGGATCAATTGATGGGTCAAGTTTTCCCCAGGAAAAACTCAGCCGATCATGCTATACAGGCTTAAGTATAGCAGTGTAGTATTTTATTTTTTATAATTTATTGGATTATCCAATTAATATCAAATTTTAACTAAAGGTTTAATACTAAGTTTGAACAACATATTAAATTTTCAGAATTTTTGGAAGAAGTTTTGTATAACAACAGAACCCTGATCGGTCGAGTTCTGAGAGAGATAAACTCGACTGACCAGATTTTTCTGGAAAAATAAAAAATGACTAATATTTTTTTATTATTAATTATTCCAAGCACCTTAATGAGTATATAGGACTGTATTACAACCCAAGCATCTCTCATTTCCATCCCACACTTCAGAGCTTCTTAATTCTTGAGAGAGGAGGGGATTTTAGGGTTTGGAGAATCTGAAGTGGAAATTTTAGATTTTTGGGTTTTCTCTTTCCAGGGTTGGTAAATTCTGTATAGATCATTAATCTTTACTAGGTTTATTTGCTTCTATTCTATCCTATGTATAGAACTCATCACTTCCCTGATTTGTATCAAAAGAATCCAAATTAACCTCTTCTTTCATTCTTTCTTCTTCAATTCTTCTTCTTCTAGGTTCTTGAGTGAAGAGGAGCAGGAAGATTTTATTTTCTTGAAGCAAGGACTTGATTCAAGAATTATCAATAGTAGTTGGGCTATGAATTTCAGGTGTTTCACACCTGAGGTGAGTGGTGTAGGTTCATTTGAAAACTATTAGTGAAATATAATCCTAAATCTCCTCATTAAACCACAATTGGTGGAAATTGAGAACTCAAATAATGCATAGGAATGTTTGCTTATTTGACCTTGGATATGATTCTTGTATTGATCCTTGTAAATGAATCAAGTGGATGTTATATTATCTTGATCATGAGTAATGTAAATTTAATAGAATTTAGATTGCATATTCTTATTACATATACATTGCAAATACCACATATTGTTTAAATATGGAGTGTTGTCTATGATATGTGAATTTTTGAGTTGTGATTGTTTCATGCAAATTTCTATGATGGAAAAAAGGATATGTAGGGTATCTATAATCTAAATTGAACATATATATATAGATATATATCTAAAACCCTAATCCATATATCCTAGGATTAGAATGCGAAATCACATATGTGCCATATAATAAACCCGTATTTTCCTTAAAGTGAGTAAGTGCACTTAATATCCATTATAACCTAATCATCTAGATAGGAGCCCTAAACACTGTGATTTTCCCCCGAGGTCTGCAATGGGGAAATGAAACAGATTCCTTCTAATAGTCCTTGGATTATGAAAAGGAATGTCGGTGTGTGATTCTAGACCTTGAAGGCTAGGTCACTAGAATTTTAGAAAGATTCCAGGATGAGATGCTAACCTAAATTCTCTATTGCTGAGTGAATGAAATGTATTGTATTTGAAACACTCTTATGGAAATTGTGATCTTGATGTGAAAGGGATCAGTAGGGATAGCTTTGTTTAGTATCTCATACGTGATGCCCTAGCTTTGACATTTATGTCATTAAACCTATCTCATGTACATGAGATGAGATCTGTAAGGTAGAGAGGCTTTATGCTCTTACCTAGCCAGTGTTTGGCAACTCTGAGGTAGACCAGAGTCTGTTGTTTATCTTAGGGTTGTCGGTTAACCCTAAGATATGGACAGTGAGTCATTGACATGAGAACCTGGTGTGGCGACTTTTACATGATTAGGTACAGATCAAGTAACTTCAGGGCAAACCTAATAATGAATCTTGATAAGCCGAGAACAAGATTTGCTTATCAATATCCGATTACATGTTAGTTCTATTTTTTATTTCATATTCATCTTATGTAGTTTATATCTCTCATTATCTGCATGATATTTAGAATGGTTTGATTTAATTTGAAATATAGTTGTCTCTTATCAGTTAAAAAAAAGATTAGTTCAATGCTAGTTTTGTATACTGATTTAGCTTCAATTCATCCAGGAGCTTCTCATCCGTAGTCATCTTTTCTTCATCATCTGAGGTGGAGAATTGTCTTCTTGTTGTAGGCTATATGTATATGTTGTCCATATACTAGGGAGTTTTGGGAGGGTATGCGTTCTTGTTGTGGTGTCCTTTATCTTGATCTAGGTTGTTGATGTGAATGTAATAGTGTAACTTTCTACTTCATGTTGTATTAGTGTTTTATCTTGAATAATGCTTACATCTCGGGCTTGCTTATATATGATTAGTTGAAAATGAATAGTACTTAGTTGCTTGTTCCAGATCTTGAATTAAATGGAGAAAGTTATTTGAGTTTTTCATATAATAGAATTCCTTGATTCCAAGTTTTAATTGCTAATTTGAGATTTAGTGTGGTTAGTATGGACATCATCGTGGGGTCTCAGAGGTGGGGTCCCACAATATCCATTGGCCTGAAGGGTTTAAATTTCTTGTTATGGTACTTAACCATCCAATTCATTTCATGGTGGTGACTTGGTTTTTGAAAACATCAAAAAAATCCAAATTTCTTCTTTTGTATACGTAAGATACATATATATATATATATATATATTTGTTTGGAAAATCAACGATAGAAATCTAAAAATTGGCACCAAAATACGACACCAAGTCACCCACCATAATGTTTTGACCAACACTTGAGACCTTATACTAAACTCCACATGACTCTTACAGATATTTCTTTCCTTCTATACTCCAATTTGATTAATCATAAAATAGTTCAAGATAAAGGTATATGCATATGAGAAGAATATAATTGCATGTTACCTTCAGGTACTATTTGGGCATCTCTAGCATCTGTAGATTCTAGTGCTAAAGCTCAACCTGCACATCTCTCAATAGGAGTTCTTGTATTGTTATTAAGGTTGTTCTTTAGGCGTAGACATGGTGGCTGAGCCTACACTTGGCATTGCTAAAGCTAAGGGCATTCTGGTTGAATATGTACAGGTTGACCGTAGAGGTGGCTGGTAGGATTCCAGTTGCCATTCTACGTTGTGTACTTTCTTAGAGGATGGTTTTGATGGAAATAGTTACACATGAAAGGTCTCTATTCTTCACTAGCATGCTTGCACTTGTTTGTGATCTCAGTATGTGTCGGGGCCTAAAAGCCAGGGTATTTATCAACAACTAAGGCTTTATCAACCATTTGCTGGAAGGTGAGGGGAAGCTATGGGACTGGAGCATGACCCACATGATAATTGAGTCCTTGCAAGAACAGGTCGGTCATTCGATCCTCACTCAAATCTAGTAGCATAATGCTCAAGTAGTAGAAACTTGTGTAGATATGCAGGAACGGTTAAGGAACCTTTCCTTAGACTATAGAATTTGGCTTCCTTCTTCTTAAGAGTAGTAATGAAGATGTATTCCCCGTTGAATAGAACCAAATATTGTTCCCATGTCAAAGTGGAGATTTCACGAGTAATTGTGATCTCGTTCCACCAAACACGTGTTGGTCCATCTAGCACACAAGAGGAAAACCTGATCTTTTATCAAGGAGGATATGCCATACCATCAAAAGTCTTCTCTATGGTTAAAACCCATTCATCGACCTTATCGATCATCTCCACTTATCCCTCACCCTTGAAGTAGGGTGGTTGCATTTTCATGAATTCAGTCAATGTGTACTCCTTGGGCTTATTAGGAACATGAGAGGTGTTCAACTTCCCCACCATAGCAGTGGTGAGAAACTACCATAGAAAGGCTAACTCCTACTTGGGGTGAGAGAAGCCAAAGTTGAGGTGGTTGTGTCACCAAACCCATGAGCAGAGTTAGGGTTTCTCCTAGGAGGGGATCCATTCCAATATGAGGGTCGTCTAGTGTGAATAATTTTTTCCAAATGCCAAACTAAGGACTAGCACCAGTGCCGCCAAATAGGTTGGTCTTCCTAAAAATAAGGGAAAGGGTTCCAAGGATGAATTTATGAAATAGTTAGATTGTTGAGCACAATTATGCTCTGATACCATCTTGTAAAGAGTGAGACCCAATAGGGGACCACTCCTTACCTAATTCAAGAAAGTAATTTTCATAAAAACTCATGAACACAAATATAACCAAGTGAAAGGGGTACAATATGTTTTTCTCAAATAGATGAGTATGGAAACATTATTTGTGGCAGTAGAAAATAATAATTCTAACTATTACATAAGTTCATTGCTCATTTTAACACTTGGCCTTATAGGAAAAGTCTAAACTATGAATCTAGTTATTAGGATCATATTATGATGCACAATCTTCCCATCTCGGAACTCATCCTTACACTTGGTCCTAAGACAAGTCCTCTCCTCCCTGAACCTCGAGATGAGCTAACTCTAGTGGGATGAAAAGCCACACCAAGGAAAAAGGAAAATAAAAGAAAGTACATCAACAAATGATGAGTATCCATAATAAAATTATTGGACATTTATTAAAGTGAGCAAACATTTGAAATAAAGAGATGGAAATAATGAGATGTCCAATAGAGAAGGGTTTGTCAAAATATTTAATATGTTCAAAAAATGAGGCAATTATTTACAAAGATATGATTAATAAAGTGTTTCTTGCCATACTCATATCAACAAAGTCATAAAGATAAATAGTTGCATGGTGATAAATAAGCATGGACTAGTATATACTGAAAAGTAGGGTAGGAACCCATATCTATTTCATACTAAAGGGTTGGATGAATAATACCTCATTGCCAAAATAAATATAGAGTTTTGTAGGGGAATAGAGCCCAGTGCATGGAAGGGGAATAAAACCTAGTGCCCAATATCATATGTGGCAGTCGAATAAGACCCAATTCCTGGAAGGGGAATAATAAAACGCAATGCCTATAAAACATTATAAGTGGCAGGACAATAAAACACAATGTCTATATGGTGTCCCTACTTATAGTTATGAATATTCATCCACACATGAAAATCGGGTAGGAAAGAATTAACTATAGTTATTTTCATGCAAAGGATAAGAATATCAAGTTTTCATCAAATGGGGTCAAAGGAACAAAGTCATTGGTAAGTCTATGTCAAAAAACCATCAATGTGGTATCAACATTAATAAAATAGGAAAATAATAATAAGGAAGAGTAATATGACAAGATGATAGGATTGTCCACAATTTTTTCAATGGGAAAAAGATATTAAGCCATGATATTAAGCCCAATTTAAATAGTGTAGATTTACATACCTTGACTTGAGTAATAAGTCAGAGATTGGATCTTAACCCTCTAAGTCTAAAGTCAAATCAACCTACATATAGTTTTAGATCGTTCAGTTAGGGTGTATGTATATGTATTGGAAAACTCTAGAAATCCAAATCCACTGATAAAACCCTAGGTCAGATCATGTTAAAGACCTAACAATGATTTCGGAGTTTCAAAATGATATCTCAACTCAAAATCAAAACTTTATTATCCATGGTGTTGTATTTGGTTATTTTTAAGATCAAATTTTAGAACAAACCCTAAAACCCATATCTTTGACAAAAACATAGATTGACACATATTTGTATCTTAGAGAGAAAAATTAGGGTTACTGATCATGGATGCGACTCCAAGATATCAATTTTATCTTTTACAACCTATTTAAATATTAATTTGACATTATGAAGATTTAAAACCATAAAAATTTGAACTTTGAAACTCATGAATTGGGGTATGAAAACTATACCAAAATGTAGATAAAATTCTCTAGATTCTAAAACATATATTTTTTTATTTTTGGGTAAGCAGAGAGAAATTTACAAATTTTCAAAGTCCTAACCAATAAGAATTCGCCAAAAAAATCAAGTTAGAGTATCAGACCCAGTCAACCAAGGTCCACACCACTGAGTTGGACCCATCACAAGCGAGGTGCCAAGTCATCAAAGAGGAAAACAAAAACGAATGACAAAATCACCAAACTACCCCTAGAAAGAGTACTTCATCAATGATGGTGTGAGGGGAGAAAGAGGAAAACCACCCCTCAAACACTTGTCCCTGACTCGACCAAGCCATGGCCGCGACCAAGAAGCAGCTGGGGTAACAAAATTTTGAGGAAATTGGCTGGCACTAGATCATGTAGAAGAAACTTGATGTTCACGAAGAACTTAGGTCAAGGAGACGTATCGTGAGAGGAATCGAACACGGGAAAAGATGAATGCCAAGGCAAATCACAACAAACTAGGGTTAGAAACTGGAGCCAACGATGGGTAAAGTGATGGTTTTTGTGGAATTTGTAGCCACTGAAGAAGAGGTTGGGGTCCCCCGAAACTAGAGAAGGGGTCACCTTTATATAAGGTTGAGAATTAGGGTTTACTGAGATGTATCTTCAAGAGTCTTGGGGCTAGGATCAGACATTTCTTGAATCCACAATAGGGCTCGAGTAGGGTATGGTTGGATGCGTCTCTGGATGAGGAATCCATAAACAAAGAAATCTCAAGAAGGCATTAGGTATGGTGAGAGATATCACCATTTTTAGAGGCGTGTGCATAGGAATAGTTTCCTAATCTGGCTTGAGATAGATGACAAACTAATAGCTGCTAGATCGTGATCTGACAGTGATAAAAAATCACTTCCCTGGCTATTGTATCGTGACATAAATGCTTTCTAAAATCAAATTTTATTAAAGTGACACATATTTCAATTTCTTTTCTTACTCCTTTAAATTGGGTGAGTAAACAACCTCCAAATAAAGTGAAATTTGGTGGGTAAGGTAATAAGGACCCAAAGAATCCAATCTTGGAATCAAAATTGTATTTTAGAAAACTTGAATGTGTAAGCACCCACTTTCTTATATAAGGCTTCAATTCTTTGTACTTTTGTATTAAACTCTCATATTTAAAGGATAATAACATCATAGTACCTACCAATCTAATAAGAGGGGTTCAAAGTACAAGTTCATATTATTTCCTCAAGCTTGGATTCATTACAGGTCTCTCCAACCTAGATTGCAAATATGGGTTATAAAGGTGTTTGTTTCTGTAGTTTCCCACCATATTACATTGCTCTACTCCTTAGAAATGAATAAAAAATGGTAGCTTTAAAAATCAACCTTCCCCAAAGTCTGGTTTGCATCACAAATAAGATCACAAGTTTAGTTGGTTGAGCACTCAACCTATCAAACTTTTGTGTCAAGGAATCTAACTTTATAGAAATCATATCAACGACTTCAATAGCATGGACACATGCTTGTTTCCTAGAAGCAATAGAAGATGAGGGTGGTTGCTTACACCTTTTAAAACTCAATTGGAAATGATTTATTACCATGTTTCTATATAGAAAAGGCATCCATATAATATTTGTTAACTAGAGATCCATTGATTGCATCATCTATAGACATCCTGGTATTATAGTAAAGCCCATTGTAGAATGTTTGAAGAAGCATCCAGTTCCTTAAACCATGGTGAGGACAAAGACGTTGGAGGTCTTTGAACCTTTACAATATATCATACATGGTCTCTCCATGTTTTTGAGTGAAGTTTGTTAGTTGGATTCTCAATAGAGCAGTCTTTCTTGGTGGGAAGAACTTGGCTAAGAAAGCTTTAAGATGTTCATCCCAACTGTTGATAGAGTTCCTTGGCAAAGAAGAGAGCCACATCTCGGCTCTATCTAACATAGAAAATGGGAACAATAGTATGTGTATACCATCAGGAGAAACACCGTTAATCTTGAATGTGTTCAGATAGTGCAAGAATTCAGCTACATGAAGGTTGGGGTCTTCCAAGGAAGTTCCTCCAAATCAGTTTTGTTGAATCATATGCATTATTGTAGGGATGATTGAGAAGCTAGTTTGCCCCGATCTATGGATTGTGGATATCCCCATTGATGTTGATTATAGATGGAATAGAGAAGTTCTTAAGAGGACGATTATCTTCTATGATTGGTTCTTGGGTGTTTGGTGAAGATGGTTGTGAAGAATGAAGTGATGATAGTTGAGAGTCTTCTAAGATTGAAGAGTCTTCACTCCTCCTTTCTCATCTATGACAACTAAGAGTATGTTCTATTATTGAGTCTAGAAACAGAGATGGTTGAAACCACATTTCGAACACCGCATACAGTCTTGCAAATTCACAAGTAGTGAGAGCACTTAACAAACAATGGAAGATATGATTAATGATATTAATGATGGTGGATTCATAAAACAAAGGGGTGATTGATCTAGTGTTTCTTACTAGTTTTCATCTCTTACTGTAATAGAAATATATTGTTGCTCCCTAGAAACTACACCAAATACTTGTTTGCTAAAAAGCTCAAGTCTTAAATTTATACACTCGAGCACTACCCCACAAGTATATGGGTGTGTGTAGAATGTTTGAGGTCATCCAAGGATGCAAGGTATTTCTAGGCTCAAGAGTGTTACAGTTCAACTATCTAGATCAATTTATAAAGGTTTTGATTTGTCTTATGATTGCACTAGTCAACAATTAAAAGAAAACTATGAGGATTAAACACTAAATGGATTTAGATCAGAATTTTAAGAGATCTCGGTCATAGGATTTCACTTTCATACCATTACTCACATGTAATCATATCATTTAACATGCTAATTAACTTGCAAAGGAGTTTGTCATCATCATATTCCTCCTAATGATATGAGATTGTTCTCATTTCAACATAACACTATTGTGTTTATGTCAAGATTCGAACAACAACCTTGTCCTCAACGTAACCCATCCACTCTCATGGGCAAGGATTCATTGCCAAGAAGAACTACTTCCTACTTCTCTACACATCCTCCCGAATTGCATAAAGAAGCATAAGACATGTAGGTTTGATGGGCAAGCCAACATACAAGTAATTAACACCATAGAAACTCTTATAGAAGAAAATTAACTAGCATAAATTAAGAAATATGAGTTCACATGAGCAATGGTATGATATCTATACTCCCATGCCCAAGAAAAAGGAAACTACTCATCCATGACCATGAAACACACACAATAGCTACATATTTCAGAGTTTGACATGATTAGAGAAGGAAAGAACAAGGAAAACCCTAACAATGAATAAGGGCACGGTAGAACTATGGTCTGAGGATGAAGTACCATACTTGCTGGTGCTTCTACTCGGAAAACCTTCTTTTCTAAGAGGCTTGGACAAAGTGTAGAAGCTCTTGTTGCACACTTTGAAGAAAAATGGATAAGAATGGAGGTTCCCTCCCTAGAAACTACCTTTTTCTCCCCAAAATTGCCTCCTCCTTGCTCTGGACTCTTCTCTAGACTAAAAGTGATTCCAAATGATGAGATATAACATCCACATATATGTGTCCTCATATTTCAAATGAGGGGTAGTTGTTTTAAATCTTTGTAGAAATTGACGGAGACATGACATGTACAATGCCATACACGTCATGTCGCTGCGTGTAACTACTGTCTAGAACTACTTCCGTGAAGGGTGCATGGTGTGGTGATAAAAGACACGACATATAGCTACAATTTGAGGTTGACCTAAGTGGATAACTCATGTCATGTGTTATTTAACACATGACATATTGGCTGAATACAATAGCCTCTGTCAGTTTCTTGAATGAGTGGACATGTCATATTCAAGGACGAACACGTCGTGTCTTTGATTTGTCATTGTAGGGAAACTTTTTTGGAATGATGCATGGCATGTGTTAAATAACACACGTCATGTTTTTTTTTATAAAACATCAAGGACTCGTCTAGATCCATCAAATAGTTGGGGAATCCAACTAAGGTCAGATTTGGGTTCAATTTACCCCATTTCTTCATCTTTATTGTGTACCCTGTGATCATAATCATGAAACAAGTAAAACAACTGAAAAGGTGGTAAATCAAGTTTGATCAAAAGAGAAATGAGGAGCACAGTGGATTGAAAGTGTCTACAAAAGTGGATGAAAATTCTATATAAAATGTGCACATAAATCATGTAAAATAGCAAAATATTTTTAACACTCGAAAGTTGTAGGCTCTTCGATGATGCAAAAAGTACATGTTGAATATACTTATATGTAAAAACTAGCACTATGATTGTGGATGCCATTAATCGAGTTAATGCTCTTTCCATTTCTATGGTTCAATATTAAAATTAAACTTCATATTTGTAGTTATTCAAATCCATCTCATGCTTGTATTGTAATACCTATCTCACTAGATGGCTAGCCAATATATATGTATATATACAACTTATGAAGAAAATAATAGAGGGTATATATTACACTATAGTTGTAGTATGATTATTCAGCTCAATATTTTGGAGGATCAAAAGATTTATATTCTTAAAAATGATATGCATAATATAATAATTTTTTAAGAGTATCATTTAAGTGTCAATTATTTTTTTGATCGACTATTATCTTCAAATTTAATAACATGTTGACATATGATAGTTCAGAAAATGAATTATTCAAATTTCAAAAAAGTAATTGTATTGTGAAAATTAACTAAAGCATAGATCACTAATACACTATGGTGTAATAAAACCTGATATATACACACATATATGTTATATACATATATATACATATACATGTATATTATCTATATATATATAAATATATATATACACAGAGAGAGAGAAACATAGGCAAGCATACAATCATTACATAGATTGCATTGTACACTCTAGTGGTGTCGACCTATTCATACTTTTCTTGTGGAGATTTTTAACCCTTGACATTCTTTGTTATAACAAATATATATTACATGTCAAATTTGAGCTCATATAAATGTGTGTAAACCACTCATATAAGGAAAATAAAATCGATATACCCAAAAGGATCAATCCTAGAAAATGTTAACCTATAATTCCATTAGTTTATAAATAAAATATAAACAAGAAAATTGTATGGAAAATTTGTATGTAATATTTTGATTCTTATTTCTACCCAAAATATGGTTAAATGAGTAGTATTAGCAAAATAATATTGTTGTTGGATTATGATACCAATATAGTACTTTAAAGCCAATTCCACATGAAACAAGGAATCCATATGTTCTCATTATCAAACTATATAGGAGAAGTTATCGATGAGAATGAGATAAAAAGTGAAGAATGCTAACTCTTAAGCCTCAAATCACTCGAGACATTTAGTTCAATAGAATAAATTAACTAGGTCAATAATTTCACCACTATGAACCAAAAATAAAATTAGTTATCTTGCTCCTTGTAAAATCTTAATTAGCAACTCGAATGAGTATCTTTGTTGCCTCAAATTCCAAACATATTTTGTGAGTCATATTGATACAAACCCATAATACTCAATTACCTATAAATAACTAAGGATGTTCATTCTATCCACAATTATTCTCCTTTATGTTAACATTTAGTATAAATATTCATGTTTCTTGGTCATATTAGGATTATACTAGCTTTGGTTGTTATTGCAATCCTATATTATAAAAGATGGAGATTAAGAACACAGAAAAAAATTAGTCATGGGAATAAGAAATTATATTGAGCTAATCCCTTAGAACATGAAGAATATAAATAACCTAGACTATAAATACCATGGTCATGTACCACATGCCTAATAGATTATTCAATCATAGTTTCACATATTTTTTTTGGATAAGGTAAAATATTACTAGATCAACAAAAAGGGAGTATAGGAGTACAAACCACTCTGTATACTATACAAGGTCACTACAGACCCCACCTCAGACTGACCTCAGGGTTAACCCTACTAAGGGTCCCCGGGTTCGCTTTGCATAACCAAACCAAATTATTTACAAACACATCAAAACATTGGACTCTGTCCCTCTCCCCTTTCCCATGTGTTCTGCGATTCCTCTCATCCCAGATGTGATAGATGATGCCCGTCCAAATAAGCCCAGCAAACCACCTCATATGGATGTCGAACCTGGTTAGATACAAAAGCCAGGTCATACAACCCTGTATATCCGAAGGCGGACTACCATCACCTTTCACCTTTAAGGCACATCTAGTCCATAGGTACTTGGTATAATCACATTCAAAGAACAAATGCTTCTGATACTCATCAACCAAATTACAAAAGGGGCAAAGTTTGGCACTAACATTGTACCACCTACTGACTCTATCCATGGTAGGTAGCCTCCCCAGAATGGTTCTATATGTGCAAAAGCTCCATTTCGGATAATGAATCTTGCTCCATAGAAGTTGATCCCAAGGGACTTGAGGTTGATTCAAGGAAATAGTGAGGAGAAGATGATACAAGAAATGCATCATAGGGAGGTGGGTAATTGCACCAATTATAGATAGTGAAGAATTTGTAGATATTCCAAGTCATTTCCTTTCTCAATTTAGTTTTTTAGTAGTATTTTTTACTCTAAGAGTAATACCATGACTGCACAACAATATCCATCCCCTGTATACTAGTGAGATTAAGTATATCCCTTGGTTTCAAGATTCTTTGTTGTGGGATTATTATGACTTACCTAGAATCAAGTTTATTTTCTTTGAATTACACAACTAATGGATTGTCTAAAAAACTAATTGATTGTCCTGCTAGTGGTGAAATTGAAGATACAACATTCAATTTACTTGAAATCTAGTTGTTGTTAATGGCCTGTTGATCAACTGGAATTCTAGTTAATTTATTGGAAACTATAGTAGCTCTCTAAATGTTGTGGAGTTCCTCATACTTATTCAATGCATCCAATCAATCTTTTAGATTTTTTATACCATATTGTCTACTTTTGGTGCTTATTACCACGTAAAGGAATTGGGAAGTTCTATGAACCTTAGAGTGTAATGACCTAGTTTTAGCTTATCTAAGTAAGTAAGGGTTTCTTTGCTAATTGTATTCTTAACTTGTTTAAACTTTATTTACTATATATTTATGAATATTTTTTTTGGATAAGTCATGAGATCTTCTTATTCATCCCGCTCTCCTCTTGCAGGCGTATTCAAAGGATTAAACATACAGGAAGCTAATTGCAAATTAAACGTGGTAGTACTACTACCATTACACTTGTCATTCTCTAGCCAGTCATAAATAGCCTCAGGTGGTATGTCGTAGTGATATGACCCTTGCTTGTTTCTAATATGGTACTTAGCAAGACCATACACAACTCTATTACCTGTTCTTTGGATATGAGAGAATGTCAAGTGAACATTTCTAACCAGAAACTGTTGACACCCATTAATGATACATGCATGCCTTGGATGTTCAGCAGTTTGATGTTCCACCGCACTGATAGCCTGTTTACAGTCAGATTCAATATCTAGCTCTATCAGTCACAATTCCTATGCCTTCTGCATTGCGAAGTGTAATGCCAGTAGCTCCGCATGTAGTTTTGATTAAACGTTAGTTGATAGAGTACTGAAACCCCACATCCAGGCACCTCTATTGTCTCTAACAGTCACTGCTGTTGCACTTTTCCATCGAAGGACATCAACGTCTACATTCATCTTCAACCTCCCGACGCTCGGCTTTCGCCAACCCTCTTCTACTTTCTTGGATGACTATCCTGCAATGCCGTCATCGTCTTCCTACTATGCCCTCACCGATGTGTCCTCCTTGAAATAGATAAACTAACAGATGTGTTCGGTGGGTTTAATTATCTTCTCAAAAATATGCTGGTTTCTACTATGCCATATATACCAACAGGTGATCATGAACAAGTTCTGCTTCTCTCCTTTCAGTCGCAACCCTTGGTTGGTCCATGAATGAGCATCAGTAGAATAGAAAGATGGTGACTGATCTCCATTAAACAACCTGATCCAAACTGGTTTAGCAAACTTGCAGTCGGGGATGGTGTGGATGGCTATTTCCTCATCTTCCTGGCATCGTCCACACAAGGGATCCATAGACATATGGCATAGGACTCACTTGTGGTTCGTTAGGAGTGCCCCGTGCATGAATAACCACATGCAATGCTTGATTTTGGCCGCTACCTTGGATTTCCACAACCTGACCCAATCTCCTTCAATTTTCAGGTCGCGTGATCTTCTAAGGATGTTGTAGGAAGATTTGGTTGAGTATTTCCCATCCGTGGTAGCCTTCCACACAAAGATATCATTGCCATCTTGAGGATCGGGTCCTGTTGTAGTCATGATCTGGTTGACATTTTCCCTGGGCAGCCAGTGCTCGAGAAACTCTTCGTCCCAACCACCATTGCTCAATCTCACGTTGGCTACTTGCAAGTCAGCAATGTCTACTGGAACTGGTCAGATAGCCAGGTCCTCTAGTTTTAACTCCTCAAAACACCAGAAGTCCTTCCAGAAATTAGTCCCATTGTTGTTCAACACCTCCTTATACGTATTCTCAGTAATGAAGCTTTTTCCTTTAAGTACCACTCTCTCCAGTCTAGATATGTTTGGAAGATTTCCCACTATGTATTGTTCATATCTGGGTCTGATATATCAACACCAAGCAGTGTCTCTACCCACGACCACTTCCTAAGCATTCTTCATGAGAAGGGACATGTTCCACTCCCTCATGGTGCGGATACCAAGTCCCCCACTCTCCTTTTCTCTAGTTACTTTGTTCCAGACTACAAGAGGTATGGGATGTGTACTATGGTTCTCGCCCCAGATGAACTTCCTTATACTTCTATCAATGCAATCACAGAGTCCCAGCGGGAGATGTGCAATCTGCATAGCATATGTTGGAATAGTTCTGAGTGTAGTTTTCGTAAGGCAGCACCGGCCTGCGAAGGAAAGGGTTCTGGCTGCCCAACTGTTAATACGGTTATCTACTCGATTTAAGATATCAGCATAAGTTCGCTTATTAAATCTCGAGTGGATGATGGGAACTCCTAAATATCTTCCAAGATCTTCCATTTATTTAAAGGCTCTAATTCTTATCACCTTCTTCCTCATACTTCTGGGGACACTAGCAGAGAAGTAGATATGTGTCTTCTTTATAGAGATAGCCTGACCTGATGCCTCTCCGAATCATTTAAAGAATTGTTTGATGATTCTCATTTGCTTACCTGACGCTTTGTTGAAAAGGATGAGGTCATCTGTGAAACACAGGTGGGAAAGTTTCAGTCTGCTTCTCCCAATGGATATAAGTTTCCATTTGTTTTTGTGGACAAGGTGTTCCATCATTTGACTAAGCCGCTCGATGCACAGCATGAAGATATATGGTGAGAGAGGGTCTCCCTGGCATAGGTCTCTGCTCACTTTGAATTCCTTTGTAAGAGAACCATTCCATAAGACTGAGCACTCGCCTATAGTCATCGAATTTATAATGTACCTGGTGATATTAGGAGGCAAGTCAAGTTTCTATAAGGTGATGTTCACAAACTCCCATGACAGCCTATCGTAATCTTTAGATAAGTCAATCTTAATCGCCATGTACTTAGCCCCCTTCTTCCTTTCCATCATATGGATAACCTCTTGAGTCATAGCTATATTATCTGTGATGCGCCTACCTGACACAAAGCTTCTCTGGGAGGGCCCTATCCATGTATGCATATATTCTTTGAGTCGTTCCACGATAATCGTGGAAGTGAGTTTAAGGCATATGTTGTTTAAGGAGATGGGACGCAACTTCTCACAAGATTCTGGATTTGAGACTTTAGGGATCAGAACAATTGTAGCAGTACATAGTTCGTTGCTCAGCGTCTGCCCAGCTAGTGCATGGGTTAAGGTGTTCATTACTGATCTCTTTATGATTGACCAGTTCTTAAGAAGAAACAGACCATTAATTCCATCCGGCCCGGCTGCTTTATATGGATTCATCTCTTTTAGTATGTTGAAAGCTTCAGCCTCGCTTGGGGAAGCTCCCACTCATTGCTTCTTGCTGTCATCAAGATGTGTGAATTGAGCTGGGATATCATCGATGAAATTGCTGTGCGTATTGACAGTCTCTGTGAGGATCTGTTGGAAGTGCTCGCGGACCATACTCTGAAGGTCGAATTCATTAGAAATCCATGTGCCCTCCTCATTCTTAAGTTTAGCAATGGTATTGTATCTCTTCCGTTGGTTAATGTAGGCGTGGTAGTACTTGGAGTTCACATCCCCATTCTTTAACCAATTCAAATGACTCTTTTGTTTGAGCTCTTCCTCTTCAGATTTAAGATCTCATTCAAATCTGCCTGCATAGAGATATAAAGATCATTAGTAATAGAGTTGTAAGAGGAGGCGAGATTCTTCTCTAGATTACTGATGTTTCTAAGTAATCAGTTCTTCTGCCTCTTCAGGTTTTGCGTCGCGGCCCGGTCCCATCGGAGAATTTCCTCCCTCACTTCGTTCAGGGAAGTGTTAAATTCTTTATTGATCTGCCATTTTGATTGTAGTAGATTTTTGAAGTCCTTATCCATCGACCACTTTGCCTTTGTAATGATGCGTATATGGTGACCCTTCTTCTTATTAGATCTGACGAGAATTGGACAGTGGTCCGAAGGTACGCAGGGGAGATGAACTACGGAGAACTGGGAGAGCCTCTGTACGAAGATGTCGTTCGCCACCGCCTTGTCAAGATGTTGTTGTAACATACCCCTCTTGAACGTGAATCTGGGTCCCGAGAACTCTAGATCCGTTAAGACGGCCTCCAGTTAGGTCTCGTGGAACACCCTTGCCTCAGCATAATTATAGTGGTTTGAACCACTTCTTTCCTTCAGGTTAATAGTTGCATTAAAGTCACCAAGAGCTACCCAAGGCAGGGTGAAGCTTTTCCCCATCTTGATTAGGTGCTTCCACAGAAGATTTCTGGTGGTGATATGTGGACTGGCATAAATGAAGGTTATTAAAGTCTCCTTGTTTAAGCAGCAGGTTACAAATTGCCTATGGTAGTTGATTATGTCAATGTTGCACTCGTGGGCATTCCAGCAGACTCAAATTCCACTCGAGAATCCGTGAGGCTCTACTCTAAAAGAGTTCGAGAAGACAAGTTTCTTAATGGTTCTTGTAGCTTTGTCACCGCTAATCCATGGCTCAAGGATACCAATCACCTTGGGTTTGTATTGATGGATGTGTTCCTTAAGGACCCTCTTACTTTCATCTCTAGCTATGCCTTTGATGTTCCAGCACAGAGTGTCGAGCATTACTCCGGTTATGATTGATGTACTGGCAAGTTAGGTGTTGTTGTTAGGTGATTGGTTCTCCTTATCCACATCATGTTCACCCTCCGTCATATGTACTTCATCCTCAATAGGATTTATCAGATCCTCCATTACAGGGGCCTTTTGTTGTATATACCTGCTGCTCCTACGTGGATTCTCCTTTGGGGGTATATGACGTATTTTCCCTTTCCTCTTCATTTTGGTCGAGTTTCCTTTAGTCCTGCGGCCATCTGTAATATCTAGAGATGCTATAGCATCATTAACTTCTGTGATTTTGGATGGAACTACTTCCTTAGCCTGTCTATGTAGACTATCTCCTGTGACGACGGGGCTATCTACGAGTTCAACGTTGATCACCTCCACCACCTCATCTACGCCAGGGCTTACTACTTTATGCCTCTCCTTATGTGCCGAGTTTTCCACCTGCATATTTTTGATGTCCCCAAGCGCATCGCGTGCTTTGGTTGAGCCTGTGGTTGCCTTCTTTTTCCAAACTTTGTTGCTGCTTCGAGCTGTCGGACTGCTTCCAGTTATAACTTCCTCGGATTTTCCCTTGGACATAGAGTCAGAGCTATCTTCCTCACCGAGCATAGAAAATTTGTTAGTTCTGTCAGTATTGTTTACCGCTGTGGTGTCCATCTGTGTCACCTTCGATCTCCTACCACCCTTTTCCTCTGTGTTTGCCACTTGTGTTTCTCTTGGATATGCATGTCCCGTCATCCTGCTTGTGTTTTGTTCTTCATCGGCTTTTTCCTGCACTTGGTCATATGTTTCCTCAGATGTGCAGTCCTTGGAGATATGGCCTTCCTCACCGCATCTAGCGCAGGCCCAAGGGAACCCCTCATAAACAACCTCATACTCCATTCCGTTTATGAGGATTGACAGGATGAAGGGCTTTGTGGTGTCTATTTCCAGTGCAAGTCTTGCAAATTTGATGCGGGATCAGTTTGATGTGTATGTGTCTACTTTGATCAATCTGCCCAGTGCCAAGCCAATGTAACTGAATATCGAGGGACATACATGTGAAGGGGTAGATTTAGAATTCGCACCCATGTGACGATCAGTTCGGAAGCTTCTTCCTTCGGCTTGAAGGCAGGGAACCAGTCCCAGACCAACAGGTTCTGCCCAAATATCTTGCATGGACCTCTCGTGAGCGCTGCCTCATGATCTTTCTTGCAAGAGAGTTGCACCACGAAGTGCCCTAGGTCAAGCTCATACATGTTGAATCTTCCTACTATCCGCCAGAGCATTTTTAGTCTATCCCTTAGGGTCATGTACCCTATTTCAGACCCCAGTAGCCTCACCACCACCGCATATCTCCACGGCTTGACTAATGTATCCTCCGCTTCCGGTAGGATAGAGAGGGATGGAACACCCTCCTCTTCCATTAGGGTTACAGCCATCTCCGGCAAGCAGTCCTCGAATAGTTTCTCCATGAAGCCGCTTGGGATGCAGGAAGCACTCTTCCCCGACACAATTTTGCTAAATGAAGTATGGCGGGTTGTTTCGTCTACCGCCTACGAGTTTTTGTCCATGATCGACTGTTCCTACTCCATGATTAACTCGATATGTTTCGTCGTGTCCTCGGCTATGATCTGTCCGCTCTGAATGCCATGTTCCGAATGTCCATTTCCCTGCATCCCAGTGACCTGGAACTCTATGCCGAGCTCCGGTATAGAAAGACATGTCGTCTGCCTGGGTTGTGACTCCCTCATGTCCTCCTCTTCGATTGCGTGATCTCCATGACTCATGCCTATGAGTCCACCCTCGGGATCTATTTCTCTTGCATCGCCAATGCCGCCGTCGTTACCCCCACGTCTCCCTTTCAGTCAATCACATACATTATTTGTCATAAAATGCTAGGTTTTTTGTCTTATTAAATGGGCCTAAAGGCAAAATGACATAATTTGGAAAAATATATAATATGTGCCAGTCAAGTTTGATATGAGGAATGTTCATCCAACTAAAATGAGTTTTGAATAGAATTTTTTGTCCCTGTGAGATTTATGGAAAAATATTGTTAGAACTAAATTGATAGATGACTAAAATGCATGATCAATTGAGAACGTTGTTGAAAATGCCAAACGTCTAATGCTGCTTTAAATATATTTTTTAGTGTTAGGATTTAATTCTAAGTATTATGAGAACCTCAGATGATATAGATTAGTATCTTAACATACTAGTATCCCTAGTTATCCATAATTCAGCTATAGCTATGAAATTTTAGAGAGAGAGGGAGAATGAGTCTTGGAAGAGATTGTAGTGGAAGAAGCTAACCTAGAACACTACTTTCTAAAAGTGATGGAATAGAGTAATTGAATCCAATTTATTTAGGATTCTTTAGTTATAATTTATCATTTATGTGATTGACTACCCTCCTTTGATCAAGATCAACATGATTTAAAATGATCCCATTCTCTCTTTCTTTCTATGCCTTCTTTTATAGAGCTTTTGATTGAAAAAGTGCATCAAAGAAGACCTTGTAATACAATTTTGATGCATTTTCAACATGAGGTCAGTGATTTAATCCATCTCTAGATATTTAAACATGTATAATGCCTATGTCAATGAAAATGAAGATGGATAAAAGTAAATTGTTGTATTTGTAGATCTGATGGGTAATAATTGAGGAAAGTGATGGAATTTTTGTTATATTCTTCATAATTTATTATTTGACAAAACTGACAACTCATCGTTATCTTATAAATTTGGATTCATTGAGAGTATGAAAATAAGGCTTCCCCTTGTTTTTATTAACAATTACCTAATTTGGATTAGAAGTGTAAGATGGTTTGAAATGGAACTCTTATGGATAAGAAGTGAGACAATTATATTTTTAACTAAACATTTAATGAATATATTAATATTTTGGTTATGAATTTATATTTATGGATTTTGGAAGGAATCCATTCAGTTTAAGGAGTGTTGAAGGAACTATATTAATAAAGAAATTCGGAAGATGTATGTTTTAAATGGTGATTTTAATGTACAATCATTAATCTATGATATAGAAATTTTATTAATGGTATTTTTATCTGATATATGGCAATCTAGTAAATGAGCAAAGTATTTTTCTTGATTATGATGCAGATTTATTCTATAATGAACCTAGTTGGTCACATCAATACTCAGAATCTACTCTTAGACTGAAAATAAGAAGTGAATGCCTAAATATGAGTAAGATCATGTAAATTTAAAATAAATCATCTAGTTATATTTATTACTTAGTTTCAATCAAGACAATGGTTCAAGAAATTTTGAGAGTGAATTAAAGAGAACTGATATAGAAGAAGAACACACAAAATAAGATCGGTTTGCCTAATGATCTGGATATTTTGATTACAATAGATGTGTCGACAAGATGAGGAAGTTTGAGTACCACAATTATCTATGTGATAAGGGATAGATATGGGAGGTGGATACAAGGAGGCATAAGGAACCTTGCAGGTACAGATCCACTGGAGGCTGAGCTTAAGGAGATAATATTGGGATGTAGGAGAGGTAGAGAGGTAAATAGTCATAGAATCTTCATCCAAAGCAACTTGAAGCGAGTCTTTGAGTTGATTCAAAGCACCTTGAACCGTACACTAATATTATGGAACCTCGTAAGAGAAGGAAGTAGATATTAGAAGACCAAGGAAACATGGAAGTACTATTCAGAACTAGAACACACAATGCATTAGCAAACAAGCTAGCGAAGGCGATGACCTAAATAGGAGGAACAAATGTCATGTGCTACTCATGCCCAGATTGGTTGATGGAGGACTACATGAAGGAGTTTAAAGTTCAAGCTGAGGAGGAAGATAATATGGAGGAAGATATCGAGTAGATGGAAATGAGGTCAGGTGTAACAAAAAAAATGTAAGGTCTTATTTAGATTTTTTTACCTAAAATCCTTTATTATAACATACTTAAAGGCTATGTCGAGATACCCCACATAAAAGTAATCTATTTTTCTTTAGCTAAAATTTGACAATTTACGAATAACTAGTTCTTGAGATGTTTGTAGAATTTTTTTATCTTACTGTAAAACTTTAAATAAGTATTATATGCACATGTCACTATCAAACATGTCATTGTAACTGAAATCCAATGCAATCTGACTACTTTAAGGTGAGGGAGGAAGTTGAAAAATGGAATAAATTGAAAATGATGTGTAATTCTTTCATTTTCATTAATGGAAATTAAATAATAATTTAATCTTTCTCTTATAAATATGATGTACTTATTACTCTTGATAGGGATACATGTCTATACAAAATATATAGGAATTTATTTACATAATAAAGAAGTGCACTACATAAAATGAGGAATAGATCAAGAAGTGAATGATAAATGGTCTAAGTACTACAAAAAAAAAGAAATAAATAAATGGAGTCAAGAATATAGTTATAATTTTAATGTGATGAGTTGAATAGTGTACTAAATAATGTGTTTTATTGAAAGGTCAATAAATGAAAAGTGTATGGTTAATTAATTCAATAGAAATATGAATTCACATATGTTAGATGTCATCACAATAATGCTATGGTTAGTTAATTCAACAGAAATATGAATCCACATATGTTAGATGTCATCACAATAATGTTCTCATGGATTGTGTTTGGTTTATTTTTTTATGGAGAATTCACTATTTAAATGGAACTAATAATAGATAATTCATTTGTTATACAATTGCCATAGTTGAGGCATGGTGCAAAAAAATTGGAGTAGGATAATGAATTTTTGTTAGATTAACTACTTATTAGTGTTTACTGTCAAGTATGAAATTAATTTTTTGAGAATTAAGGAAGTATGTATTTGGCATGTCATGGAATGATGAACATTTGAGAAGCCCTAATAAGGATAGATACTTGAGTATGAGACTATGTAGATGGTTGTTTCCTAGGGATAATGTTTCATATGAAATGATTTAAGAGTGGAAAAGAAACATCTATGATGTAAATGAAAGATTGATGTGGTTTTTCTAATGATGTTTGGTTTATGTATTTTTTGTTTAACTAAGGTGAATCATGTTATTCTAACTACAAAATGATACTTTCAAATGATATTTATATAGAGTTATACTATTAAGATGAGTAATATGATCAAAATACAAGTGGGATTACAAACTCATCTATTTATGTGTTTAACAATGTGAGTTTCTCCCAAGGTTCGTACTGTGGAAATGATATAGTTATACAATGAGTAATCTAAGGATCGTGAAATGGATTTCTAAACAGTGGATATTAACCTTGAAGTTTAGACAACTATGTTTAAGTATGTGTTGTGTGGTGAGTATCCAGACTCTAAAATCTCTACTGCTAATGTATATGATCATAATAGATCGACTGCAATGTCATGTGCAGTGTGAAATGTGGCATGGTCTTGTGTTTGTGTCTGGCTCATGTACTAGAGATGAGTATGTGATGGTATAGAGGCCAAGTGCCCTACATGAACCACTTTTAACAACCATGATGTGGACCAAGGTCTACTTGTGGGAATTATTTTGTCATTACAGGCAATAAGAAAACAATTACAAACTAGTTAACATGGTTTGATAGGCCAATTATCATTTAATAAACAAAAGAACAAACAAAGTAGAAAAATAGAAAAATGGAGTTAGACCAAGAAAAATAGATCACCACTATTCAGATATTCATAAGGTACTTAGAGAAAACTATGCTCCACTACGCACATGTCGCACATCGTTCTCCTAGTTGTTCAAATAATGGACATGTCGCATGTTTGTATCCAACACATGCAATGACAACATTGAGAATCTTTAACGGTTCTACTCAGTCAAAGTTTGGTGCCACCCATCCAATATTAAACACCATTTGAAAGAGTGTAGAGTTAGGGAGGAGTTGTGTTGCTAGCACATGAGTAAGAGATCCCTACAAGAAGCAACTCGAGCAAGGACACAAACAGTAGATGCAAGCCAGTGGGTGATGGTTATGACAAACATGAGAGTAACTATTTGAGTGTGTGTTTAACACTAATTTCCCAAGCCTTACTTATAGTAGGAGAGATATCCTAATTCCAACTAACACTTTCCTAATATAATACAAACCCATATTCACTTATGTACATGAAGAGACACTTTTCTATTCAGTTAGATAATTGTTATTTAAAATATTAATTAAATAAACAATTTGTAGTTACCGTTTAATGTAAAATAAGAAGGGTGACATAATAAAACTATTACAACCCATGAGCTATGTGCCAATTCACATGATCGAGCCTGGCCAGAACTGGTGAGGCAAGGCATGGAGTGGTGTGCACAAGTGTACGTGTGTGTTGTAGTCACCATACTCACCCAAAGGGTGAGCATTCCTCCATCTAGATCTTTTGGACGCTAGTGTCACATACACTTCCTACATAAAAGGTAATTTTCAAATCTATAACTAGGAAATTCAGGACTAAAATCCTCTCATGTTCCCATAAAAGACAAGAAACACTTTATCTCCTACTCACAAGGTACTAATCAAACCAACTTGTGCTTAACTAATACTAGTTTTGATTAGCATACAACCTATACATTTGTCAACCTCCAATGAAGTACAAATTGTAAAGTGATCTACCAGTCAATCTTTCATATTATTCTTTCAACATGGTGCTTTTCATCTTGAACCATTCGTCTATTATTCAACCTTACCTCTATAGGAACTAGGTGCACATACATCTTAAAGTTGATCCTCAGGTGCATGAGTGTCCATTAGTAACAACACAAAAAAGATTCTAGAAACTAAAAGTTATGATGCATTAAAGGTCATGTATCGTCATCAAAAATCATAAATAATATCCGGGGACAATAGCAATCCCATGTTGTGGCCTATAAAATATCAATAACTTAGGTCAGTTATCTAATGATGAATTGTCTTATTCTAGGACTTGGCACATTTCATAGAAAAATCTCTTACTAACTTGCGGTCATGACATGATTCCAGGCGATAGAATGAAACACAAATGAAAGAATCATCAAACTAAATTACTTTGTGTCATCCAATTAACATGACAACATATTATTATCAATTGATCCCAAATTATGGGATCACCACTTATGTGGGTTGGGTTTCTACTTCCTATGAATAATGTATGGCATTGTTCCCAACCCCAACCTAGATTTCTTGACTAAGGACAAAGCAAAACCTTTAGTCAAAGGATAAGATGTATTGTCATTGGTACCTACATAGTCTATAGCAAGAAACCAACTAGACACCAATTTCCTTTTAGACATGAGACAAACTTGGATGTGTCTATGCTTTTTCTTATTGTACTTGGAATTAAGATTACTTTTTGTATTATCACAATGAATTGAGATCACTAGAAGTTTCTTCTTCATCATAGGTTAACTAGACACATGGCCATGTAGCCATTCAGATTCCAACCTAGTTTCATCTAATACATACAATCATCCATGACAGTGGATCGAGACAATAGCATATGTTTCTTCGACCTACAGGAACCTAACCTCTTCCCAATAAGAAAACATATCTTGAAACCCAACTACTCCCAAAGTTCATGGCAATCCATATTTCATCACTATGTCCCTCGACTATAAGGGGATATATTCCATAATGTAGCTCAAGGGAACTAGTTCCCTTAATGTACCTCAAAACTCTATCAAAAGATATCCAGTGGGAGTAGTCAATACAACTTGTGAGTCTATTTAACTTGATCATAGAAAATGAAATATCTACTTGTGTGCAATTCATAAGTTCAATTCAACTTTTGTTAATTTGAGAGTATCAAAATTGAGACAAAGGAACACCACTATCATTTAAATATATGGATAACATGTTTACATTATGTGTACTCAAATAGCTCAAGTATCTTCTCAAGATTGTGTTACCAGAGAGAATAATACCATTACCATACCTAGTGATAATAAGACCTAAACTCACAACAACGACACCCATATCTTTCATCTCAAACTTTCTACACAAAATTTGTTCATCTCGTCTGCAATTTTCAAATTAAAACATAAAAAAGGAAGATCCATTCAAGTATAAAAGAACCATAAAAAATATATTATTTATGACTTTGAAGTAAACACACTTGTAAAAATCATTAGAAATGAAGCCAAATGATGATATCAATAAATCAAAATTTTCATGTCATTTATTAGGGGCTTGTGTCAATATATACTCCTAACAAGTTGATACACCTTGGAGTCATTCTCATAGCTCACAAAGCCCTTAGTTTGTTCCATATGTCTTCTTGAAACTTAGCATTTAAAAATGTTATCTTCACATCCATCTAGTGGATCGAGAGATCATAAATGAAAGCCAATGCAATAAGAACACTAATCGTGGGGGAACAAGTATAAAAATAATCTATTCCCCACCATTATTTGTATCATTTAAAAACCAATATAGACTTATACTTATAGATTGTCCCATCCACATTAAGTTTCTTCTTAATTTTCCATTTGCAACCAACTAGTTAACAACCATGAATCAATTCCAAAACTTCCCAAGTACCATTCAAGAGAACTTATTGGATATCATTGTTAAAGCCCTCCTTACAAAAGTTAGTTTCTGGAGACACCATAGCTTGTTTGAAGGATACACAGTCATCCCAAATATTGTAGGTGAATAACTCACTTTCAAATCTTTAGATCTCCTAGGTCATTTGTTTTTCTTTTAGTTCAACTATTTCATTAGAATCATTAGATTCAGAAAAAGTGTATTTTGAGTCACCCCCACTTTTATAATCATTTCAAGATGCTCATAATGGAATCTAGGGTGATTAGATCCTCTTATGAAACTTCTTCAGAGACACCCAATTTCATGAGAAACATATCCTTATAGAAAGTTGCATCATGGAGTTCCAATATTGTATTTACCTCAAAGATGCTATTTTAACTTCCAATGAAATTATCAGTGACTTCAAAACAAGTAATAGCCGTTTGATGTGTATTCAGGCAGATATATCAAAGGCTTATGATTCTGTCAGCTGGAAATATCTTTTCTCTATTTTGATCAGAATGGTTTTTCTGATCAAGTGGATTAGATGGATTGAGATCATGGTCCAATCTATTTCCTACCAGGTTCTAGTGAATGGTGAAGCTACATCTCCGATCTTTCCCTCGAATGGGGTGAGACAGGGGGACCCCATCGCACTATACTTGTTTGTTATTGTCATGCAAGGTTTTACTAAGATGATAAAGGAGAACTGTAAGGCGGACAATATTCATCCTATTAAGGCATCTAAGAAACTTGGACTATTCCCATATGATTTTCGCAGATGACTTAATGATTTTCTCCAAAGCTGATGATACTAGTGTTACTGGCATTGAAAAACTTCTTAAAAGTTTTTGTGATTCCCCTGGTCTCAAGATTAATCTTTAGAAAAGCACGATTTATTTGAGTAACAAGACAAACATTGAGATTACAAACAGACTTGGCATGAAAGTAGGAAATCTTGACGACTCTAAATATCTCAACTTACCTCTTTTTACTGGGAAGTTAAACAAAAATCTATGTTTGGATCTGGTGGATAGGGTTAAGAGGAAGTTGGATTGCTGGAAATCTAATATGCTTTCTTTGGCTGGTAGACTCGAATTGGTTAAGTCCACTCTTTCCACTATGCATTTATACTGGGTTTTCTCTTTCCCAATTCCCTATGTTCTGGATAAGATTGATGAAATTTGCAGAAATTTCTTATGGGGTCAATCTGAGAAGAAACACAATCTCCATCTGGTAAAATTACGTTTCCTAAATCTAAAGGTGGTTTAGGGCTTAGAAAAATCAAGGAAGTTGCCAAAGCCTGCCTTATGTTAAATGCTTGGAATATAGCTAGCAAGAAAGATTCCATGTGGATAAAATGGATCGGTAAAAAAAATTTCAAAAAAGAATCATACTGGAGCATTGAACCTTCAACCAACTTCTCTTGGATGTTCAATTCTGTCATTCAAATAAGGGAACAGTTGAGACCTTTGTTTTCGATTAGCACTGCATCTGGGGAAAATATTAAAACCTGGCTGGACCCTTGGGTCAAAGGGAAATTTCTCCTGGACTATGTGGATAGCAGTATGATTATCAGATCTGGAATCCCTCGTGATTCAAAGCTTTCCAATATTATTAAGAACAATCAATGGTCTATTGCTAAGTCTAGGGTGTCAAAGGATATTCTCAATATTATTTCGGATATTCCCATCTCTAATTCTTCTACTGACTCTTTCTTTCTTAATGGTTCAAGAAGAGTGAAGTTGAATCTTATCTGGGATCTGATTAGAAAGGAAGGCGCTGAAGAAGATATTTATGACTGGATTTGGAAGTCTAAAGGGAGCATGAATAGCAAAATTCATGTGTGCAAAGCTGCTCTCAATAAATTACCCACATCAGACTATGCTAGAAGAAGGGGTATATCTGTTGTTTCTATCTGTTTTCTCTACATGAATGATTACGAGGACACTTATAATATTTGTTTTAGCTGTCAATTCACCAAAGATTTGTGGTCTAATGCTCTTAAAGATAATTATATTGATCGTATTCCTTGCAATTGGAGTGATGTTTTGAATCATGATTCAACCTCGGATAGGACTGTTATTCCCTTTATTCTTTATCAGGTTTGGCTGGAGATATAGGAGAGTCCATGACAACAAGCTCACTTCCTCTAACCAGATTTGGAAGTTGATCGTGAATGATTTTGAGATGATGAATTAACTCAATGAGGTTTCAGTGTTGTTCCCCTCCCACTTAGCAATAGTCCACTGATTGCCAGAGCTGTGTTCTCCTTCTTGGCTTATTCTGTCCTAGGAGATTGCCAGAGTTGTGTTTTGCTGCCTGCTGAAGATGAAGGTTTTGTTCTCTATCCTTTTTTATGCGGGTAACTAGTTTTTGGCTCTGTTGCTTACTCGTTGGAGGTTCAGTTCTGCTGGTTTGTTATCTTCGTGTGTTCATCTTGTTCTCCTTCTAGTTGGATGATGATTCTGGTGGTTAGTGATGGTTGAGTATCCACTCTCCGAGTGTGAGGCTCCCCTCTCCCTCTGATGAACTACTGTGAGCTTGCCTTCTCGGGTCTGGGTTTTCTGAATGAGAGGGTCGAGTCCCCACTCTTGCGAGTGTCGACGCTCCCCTCTCCTTGTTCCTATCAGCTCACGCTGAAGAAGGTTGTTTCCTCTGATGATCTACAAGTGGTATTGGTTGTTTTTCTTGATGGAAGGTGATGGTCGAGTCCCCACTCTGGCGAGTGTCGACGCTCCCCTCTCCCTTTTCCTTTCTGTCTATGCTGAAGAAGGTTGTTCCTTTTTCATTTTTTCGTATGATCTATTGTGAGTCTGCTGTTTGGGTGTCTGCGTGCTTCATTTTCTTTTTCTGCTACTGGTCTTTTGCTGAAGATGTTTAGGCTTGGTGCTTTGCTCATAAAGCTCTGCTTCAGCAGTAGAATGACTAGTTATCCTCATTTCTGGTTAAGCTATCGGTGCTTTTTTGATTCTGGTACAGAGGAGATGGAGTGATGTTTATTCCCTTTCGATGACGATCTTCTGAAGGTGGTAGTTCAGTGATTCTGTTGTTGTGTTTTGAGTAGTCGATATGAAGGTTGGCGGGTTGTGCTTGGTTATCTCTGTTGGTGTTGCTGCTGGGAGATGTTGTTCCCCTCCCACTACTGTTTGCAGTGATGATTGAGTTTTCTTGGGCCGTGTGATGGGTTACATCTTCTTTCTTCGGCAATGAAAAGGTTGTGGTGGGGTCTTTTACTCCCCTCTCATAGCATGTTATAAATCTATGATGTTAGAGTTCCTATGGATCTGGCTTTGGTTTTGTCATGTGATGCCTGAGGGTCGTTTGCTCCCCTCTCATAGCTGGCTTTCACAACTATGATGGTTGAGATTTATGGGTCGAGACGTGGTTCTGTTCTGTGTTGTTATGTTGTAGGAGGTTCTCAAGCTTATGCTGCTCTGAAGGATGACTGGCTTGAAAGTCTTTTGAAGGTGGTTTAGCTTTTGAAGAAAACTGGTGGTTCCTGTGTTTCTTTGTTTGGAATCTTGCTATTCTTTCCTTCATTTTTCTATCTTCAGTTTTGAAGATAGATAGTTCTATATAGAAACTATGAAAAAAATACAAAAAAAGCAACACGAGTTTTTGACCGACCAAAAAAAAATCTGTATTTACCTAAATTCTTTATATATTAGAATCTATAGACATAAATTGTCACTAATTCGCTAATAAAAATGGTATCTAAAATTGTGATACCAATTTCTCCCATTTGTTTAATGGATAAGTACATCATCTAGGCATCCCCACATTTGAATATATTTGAGGCTAGCCTTTTAGCGTCTCTATACCTCAAATGTCTACTTTCCTTATTTTTATTGGGAACTCTATTCAGAATATGGCAAGCTGTCCCCTCATAAACTTGGATAGTCATGGGGTTGGGGTCAAGGTATTTTCCATGTCATTCAATGTTTACTTTTTTTTTCTTCGGAATCCCATTGGATTGTGGTAAATAACTAGCAAAACAAATGGTATTTTTTCATGTAAATCATATTACAATGAATGTATTGATGGAACTGCCACTTCAGGATTAGGGTTACATTGATATTCATAAAAGAAACGTGGATTTCTATTGTCAAATAATCTATATTTCACTATAAATTGGTATGTGTCAATGACAACCCTAGCAAAAATATGTGCAAAGATCATGTATGTAGTATGTAAATTTTTCTAATCCGAAACACAAGGCTTGATCATTCATATGATAACTCTATGAAAGAGAACTCCTCCCTCTTCGGTTAGAGAACACAAGTGACCTATTTCCTAGAGATTCCCTTTTTGTGTGTTGGAGCAAAACGATATATCTATCATCTATTATCACTATGTTATCGAATTACTCATAGTTATTTGTACACACTTATCCTCTTTTCATCAATTTTTCCTACAATTGAATTGGTGATTAAAGATGAAACAATACTTGAGTCCAAGACTCATAAAAGGTCTCAAGTATTTTATAAAACACATGGAGAACACTATTACTCCATATTAGTAACCCTCAAATCATTACCTTTGTGTCATTGATCATAAGCTTGTTGTCATGTTGTGTGTTTTATACACATTTATCTTACCAAACACATCGTTCCAAAGGGAAAGAGGGGTTGTTGAACCATTTTCCATGTCTCTCTTATAGTTTTGGATGGTACATATCTATATAAGGTGTCTTCTTCATCAAGACCTCACCAACGCTATAAGTGAAAATCTCCTTTTTCATGGTAGCTACTATGAATGCACAACCCACTAAACTAGAATGCATAGTCAAGAAGACCAACAAACACACATTTATGGTCAAAAAAACAATTGAAACACATGCCACATAAATATGTACTCATGAGATAACACTCAGGAACAAAAGGGTATCAAAATGACACATAGGACAAATGCAAACAACCTTGAGGACTGAAAACATACAATGTATGAATTTGTGGTTGGCTTATTGGAGGATTGAAAAGTAGTTTGTGGCAAGGAAGGAATATGATATTGATACATATGAGATTTTTGTGCATTTTATGGTCTCTATTGTAAGGCCAAAGTTCTAAATTTATAAATGGATGAGACAAAATTTTATACTCACACATGTCTAAGTTCCAACTTTAGTGGAGTTAGGTTTGTTCACATGTTCTCAATATGAATCATTAATTGCTATTGTCTTTGTCTTTGTATTATCTACTTTGATATTGAGACATAAAGGAGTTAATTTTGTTATAAAAAATAGATATAAGATATGGAAAGAAGTAAAGAGTAATCTAGATAGGTTCATAAAAAACCAAACATGTGTAATAACAATCTCTAGATATAAAAGTCCACGTCAAAGTCTTTTATCTTCCATTAGACTATATCAACTGTTGGAAACTTTTAGAACCATGTAAGTCAATTTTTACTTAGTTATTAACAAGATGCATATCCCTAGCATTCTCTCAAATTTGAGTTAAGCATGCAATTTAGTGAACAAATCCTCTCTTGGGACTAAATGCCAGTACATGTGTGTTTTGGCATGACAACCTCCAGACTCAAATTGACCCTTGTCTTTCGGGTCAGGAGATATATTCTATTAGAATAGATTGTGGCCATCACTAATACTTAGAGATACTTCCACTACACAAATAGGATTGGTAGGGAAGAGTATGTGAAATTCATATTTTATAGTAATAACAAATTAATAGCAAGCAAGATCAAGAAATATGTACTCCATGAAAAGATGGAATGTAAATGTTCATGTATGTGTTATATTAACAACATAAGATTTAGATGAGTTGCATTCCTAGTTCTAGGGTGTTAGGGGAATCAGAGATGAAGAGTAGAAAGGAGAAGACGATACCAAGCATGGTCAAGTTGCACAACATTGTGGTATAATTGTAAGCACATTGTAGTAGTATATATCAAGCGGGTTAGATGGAGATAATGGAGTGGAATGAAAGCCTTTGGTTGATTGACTGGAAGGTTTATGTAGAAATGTCATACTACAAAGGAAAAATATGTATGGTGAGTGCATTGTTTGGTGGACTATGTGATTGGTGCAGAGTTTCAAACCTTTAGAATGTTGGTGGATGGGTTCTAAGATATACATTCTCCTAGATAAAAGGTAGAAGAGTCCGCTTTCTGATATTTGAGTGGAGTTTCGTCAAGGTGAAGTTGTATATGAAATAGAGACCTTCATTACTCGTGCACTTCATGTCCAATTTATTGGAATGCATATATTACAAAATTTGGAACAGTTTGTATAAAAAATTAATTGGTTTTCCTTTAACTTAAGGGAGTTTGGTGGACTAAATTACTTCTCAAGCTTTCATGTCACTGAAAAAACAATTGGTATTTTACGCATGAAAGAGAAGTACATAGCAAATTTCTTGGTTCATGCCCAAATGAAAAATTGTTAAACTATCATCACACATGTTGCTTGTGAACCTAGCAAACATTTGAATGGTGTTTCCTTCAGTAATCTCTATCTATATAATAAGCTTGTGGGATTTATAAAGTATACTAGTACAACTCAACCTGCTGATTCCTTTGTTGTTAATTAAGCTTGACAACACATACAATATCCTAGAACTCACCACTTTCAACTTGTTAAACACATCCTAAATTATCTAAAAGGCATTATGTCTCTAGGATTTTCCATCAAAATTGTTCTTTACTTAATTCTAAGTGATTGTGTTAAATTAGAATAGGCTGTTTGTGATGACCCACCACCACATGAGTAAGATTACACAAAACAAAGTGTGGTATTATCAACTAACAGCCACATTACCAAAAAACATGATAAAAGGAAAATGAGGCTGATATAACCATCTCGAGCGGAAACATCGACATCAAGGTCCACAAATTGTTCCTCTTGTATCACATATCTTACCATAAAGGTCCACACATCATTGTACAATGTCCATCATGCCACAACCTCAAACATGATACAAGGATAACTTGTTCACATATATATACAAGCCATACATGTACAACCATGGCATACTGTCAAAAACTTCATATCGATGAACAACATCTACAAAACACCCCCATGGAACTGAGAGTACAGGGACAAAAAATAGGACTCTAATAAAAAACACTATCAACATATCCAACCTTCAACATCTACTGATCTCCTTACCGCTCTTCCTTAACCGCACGATCTCTACCGCGTCATGCACAATCACCTAAAAGATGTGCAAACCCACGGGGTGAGACCAATGTCCAAGTAGGAGATATAACTCTCCACCAACAACTATTGTTAATGATGTGGAAACCCACGGGGTGACACCATCATCCTAGAAACACATATAACTCTCTGTCAACAAATATTGTTAACACAGATAGCTATTTATAGCAAAAAAGGAATACTATTAACAAGATGAGAAGATTCAACTAAATGAATAAATAAAAATGATGACATAGATTAAGAAGTTTAAGTAGTTTATAACTAATTAGTAGAACATCATATACTTATAGAAGGAATATGAAGAACATGTATAACCATTATCAACTAAATAGTATAAGAAACAAGGCAAATGGTTATCTAATATGAATCATGTTTAACCCTAATAAAATGTACTACATGACTATATTACATATTTTATTATACCCCATGGAGATGAGGTATACCACTCATACTCCAACTGACAACAGTGAGTCAAAATCAGTTCCATGCAAGATCTAGGGGGACTGGACTCCTATGATTTCCCACACCCCGGTCAATCTGAGTCCACTACTGTGACATATAGAGTCAAAATGCAAAATAATCTAGTCCTCCTTGGTATATAGGCATGGAAATGGAAAATTGAGATACAGCCGTAGTCGTTCTCCTTCCAGGTATGATCGCAACCATCCCTATAAACATATCATATGAGATACAACCTCAACTGTTCTCCTTCCAAGTCATGACCACAGCCATCCATAAAATAAGTAATTGTGGATTTAAGGATACACCCTCAACTTGTACCCTCACATATTCAACAATATGCACTCCAAGTTTCCCTTAGGAATTTCTCATTTCACCATCCAACAAGTACTGACACTGAAGATGGATCTATGGCTTAGGTAAACTACTTGCTTAGGATTTCACTTGATTAGTTATTTCCAATTGGGTATCTTTTAAGCATCAATCAAGTTACAACATATAAACCCTAAACAAATTCTACAAATATAGGGGTAGACTGTCCATAAGATATAAAATGTATCAAACATAAAGATGATTACATCATCCATGGTACTATCTCACTGCCTTACACCAGACCACCACCATTATCACATCACTGTGCGATAACCATTTGTCATCACATCACTCCAGGATATCATCTCAAACTAGGCATGAAGCATCTACTAGGTCATAAGACCCAATCACATAGTTCTTGCATAACATCATTATCTCATCATTCCTCATAAAGTTTCATAATCATCACCCTATGCAACATAAATATGTCATGACATTCACAAGCTATGATGTTTATTCAACCTATAACATAAGGGTACACAAATAGGAGAGAGAAATACTTCAATATATGCTAATCAGTCAAGCAAGTAAACATTGGACACCATGTACTCAAGGTTAGAGTTAGGTTTCTGTCATAACTAACCTATTTGAGTTTCAAAGCATCATATGGTATTTAATCATAACTATCACCACCTCCAACATTGTTGGAATGTATTAGGTCAACATTATTGTCACCATAGTCAATTATAAAATGGTTGTTGATCCATAGAGCATGGACGCTAAAAACATGACTTGCTTGGGTTTATCGACCGATGAAGGTCGGGGGGGGGGGGTTACTGCTAAAAACTTAGGTTAAAACATCATCATCGGTCATTTAAAGGGTACAAGTTCAACCGCTGAAAATAGAAGTGCATGGTTGCTGAAACCCTAGGATCGCACCTCTTCAACGATCACTTAAGATGGTCATTTTAGAGACCATTCATAAGGGAAATATCAGCAACCAAACTACATGGTTAAGGGTCATCGGTCTTAGAGAAAACATCCAATCTAAGAGATCAAAATAGCAACAAGACAACGATCAAAACACATAAAGGTTAGTGACCAAAAGCATTCTCATCGACTATTTAAGGAAGCTTGGCAATCACTCAAACATGTAGGAACATAGGTGACTTCATCAAGAGAGAAGAACCTATAAACACACGATCAAACGTTCAACATCAACACTAAACCAAAAATCACCAAAGATAAGCTCAAAAAGGTGTTCTTCATCAAAAACATAAATCTGATTATCACCAAAACATAGAAATAATCAATTTACAATATGAGAGAGAAAACCATACGTCAAACACATGCAATGGAGAACAAAAACTTTCATCTTCCACAATATAGATGAAACATGCTCAGGGGGATTAAAATCAATGTTTCAAAGAGTGCATGCAAGCACCAACGTCTCACCATCCATAAAACTCGAGTATAGGGATTAGGGTTCAGGAAAAAAGATAATCTATGCAAGATTACTGTAGAATCATGATCCCTAAAATAGGGTATCATAATAAAGAAACATATAATCATGTTTCAGAGACAAGATTAGCTTCTCGTGTAATATTAAGGTGCAACAAAATAGTTATATAATCTGCCATGAGGCAAAGATCAACTCCAAAAGCCAAGAAGCTCCAAGAGAGAGAAGAAAAGCCAATCTTGGATCAACTCCACCTCCAAGCAAGATCACCTCAAGAGAAGAAGAGCAAACCAAGATCAAATGGAAAGCTCCAGAGAAGAGGATAAAAACCCTAAGTTGAAAACAAAGGAAGAAGGATGAGATTTGCCTGTCACTTAGGTACTACTATGGAAAACCATATATTCGACCTCCATTGGAGAGAAGTTCCTTTATCTTAACACAAGAACCATTATGGAAACTCCAAGGGTTCATCCAAGGAGAAAAGAGAGGGTAGGGTCTCCATAAAAACAATATCAAGAAGGATGAACCACTTACCATGCACAAGGATCACCAAAGGATCAATAAAGGAAGATGCTCCAATCGTAGATCACCATGTGTAATGTTTTCCCTTCTTGCACCAAGGTTGATCTCTTTCTCTTCCAAGAACCACTAGGGATGAGATCCAAATATGAGAGAGGGAGAGAGGATGCAAAAGGATCATATGCATGTAGGGAGGGATGCATATATACTCAAGGGTAGGAGAGAGAGGTGGAAGGATAGGTGTCCAACAAAACATGTCATTTGTCCACCATAGAGAAACCATGCAACCACTACAACCATGCATGCAAGAAGGGTTGTGAAAAATAAAGAAATTCAATGATGACACTTGTCTTTGGAGGCCATTGGTCGAAGGGAACTAAGGACACAAAGGTTCATCGGGTGAAAGCACTTCATCGATCCAAAACACGTAAAACCCTAGGTTTCTCATCTACCCAAAAGAGAGCTCCAAGCCTCTTCGACTGAAGGGAACTCAAGGTACACAAAAAACATATTTTCTGCAGAGATTAGAGCCACGAAAACATAAAGGTCGTCACTGAAAACCAACTAAAAGGGTCAACACTTAAACAAGGTCAACCATAAGGCACCTAAGCAAACCCAAAACATCCACTTATGATTCCACCTCATCATTCAAGGTTCAACAAGGTGCCTCTAAGAACCATTTTCTCTCTCATGATGCTAAAACATAAGTGACACATCAAACATGTGACAAACTACAAGTTACACCCTCAACATTGGAAAATTGCAACTTGGTTCAAAACAAGCACACCTATAGCATATCTAGCTCAAACATCAAGCAAACTAGACCAAAGTAAAAGTATAAGCATGTCACATGTTATTAAAGCATCTCAAGAGATTAGATTAAGATATAAGCATCTTATTAAGCAAAATCAAGATAGATCAATCACTAAGCTAGGTTATGGGTCTTACACTAGTTGTCCATTACTAGAAAATAATCATTTGATTTTTTATCTTCTTAGGAAATACATGTATTTCTTAGAGCATGGTGAATAAGGTGATTATGATCTGGTTTAGCTATTAATTGATATATAGAAATATAGCATGTACTATATCTGAGATGAGATTGATCTCATTTCTACTTTGATATGTTCAAATTTTAATGATTAACCAACATATTAGTATTTTGATAATCTAAGCACCATGCATCTGACCGTTAATGATATTTTCATTTCTAGAAGAAAGTGCATAGAAGTCGAGTATCATTTTATTTAGGAAAAAGTTAATTTGGGTCACATATTTAGTGATTATGTTTGATCTCTAGCTTTCCTAGTTTATGTCCTCATAAAGCATCTCCTAAGGAGACATTGTGGGACCTTGAGTTACAAGCTTGTTATTTGGAAACCTACAAATTGTTTGCGGGGTTGGGGTTGGATATATATAGGCAAGTCTTTTTACAATCTTGTATCCAGTTTATCTCTATAAAAAACCCAAAGATAATAATTTGTGGCTCGTGATATTGCATTAGATATTGTGTAAAAAAGATATTATTTAGAGAATTTATTTGAATTTGTGTGAGTCATGCTTGTTCAGTTTGAATATAATCCACCTAGTGATCCACTATTTCTCTCTCTCTCTATCTCTCTCTCTCTCTCTCTCTCTCTCTCTAATATCCCCTTTCTTACTTCGACTCTGTTTTTAGGATTTCCAACTTTTTCATCCTCAATTGACAAATATGTTTGGACAATATATATTATCCTATCTTCTTAGATAACAATTATCATCTTGCACGGTTGGTAAAGTCCAATCTATTGATACTATTAAAGTTGAAGAAATAGTTTAGCCTTATCCTATCATCCTATCTTATTTTGTTTGGCCTTATCTTCTCAATATATTTTCATGTAGTTTAGTTATGTTCTCGTGTCCTATGATATTGAGTTTGGCCTTATATTTTTAGTTTTGTCTTATCCAATTTTAAGGAGACCATATAAATAACACTAAACATCATGTAATAAAAAAGTGCAAAAGAGTGTCAATAGTAGGAGATCAAAAGTGGTAGATAAAAACATAGATAAAGAGGAGATAGAAGGGAGTGGAGTTATGTAATTCTTTTGTGAACCATAGGATTATGAGACAATGACAATTCCTTGTAATCTTTTGAAGTTACTTAACAGAATTTACAATATTATTAGCCAAACATGTTCTCTCATTCATCTTTTTAGTTCGTATTGACTCTATCATTGGAAACATTATTATTTTTATTTGTTTTTGCATTCTTAGATTGTAGCTCAGATATCAAATTTCTAAGACTTGAAGCTTCCATAGTTTATTTCAAGCAGTATCCAAAAAAGGTTGTTATGAGATGACTAAAACCATTGATGACCGACTAAAGAATGACAATGTCAACAACTATCATTAAGATCCATCCAGTTGAAAGTTTTGATGACATCATTACTATGATGTAAGGTAATTTTAATGAAGGAATTTTAAATGGGTTTTTTTAATTAATTATATTCCATGTAAATATTTATGATGGTGCATGCACATATTATCTCCCCAATTTTAAGAAAAATCTGATAGTCGCAAGGACAGTTGACTTTATTGGTTGTAAAATAATAAAGCAAAGAATAGTCATGTAAGTAACTTGCAAGGGGAAAGTGATCACTGTGGATACCTTATCTAGTGGAGCATATTTAATGGCTGAAGAGTTTAAATTAAAAAAGAGAGGATAATGGGAGTTCTAAAAGCAGAAGAGATGTATATGTAGCAATGGCATCAATGATGGGCTTCATGAACCCTAATAGTGCTACACGTATTCAACTCTAACATGCAATTAGGTGTGAGGATGCAAATTCAACTACATATTTTGAAGAGGTGAAGATGCAAAGATGTCAACTATTAGAATGAGGAATATGTGGTAAGATTGACCACACAATATCAATGAGCGAGTATGACTCAGAGAAGCTATAAACCTATAATATGGAGGGAAAATGTAAGAACAATGTAGTTCTTCCAGCTATAGATGTAGACAGTATTGTTTGTTAAACCTTACAACTTGAGGAGGTATCACATGTTAGGTTTAGATAACTGAGTCTGAACACACACTTTGCATAGATGTGAACTAATAGAGAGCCTCCAGGAATGGAAGAACCTTCTGAGAGTATAAGAAGTGAATAAGAATGAGAACAAATAACTTGAATAAGTAATACATTTTAGTTATAAGATTCAAGGTTGAGATTGTTGGGATTATATATGTTATCATGTTTTAACAGAACACCTTATATCTTACAATACTGAGATGATCTAAATTATTGATATGTTTGGAATTGAAGATATTACTTTTCCTTATCACTTCCTCCTTCCTTATTTAAATTGGTCTTATCTTATCATTATCTTGTTGTGATAGTTTACCCTTATCCTACAGTCCTATGTATATTTCTGATTTACTCTTATATATATATTGATGTTCTATAATACGATAAAAATTGATGTAACAAATGTGCAAAAAAATCACAAACATTTGGAGTTAGAATGGAGAGTAAAAAAGAGAGCTAAATAGGAGAGAGAATAGAGTGGGATACATGAATATATTGTGCGATGAGGTATTGTGAGAGATTGACAAGTTCTTATACTTTTTTTAGGTTAGTGAATAGAATTTACTTTTTTTCCTTTCGAATTTTATCTTCTCATTAGATGTTTTCTTGTTAGTTATTTTCTCTGTGATGAGGTTATTATATTTTTTCTTTGTGCATGCTTGTATTGTATATAGCATAACAAACTTTTAGACTTGAACTTCCACAAGTTTCATTAAACATTCTTTGTCTCTACAAATCCTTCTATTGTTTTGACCATCTCTCCCTCAATCTACAATCCGCTTTCTTCCTTAAATTATGATTAAAGTGTTTCCATCTTAATCCTCTATCGAGAAATATTCCTCTTTGTTTCTTATTGAATTGAGATGAATATGTGGAAATAGGGTTGTTGGCAGTTTACATGCAAGTTTTGGGGAATCATAAGATATTTATTTCAAACTAGAGATGATATACATGTGATGCCTTTTACCTTGGAAGATACCTCCTTTCCCCAAGCTATAATGTAAAGGCAAGGAGGTGGAAAATAATTTTTCCATCCTATAGACGTTGTCGGATCCTGAGCACATGATTATTCTTTGGAAGCCTACAAATAGGTTCTTGGGTTGGGGTTGGATAAATATAGGCAAGTCCTTTGTGAAATCTTGTAGCCAATCTATCTTTATAAAAGGCTAGAGCCCAATATTTGTTGCTTGTTATATTTCATTTACAAAGGTTTAAAATAGATAATATATAAGAAAATGGTTTGATTTTGGGCAAGACATGTTTGTCAGTTTGAATAATTTCTACCTCCCACACCACTTCTCTCTCTCTCTCTCAGCTATCCCCTTTCTTCTTGTATTCCGACCTTAAGGTTTCTAGCTTTTTAATTCATCATTGACAAATTTGTTTAAATAATATATCTTATCCTATTTTTTAGGATAATAATTATTATCTTACACAATTGGGAAAGTTCAAATTTAATATACTTAGAGTTGAAGATATTGTTTAACCATATCCTCGCATCCAATCTTTTTTAATTTGATCTTATGCTCTTATTATTCTTTCCTATAGTTTACTTGTTTTCTCTCATTATACCTTATTAGATTTGGATTTATCATTTTAGTTTAGTCTTATACAAGATTAAAAAGTTTTTTAGGAAAGATTGAAAGTCATGTTATAAAACATGCCAAAAAGTGCCAATAGTAGGAGATAAAAGAGGAAGTTGAACAAACAGCCAATGAGGAGAAAGAAAGAGTGGGTTATGTGATTTTATTGAAGCACAAGATTGTGAGATAGCCATAATTTCTTGTAACCTTTACTGCAGAAACGATATACCACATCATTTATTTTTAGCATAAGCCATCAGTTATAAACTGACAACCAAGTGAGCGACACTAAAACTAAATCCATTCATTGTCAATTAGAGAAACTGACGATAATACTTTTTGTACGCGGGTCCACGTCTTAGAAAAATTGACGACATAACATGTAGCACACTACGAATTTGTGGTCTCCTTTGACCTTTCCTCATCAGTTATATGAACAACACTCAACACCTTTAAGATAATTATGCAAAGAAAATAGTTTCATGTGATAATTCCTGGTTGGTTGGGTAATGAGAACTAACCGAAGTCGAATAGCATGGCATTGATTTTACTAGTGATTGAACTGTTAAAATTTCATGTATACCCCATCGGTTTGTTGTAAGTAACTAACATAGAACACATATATAGTTAGTTATTTATAAATTACCAATGAGAATTGTCTATAGATTTTTATATAGTAGGTATAAAAACCAACGATCTGGCTTCTAGCTTGTCTACAACCTACATTTCTTCATAAATGAAAGTTCTAAATTACTATAGGCCTCTACAAGCATAGCAGCTTAACAATCGATCGGAAAACTTACAAGAAGAAATATATATGTACAAATATCACAATGCATTTGATACAATAGGCACAAACATGCTAGCAAACCTCAACATTCTATCATTTTCACTTCAAATGCACACACATATCCATGATCTCACAGTTCAATTAATTCATTTCTCAGCCACACATTCAATTTAATACACATGCACAAATACACATCATTCACTTCTTCATGCACTTCACATTCAATTCACACATGCATATGCATGAATACATATCATCATCAGGTGCCATATCAGATTTTAAGTACACAATGTATAATAATATAACAAACAAAAATCTGACATCCATGTTTGAACTACAAAAATATCAATCAACACTCCCATTCATTTGTCAAGTCCATACATTTGATGAAGCAATCTACCCATTGTTTGCGTAGCTCATTCAACTACTCCAATGTATTGGGTTTAGTAGTGTCAAAAACTACAAAGAGAATGATACATAATTCTAATTAGATTTGATTGTTTGCATTATCAAATGAGACTACTTCATTAATATGATCCAAGAATGATAACATTACTTTCTCTATACATTTGATTCATTGCATGCATGACAATTGTCTACAAGTACAATATCACATAATGTGCGCATGCCCAATCGTTGTCTTGTATAGGGCCATGTACGTTTACAATTTCATTAATAAATGTAATTAACAAGATTTGGTAATATATATACAATCGAAATGAGAAGACTACATCAAAACTTTTCCAAGTTACTAATTTCTTTTTCTTATCTACTTTTCGTCTACCACTACGGTACGCTTTCACACCCTTATTAGATAAATTAACAGATATCTTGCATTATTAAACTATGATATGATATAAACATTAACAATTGTGTTTATCATAGTAAAACTATACTTACTCGTGAATCGCCAATTTCATTAGGTGTCTTTCATTTGGTGTAAGTTTATATCCAAAGGAGCAAAAAAAATACACAATCCAAGTTTGGGAAACAACCACTAACAACTACTAATGATTATTTTTGAGTGAATAGAAGGCAAATAAAATAAAAATTAATTCCATAACAAGTTGTACTCATAAGTTAGATATATAAACAACAAGCCCAAAACATACACAACATTGAAGGGAGCTATAATCATGGTCTTGGAAGAACCAAAAAACTACATTGCAGTATTCACATAATCTTTAATGTCACTTGAATATCTAAGTACATTGCTAATTAATGATAGAATTAGAAATGCCACATTTTCTATTCCATAACATCCATGTAATACAAATGACCAAAGAATATATACATGCAATACTTAGTTAATATATAGGAAACAATTAAAAGATATGTATTCTTCACATATGATAAGGTATTCAGAATCATCATATCCAAAGTTCAATCATTGATGTGTTCAACCATTGATACTGAAATAGCTCAGAAACATATGTCAACACTATAATAGTGTTGTGATCTATACATATGATCTCCTCTAGAATGTTGATCACCATGGTATCTGATTTCTCTATATTGTCTAACCATCTTGTCAACGTCTTGCAACTAGGTCCTAAGGAGTTGAACAACTCCTATACAATAAAATGTGGAGGTGGAGGCTTCCGAATCCTAGGGGGCTTCTTAGCTATTGTGGGATGCATGCATGTATTCTTATATTAGCTTTCAATTATTTATATAAATTTCAATATACATTTGTCATACCTCAAGAAATAAAAGAGTTGTTTGGGCCACCCAATAAAGTTGTCTTCTGCCTCTCCAACTATGGTGGAATTCAAGTGCTCATATGGGATAGGTGTGTCTCTCATTACCGAAATAACAAGTATGACGTTCACACGAATGTGATCAGTAGCAAGGAGAATACCATGAACCATATCAAAGATTGAAGCCTCGACATTTTCCATGATGTTGTATGATGGAACATTGATGGTAACATGACATTTTCTAGATGCCTACTATTTTATGAAATATAAAATTTAAATTGACACACATATATTGACTTGAAGGATTATTTTATCAATATGTGTGTATATATAAATTGACTTAAATTGAATCTTATCCTACCTGTGCCATGCAGGTCTGAATGACTAATCCTAATTCACTCCATCGACGTGTGACACTATACATGTTTGTGGTTGTTGGAGGAGTTTGTACTGCCTAAGAAGCCCTTAAACTCCTCCAAGGTTGCAACTATCAATCTTAACACCTCCTCTATGTCCATTCCCCCTTTCTTAGTAGTTTTTATCTTTAACTGGGATGCGTCAAAAAATATTTTATCTGATAGCCAGTTCCAGTGTCCCTAACACGTCCAAGATGTTTTTCCATCCCTACAACAACCGTCAATTCATCATGTGTGCCCTGATGGGTGAAGTTGCCCTCCTTTGTTTTCTCACCCAGCTCCAACTATTCATCATCAAAACTGACTAATCAATAAAACTTAACAATACCATGAAAAAAGAACTTCAACATGTTGTGAGATTTTTTGAAGCCACCTCCTTGGTTGCTTGGATGGGGATTTCTCTAGCTTTATTTTCCCCCGCATCTATCCACTCAATATAGTGAGGAAACTATACAAAAGCATTAGAAGACTCAATAGTGGAAGGAGTAGAAGTAGAAGGCCTTTTCTCTTGCTCTCTCATCTGGGGGCGTTTAATATAACAACTTGAAACCAACCAATAATTGTGCACACTCTTGTCACTCCTACCTTTTTGAGCATCATGAATGGTCTGATTATTTCAATAATAAATATTGTTAAGTAATCATAATAAATCTTTAAAATGTAAGTATTCCAATGAGAAATATTCTTAAGTAACCATAAACATTAATAAAAATGTTATAATTCAATAAAAAATATTTTAACCGTAAGAAATAATAAAAATGTAATTAATTCAATATTTTGAACGCATATGTTTTTCTTTGCTCAACAAACTCCATCCAATCATCTTTTTCAATATAGTTCCATTTAAGAGTGGGGTCTTGATCCTTCTTGTCTCCAAAGATGTAGTCTCTTGTAAGGATTGACTGCCAATATCTATGTCTTCTCCCAACAAGCTGCATAATAGACTTGTGATACAACTTTTCATCAACCTCGTATCGACCCTAAAAAGGTTCAACATTCACTACAATATAGAAATGTTATAAGAAAGAACAGGAAAAGACTATAAAAATATAAATGCATTTATGTCACCTCTAACTCCCTCTATATGAGGTCTTTATTGACCGTAATGACTTATCTCCAATCCTCAACAAAGAGAAGCACTTTGCTTCAAGCAAGGACCCCACAATAGCTGACAAACTCTTTAGTAATAGACGTGCCTACTTCACTAAATTCAATGACGCCATTCCTCCCTTATTTGTGGCAATTTTCATCACATTTATCTATCTCTTACATTTTAATTTATCAGCACCATCTACACCCTAGTCAGGATGTTCAGGATCCTCACGCTCAGGATCCTGACGCTTGAGATCATTGTGCTCCTGGTCAATTGGCATCTACAAAATCAAAAGTAAACATATGAAAAAATTTAGCTCACATATAAAAATTCAAATAACATATGAAAAAGTCAGATCACATATGAACAAATAAACATGTTATACAATGCAAATAACATATGAAATATTGCATGTAGTTTACCTTAAACTAATATCCCTTCTATGTGATCTTCACGTGTATAGTCATCAGTGTTAAATTCAACATTTACACTTCATAAAACAACAAATAATGGACTAGAGTTATCATACTTGTCATAGTACTCTTCTTCATCAATAGGATATGAAATGAATTATCTTTTCCCATGAAGAACGACAGACCAATTTTCTTTTGTAGGATCTTTGATATAGAATACTTATTTTTTCAATGATTCCATGATGAAGAGTTCATCTTTCTCGCCTATCCACTCAAAATTAACTATTCTAAAATCGAGTTCGTCAACTACATACCCTTTCTTGATATCAACCCATTTACACCTAAATAATGGAACTCTAACATTTATATCATCAATTTCCCATATTTCTCCAATGACACTATAATAAGACATCTTTCATTCATGTTGACTCTTATCCTTGGCACTAGAAAATACAATTAAGATGCATGAAGGGTGACCCCACTATTTTGGAAAAGACTCTTATCATCTTGATGTTTTGAGTAGTATGAAGATCCATTTATGTCAAACCCTTCGTAAGATGTAACATGGGACTTTAGCTTATACACGAGAATTTTGATGGTTTCTATAACATTATGTGGTGTTTGAGATAGTTGATTTTATACTTTATTTTCAAACCACCTAATAAATATCTGATTATGCTCTCTAGTGACACACATTGAACTGGCTCGGGGATAACTTGTCTCGAGTTCGTTCGTGTGTTCAATGATATAAATATCCACATCTTCAATGTTGTGTAAAACATACGTGTGTGCTTGTTTCCACTGCTCACAACTTTTATTTATCTTTCGTTCTCTTGAAATACCTTTCCCTGGAATAAACGTCTTGATCCACTGTATTAGAAGGAGTTTCATTGCAATTGAAAAAGTCATTACAAAAGTCGATAACCTCTATAGAAATATAGCCCTCAATGATACTCCCTTTGGGGCAAAAATAGTTCAGAACATCACCTTTAAAAACACTCTTGTACTGATCAAAAGGATACATCCAATGCAAGAAAATTGGACTCAATATTTTCACTTCCCTATTCAAATAGATAACCCGATGCACCATGATATCAAATATTGAAGGGGGAAATTACTGCTCAAGCTAGAATAGGGTAACGACCACTTCTCTTTGAAACTTATCTAGAATCTTAGAATCAATTACATTGTTGTATAGAGTGTTGAAGAAGAAGAAAAGCATAGTGATTGCAAACTTTACATGCTTTGGAAGAATAGATCAAACAGCTAGAATAAATATATATATTGCATTAGAGTGTGACAATCATGAGATTTAACACCTATCAGCTTCTTATCCTTCATTGATACCAATCTACAGATATAGGTTGAGTATCTCTATGGTACCTTAACATTATGCACGTACTTGCAAAAAGTTCTCTTCTCCCTTATAGACAAGGTGTAACAAGAAGGAGGTAGATATGTGTGGTGATCCTCGGTAACTTATTTTGGTAATTATTTCCTTATACCCATTTCACGTAGACCCATTCTGGATTTGATGCCATCTATAGTCTTACATGATATATTCAACGGTGTATCAATAATTCTATCACAAAAATTTATCTCAACATGCATGATATCGATACAATGTCGAACTGTCAAAGAACTCCAATAAGGAAGATCCCAGAATATCAACCTCTTTTTTAACCAAAACACTTCACCTATGGGAGTAGTACATGGTCTCTTACCAAAATGGTTTACAGTGTTCTTTACTCTTGCAAAAACATCCTCCCCTGACATAGGTTTAGGGGCACTCTATTCCTTAGTTGAGACATTAAATGTTTTGCACAACTTTTCATAAGGATGCACCTTCAAAAAAAATCTTCAATGTCCAAGATATATAGTCTTACCACCATGTTTTAGTTGTATTGAATCAACATTTTTCTCACATATAGGGTAGGACTTGGTTCCTTAACGATATAGCCAGACAAGTACCCATAAGCAAGAAAGTCAATAATAGTGCAAAACAACATAGCACATAAATTAAACATCTCTCTACACAAAGCATCATAAGTCATCACCCCATCTCCCCAGAGTTTTTTTGTGTCATCAATCAGAGGTTCAAGGTAAACATCAATATCATTGTTTGCTTGTTTGGGGTCTGAAACTGTAAGACCCCTGATCTGAGTTTTGGGGAAACCCATTTTTTGGCTTAATCATGTGGTTAGAACCTTTCTCTAATCATGTGATATGTAAATAAGGTTGCGGAGAACTTAAGTTCTAAGTTTGAGCTTGGTTGGATGTGTTTCTATTGTGTATGATAGTTTTGGTGCAACTTACAATTTACCCAAGTAGGGGGTTGATGTGCAATTTGCCACCTCTTGGGTGAACCTTCCATTTTTTGACATCATCTAGAGGAGAGAGAGAGAAGTGGGTGCCTTGTTTTCATCTTGGATGAGTGGTGGCATCCTTAGTGATGATTAAGGTTCTATGGGTTATGTGTGCTTTAACCGTAAAATGTGTGTGGTATGTTGCCTTGGGCTAGTAGGGCCGCACCCTTGGTGGATGGCAAAGAGGTTGAGACCCCACCTAGAGTGCATCACCACGTCTTGCATGCTAGGCAAGAGTGGTTTCATGTGGATCTTTTTGCATGGACAAGTGTCTCCTAGATGCCTTAAGGGGATGACACCTCTCCTTTGACCCTTCTCTCATCCCACAACTATATAGTTTCTTTCCTCTTCACCTTAGTGAACCTTTTGGCCATTCTTGTTTCCCCTTCCTTGTGGATGACCTTAGAGCCTAGAAAAGCAAGAAGAAGTCTCCTTAGAAGCTTGTTGATTGGATCCTTAGCGCATGGTGGTTCTTGTTCATCTTCACACCTTGGTGAGTTGTGCTTTCTTTGTGACATTTTCCTTGGCTTCTCAAATCCATCCTCTTCCCTTCTCTTGGCCATGGATCATGCCTTGGAATGAAGTCTATTCTTTAGGGAAGAAGACTCATCTCTAGGGTCATGGACTATGTCAGGATGAAGTTCCCTCATTCGATTCTTTCTTCCTCTTCCTAGGATAGGCTAGGGTTGCCTTTCTTCTCCTTTTTGACCTCAGTATCTTTTCCTCTTGGAGGTGTTGTTGTGACTTAGTTTGGGACTGTTGGTGGATCATCTTAAACCTTTGGACTGTGTGCAAGGAGCTTTGATCTTGGAGCTTGAACCTTTGGTGGTCATCTTCTCAAGAAGGGTTATATAACTCTTAGACTCTCTATTGTTACACTTCTTACTTATGAATGCCTTTGTTTCTTTTCTTTAAATTGATCTCTCTATATGTTAACACTTGATGATGAACTTATGAACTGCTTTAGGAACAAAAGTCTTGCTTGGTTGAAAGAGACATGAAACTCTAACCTAACTTGCTATTTTTGGAGAATGTCGAGTATTATCTTTCATCCTTGATTATGACATTTTCTTGAAGCAAGGCTATATGCCTATCTAGTGGAGTTCTCACCTTGGTAATTGTAGAGTTTCTTGTTGTTCCATATTTTTCCTTTCCCTATCTCGACCTTGGTCATCTTGGTGATGATCTTAGCCATGTAGTGTTGTACCCCACACCCTAGCTATGCTATGGTTGTTACCCATGATGGCTTATGGATGATACCCTAATCATAAGGGGTAACCCTTGATGGTTTGAACTCTAGCCATAGTTGTAACACGTGATGTTGGTGGCTAATACACATGTTGATGTAGAGATGACATCCTATGATGATTTTAGACTGGCATCCTAGCCTTGGTCGTGACCCATGATGGCATGTAGCTGATACCCTAGTGATGCATAGTGACAGTTCGTGATGGTTAGTGATTGACACACCCTACATGAATGTTAGGCCATTATCCTAAGTTGATGTTAGGTCGACACCCTAGGATGATGTTAGACCCATTACACCATGTTGGTAACAGGATGATATCCATGGTGGATGCAAAAATGGATACCTATGTCAAGTCAGAGCCAACATATCATGTTGTTGATAGACCAAGATACCATGTTGGGGTTAGGTCAACACCCTAGCCATAGATGTAAATTACGACGACTTGTGACCAACACCCTAACCATTGACATACCCCGTGATGGTTGGTGGCTGATATACCTATGTTGACATTAGGTAAACACACCTTGATGTTAAAAAAATGATATCCCAAGATGGTGTTAGAATCGACATCTTATGTTGTTGTTAAATCGCCATATAATGCTGATTGGTAGGCCGAAACACTATGTTCAGACTAGGTTGATACATTATGTTGATGTTAAGTCAATACACTTTAATGATGATAGACCGAGACATCATGTGGATTGTAGGTTGATACATGATGATGTTGATGGTTGAAGGGTAAGTTGGATACCCAATGATGCACTTGTATAAACAAAGTATAAGTCATGTAAGGTGCTACTTGATATAATATTTAATAAATATTCATGTTATCCCTTAAACTATATGTACTCCAAGATAACGGGGTGGGGGCAATGAACATAGGGTTGGTTGTTGAACTAGCTTAGTGAACCCTAATCTACTAAGAAAGAGCCTTATCCTGATAATGTGCAATATAACTTGTTTGTCTTCTCTTTATGGAATGGCCATGGTGACAAAATTCTATCTTCTTTATTTATGAAATTCCTAACTTGGCATGTATTGTGAGATGATAATATAGCAAAGTGAAAGATATAGTAATTAGGATATGATACATGTTGAATGAGCCTCCATAAGGCATGTTGAGGAACTTGTACTTCAAGAATCATGTAAATGGGTCTGATGACCTGGCAATGGCTTATTCCCTAGTATGACGTTACATTCCCTATAATGAGCTAAGGGATTGATATCCTATGACATATGGCTTTGATGATGATGATATTGTGAATGGCATTGATACAAGCATCATGTGATGATGATGTGATACGTTTACACCTTATATGTTTTTATCTTTTGGAACTATACTCTACCCTTACCATTGTAGAGTCTGTTTTGCCTTTTTACGTTGTAGCTTGATTAATGTAAAAGATACTTAATCTACTTAACTAATCCTGTGGAACATAATCCATGTAGTTTTGCCTTGTACCATATATCCATCTCAGTGTTATCACTTGCTAGATGGTGAAACAAGATTTTCCCTAATGAAGGCTTCGAGTCATATACTATTGAGTATATGCATTCACAGGATTGGCTGCAGGCCATACCCTAGAAGTAGTGTGGTTGCGAGCCATAGCTCAATGATCTGATGTGTATGTGTGACCTCCCTAGATTTTCTAAAACTTAATCTGATGTGCAACGTCCAAATTGAAACCCTCACCTCAGCGAGAATACCAATTTAAACACCACACACTAGGCTAAGAAGAAGAAAATCAGAGGAATTCATAAGGAAACAACAGTAGAACATGCACATGAACAATAATAAAACCATACACCACATGTTCACCATTCAACATATAATTACAACATGAATTGTTACAACATTTGATATTACATATTGAACAACAAACTTCTACATATACATGTACTACCACTAAACAATAGGATCTTATGACAACAGGTCCACCTGTACATCAGCTCGCCACACAACTCTCAACTATCCTGGTTCTTCAAAAGCGTATGTCCACAACCTAAACAAAATATTACATGTGGTACACTTCGGCACAATATTCAAGAATATTGTACTGAGTACACCTACGTGTCTTTTTATATACCTCTCATTACGAAGCTTGACAATAAGATAAAACTAATACTTGGCAGTAATAGAAGAATTTAACAAAAGGCATATACTAAACAAGAATGTTTATTAACAAAAGTTAACACATGTTTTAAGTACATTTTCCATTATATATCCATGCATTGACCAATGAAGGTTTTGATTCATTCTCTTGATTCTCAAGGGGCTCAATATTAAGGCCTTTATGATCGACTACCAAAGAGTTAGATCATATGTACAATGTGACCGACTGCCAAAGAGTTAAGTCACTTCCAAGCATTGTACTACCAAAGAGTTTAGTGCTTTCATATAATGAAATAGGTATATCATGTTTCATGTGTTCATAGCCATAAGTATGGAAAATCAAACAAAGTATCATACAAGAACAAGCATTTCATCCAATATCATATTCTAAGTATTTATTACACATATAATGCAACCATACTGCATAATTAGCCAAGTAAGAGTTAATGGTGTACCTTTATCAAGATATTCTAATCACTACATATGTTCCTCAGGTCAACTATATCCTTGGTCAAACCCTGATTAAGATAAGATTACACATCACCATCATCATCTTAACCCTATTTATGTCAATTAGGGTTTAGCTTAGTCCATTAGGATATGTGCATCATTACTTGCATTCTTGTCTTAGAATTATCTTACTTATGTTATTTTTCTAATTATATTACAGATTAGGTTTCATCATCTGAACATTAGGTTCCATATCCTTTTTTTGCACATATTAACCCTAGTTTATATACATTAGTCATATTAGGGTTTTCTCATCATTCTAGGATCGTTTAACAGGTAACCTAATGTATATGCATAATTATGATCTCAAGAAAGCATATTAGATTCCAATTACTGATATTAGGGCATTTTGTAACTTTCATCATTTATTGATCATCATTATATTTATTACATTTTATCTAGGGTTACTAACCCTAAATAGCTATATGAAGCATTTCATATGATTTCGTGCATCAACTTCATAGTTTCTGACATCATATGAATTCTAAATATGATTATAGACTTAGTAACATATTCTCATACTGTTTCGCCATCATTTGATATTTATAACACAAGATATAAGCATTTCACAATTTACATGATATTCCTGACATTAGTGCATCAAAAGCTGATATTATTGTTCCATTGTGTTCTACTCATTTTTTTGAGAATTTTGGTATATTATTTGTAATTTTTGAAAAAATGAGCTAATTTCTACGAATGATTGAAGATCCTAGTATTTACTGAAGATTTGCCTCTTCTGGCCAATCGGGCGCTGCCACGTGGCCACTAAAGGGTTGCTGCTCTTTGCTTGGTCCACTTGAGCCAGCTGGGTTCATGATCAAACTGGGCGGTCGAGTTTGGTTTCGCTCTGGGATCAGCTGATCTGGGTATTGGACCTGATCTGTCCGCTTCCCTTTTCCCTCACGTTCTCGCGATTCACCCAAGTACAAGCACTGCCGCACGGGAGCAACTTCAGTGAGAGATTCTCACAGATCAGACCTTCCTCGTGATAAACTTCATCTTCCATCGGCTTCGGCACCACCACAAGGCCTCTTACGGGTGCTTGGGATGCCGCCTATGGCTTAGAGTCGTCGTGTACACAAGGTCACCACCGCAGCCAGCCTCTGTGGCAGATCCAAAAGAGGCAGAGCTCCTCGATGCCTCAATTCCTCAACTTCAGGCTTCCCTTATCATTGCACGACCTATCTAAACTTGTCTATAGTCTCCATATGCGGTCGGATGCACTTGTTACAGTCTATCAAACTCCATCTTCTTTTTCAGCAAAACCAACTTCGTCAGCCCCTAAGATTGTAATGTCGGGCACCAGAACATGAGGTATCTCCTCGTCAAGCTTCAGGCTATCTTTCCCATCCCCCATCTTTCTTTGATCTCCTCTCTATCTCCTTTTCTTTTCTCTGGTTCTAACCTACTCGCTGAGATGGAGAGACACCGCAAACAGGGAGCTCTTTCTCTCTGTCTACTGAACTAGAACTTATGGCTAGAGGGTCTATGGTCCCCTTTTGGCGAGTTAAGCAAAACTGCTCAGACGCCAACTTCACTCGTCCTACGACTTGGGCGAGTGATGGTCGAGATGTTTGTTGAACGTCTGGCCCACTACCTTGCTCTAACTGTAAGGTAGGAGATGACTAAGAGTCATAAGATGTGATCCATCCTACGGTCAGGAAAAGACCACACTATGAATCCGTGGCTAGTTCAACTCAGCGGCTGCGTGATAGCTAAATATTGATTGTCTAAGTCATTAATACATCAATATGTCCATAATTAAACTATATTCAAACCTATAAAACTTCTTCTAGAAACCTCCAATTTCCACCAAATTTTAACCATAGCTCTATCATTACTCATCCTACATTTCATTACATTTTGGTGCAAAAACTCAACTATTTGACTTGTCAATTAAATACTTCAAAAAGGCATTAACATATGGGCCATAATCATAATACCAACATAAATTAACTTCCTTGCTTAGTCTAAACATTTAGAATTCTCAAAATTATTCAAACACACATGAATTCTAATATGTTATTGGATATTTAAGAATTTCAAAAGTCCACTCCATCACATCCTACACACCTTAAGAGAAATTTCATCCTCAAAATTAAGCCAAAACTCCAGTCCATCACATCACATACATCTTAAAAGAAATCTTGTCCTCAAAATTAAGACATCCTCTTACTCCAAAAAGGAAACAAAAGGTCTGCATTCACATATAGAGAACTTTTCTATGTGCAACATATACATAAATAAAAGTTGCACAATTATATCTATACCTTCTAGGTGATTGTGAAAGCATACTGGGTGAATCATCCCTTCATACAAAGTTCAAGCATTGCACATAAGCTTAGGTTTGGTCAAGATATATTCATGTTTTAGGATTTACATCCTTATTTAAAAGAATTAAGGATTCCCTCAATCCATTTATCATGTTAAAAAGGAGTTAATTAAAATTTACCCACTTTATCCTTCTTAACTAAATAATCATTGTCGTCATTTTATTTTGTGCTTTTTAAGACTATATTCAACATATTTATTAAGCACTATCACTAAGATGATCTCATCTCACCTTCATATTAAGTTACAAATTTGTTAGTGAATTCATCACTAGATTCACTGATTATATTATGTCATTACTACTCATGTAGCACATATCACTAGTTTCATCTCATTGTACTTTCTTATATTAGGTTGTAAACTCTAGTAGAGATTCATCATGAGATTAGCCAACTATTCATACTATCATAATTATTCAAGTATATTGTTAACCATTTTTGCATTGATATCTATTAAATGATCTCGAGGTTTCCATCATATCATGTTTATATATCATGTCTTGAGATTAGATCACATCCATACATGTATTATATCATGGCTGTGCTAAACAAACTTATGTTAGTGGCTTGTTAAACCTATATCAAAACTTCATCTAGTCCAACTGATGTGATGGACTGGAGTTTTGGCTTAATTTCAAGGATGAAATTTCTCTTAAGGTGTGTAGGATGTGATGGAGTGGACTTTTGGAATCCCTAAATGTCCAATAACATATTATAATTCATGTGTTTGAGTAATTTTGAGAGTTCTAAATGCTTTGACTAAGCAAGGAAGTTAATTGATGTTGGTATTATGATTGTGGTCCATATGTTCATGCCTTTTTGTAGTATTTAATTGACAAGTCAAATAGTCAAGTTTTGGCACCAAAATGGAATGAAATTTAGGATGAGTGATGATAGAGGTATGGTAAAAATTTGGTGGAAATTGGAGGTTTCTAGAAGAAGTTATATAGGTTTGAATATAGTTTAATTATGGACATATTGATGTATTAATGACTTAGGCGATCAATATTTAGCTGTCATGCAGCCGCTGAGTTAATCTAGCCATGAATTCATAGTGTGGCCCTTTCTTGACCATAGGATGGATTAGATCTGATGACACTTAGTCATCTCCTACCTTGCGGTTAGAACAAGGTAGTGGGGCAGACACCCCCACAAACATCTCAGCCACCAATATGATGTTTCACATGATTAGTTGTGGGCCATACCCTGGCAGGAGTGTGGTTGTAGTCCATAGCTCAGTTTCACTAGCATCATGACCTATACCAAGGGGGGATAGGATTTTTATATCTTGACTATATGTTGCTGGTTGTTGTTTACTGGTATGTCTCTACGGTGAACTCATGTAGTAACCATGAGTTTTCGTGAGGTCATGGGTCCCGACTCTTTCATTGATCTTGTATGGAAGCGATTGCAACTTATTAGTGATTAGATGGATTTGGGTGGTATGAATCAAATCCTCAGGGCATAATAAATTATGTAACTAGTTGTGTAGTACACTTGTTAGGGTCAAATACAAAAATATTGGATGAGGCCTTGCTTGTTTTAGTATAGTATAGTTGGTAGTGGATATACATGTTCTTCATATTCCTTGTATGATGATAATATATTCTTCAATCCACTTGTAATTTCTTATGCCATTCTTCTTTAGACATATTATGTAACTGAACCTGCTTATTGTAATTGTAGCTTTATTTCTATTCTTTATCTATCCATATATGTGTTAATAATAGTGTTAGTGGAGTGTTATATCTCCAGCTAAGATTTGGATCTCACCCTGTGGGTTGCCCACATCTTTTAGGTGGATGTGCATGAAGAGACATAGATCGTGAAGCTGAGGCAGAGTAGTAGCAGGAAGCCCAATAGTTGCTAAGGTTGGGAGTGTTGCTACTAGTCTTTTGGTGTAGAGTCCTAGAGTCATCCCTGTACACACATGTCCTTCGGATGGTTTTGGGTGTGTTTTGTCTTATGTTCCCTTTTGATGTCTTGATATGACATATGTTCAAGTATATGTTTTCATAGATATGGATAGGTTTTTCTTGTGACAGGTGAAGGTCATACGTGATAAGAACATGTTGATGTAAGTATCTTGTAATCAATGATATCCGATACAGGTGCTCTTTAAGGACCTATATATAAAGGATTTTACTGCTTGGTGTTTGTGAAATTGGTTTGAAATTTGTAGTGTTTTCTGGTAATCTATTTGTTTAATTTTGTTTCCACATTAAAGTGTTGAGAAATCACGCTTTGTGTGACATGGGGCACCACAGTTTGGTTCGTATCACAACTTTAGGTCCGTTGAGTCTACATGGACCTAGACTAGGGTTTGTGTCTATTTTTGTATCCTTCAGTCTGTCTTATAGTGACTTCTTCTTATGCAGAAGAAGAAGGAAAGCTTAAAGATGTCTGGAGAACATGAAGAACACGTTGCAGAGAGCAGTGTTGGTGCACCAGGTGGTGGTGCAAGGAACCAGGCATGAGAAGATCGGACGCCTAAAGTCCCCCTAGTTTGACCCAGCTATGTTTGAAAATCCTACCTTTCAATCTCCTTTTGGGAAGTTCATGGCTACCATGACGCACATGGTAGACAGGATGCCTGCATCTCATCCTAGGGCTCCAGTTCCCCATGCAGAATCATTGGGTAGTGGGAAGACTTTCAAGTAGCTGTATCATGTTGGGGCAGTGGAATATGATGGGACAACTGATCCAGTAAATGCTAATCTTTGGCTTACCGAGCTTGAAAAGGCTTTTAAGATTCTTAGTATCCCTAATATTGACAAGATGCAGCATGCAGTGTACCTTCTAAAATGGAGTGTTGGACACTGGAGGGCCATAGAAGAGGAGAAGAGGCATGGTGCTGAGGTAAGTTGAGAAGAATTCTGACATGAGTTCGTCAGTCGGTACTTTCCACAAACATATCTTGATGAGAAGATCAGTTAGTTTGAGCGGATCAGGGAAGGATCCATGACGACAAACGAGTATGAGGCTAAGTTTATGGATCTTCTATGGTTCTATCCTCACATGGATGCCATAGAGGATTTACCATTTTGAGAAGGGGTTGAACGCTGAGTTGTCTACCCCAGTGGCCACTCTAGAGAATCAGGAAAGGTTTGCCACGTTTGTTGAGTCTGTTTGAAGGATAGAAAGGCTAGTAGATGATAAGGTTGGGAGTGTTGTTGATAGTCTTTTGGTGTAGAGTCCTAGAGTATTCCCTATACACTCAGGTCCTTGGGATGGTTTTGGCTTGTGTTCCCTTTTGATGTCCTGATATGACATATGTTCAAGTATATATTTGTATATATATGGACATGTGTTTCTTGTGAGAGGTTAATGGCATACATGATAAGAACATGTTGATGTAAGTATCTTGTGATCTATGATATTTAATACATGTGTTCTTTGAGGACCTATATATAAAGGTTTTTACTACTTGGTATTTAGTGAAATTAGTTTTAAATGTGTAGTGTTTTTTGGTAATTTGTTTGTTTAATTTTGTTTCCACATTTAAGTTTTGAAAAATCTCACTTTGTGTGGCATGGGGAGCCACAGAAACAAGCAAGGACTACATGATGTATTTATTCTTCATACACAACCACGAAGGAAGATTGAATACAACAATCATGGCAGACCTAGTGCTACATTGGCTACTTAATGTTCCATATAGATTCGTCCCGTTAGTACAAATTCCAATTCTTAAATTTCTGGATTCTTTTTCAAATCCAAGATACAATAAATCAACGTTCTTCAATTTTTGGGATCCAGACACATGCCATAGTGTACCATAATTGTTTTTGTTTACCTTTGTAAGCCAAGATAAATTTTGTGCATCTATGGTATTAGAAAACATGTATTCAAACCATGGTATTAGAGACAAATACTAAATCACCTTGATGGGAGACTTGGTTTTGTTCTTACCTGGTGTCATCCTTATGAACTAGACACCCCACATTTTGAACATTATTCCATATCAATATATTCCTTTTGAAATAACTCACAGTCATTCGGGCATGGATGTATCTTCTTAGCCTCTATTCCTATTGGGCACAAAATATTTTTCATTTTGTATGTTGAGATTGGAAGCTTGTTACCATTAGGGAGAATTTCTTTCAACAAAGACAATAGAGAAGTGACGTTTTTGTCACTCAATCTATTGTTAACCTTCAGATTATACAATCCCAACACAATGCTCAACTTTGTAAACTTAGTACAACCTAAGTATAGAGGTTTCTCAACATAATGCACAATGTTTCTAAATATGAGTGGTGGGTCTGTAATATTTACCCCGCAACAAACATGCATCACATCAACCATGTTTGTTGGAATTGGTTCATTCTCATCAACATCACCAGCTATATCTTCTTTGATACAACTACCACTACCGACATCTGCAGATCTCATACTAGGAATCTCTCCATGTCAGCACCATTCTGTATAGCCATGTACAATCCCATTACACGTGACATGATCTTTGATCATGTCAATAGAGTCAACTTTCAACACTAGTACAGAAATGACGTATAACGTCACATTTGATGTCGTTGGTTGGTGCCCAAAAACCGACACCAATAGTCTAAGACGTCAGCTTTTAAAGACAACTGACACCTATATATGAAGACCAGCTGATTTACAAAAGATATGTGTATCTCTTTCTTTTAATGTCGGTTTTTAATAAACAAAGCCGACGTCCAAAATCACCCATGAAATACAAATTTTTAGCGAAAAAATTTGCCTCCAAAAAAATAGATTTCGGCATCGGTTGTGTAAAATATGACGACACATGTTCTGCGCCAAGCCCTGTGAAAGTTTTTATCCCCTCATTTGCCATCAATTTTTGTTAAAGAACTGACGACTAACTATCCTTTGTGAGGAAAAATTCATTCCCTTATTTATCATTGGTTTAGGAGGAATAACCGGTGTGGATGTGTTAACTTAGTAGCACCCGCATGAGTCAGACTCTTCCCCTTCACTGTTTAGTTCTCGATCTTCTCCTGCCTAGCTAGGTCAGGTGATTTTTCTTCCGCCTCCCCTTCTCTGCTCACCGCCTCAACGCGTCACAACAACGAGCTTGAAGCTTCTCACCGCCTCCGCATACCACCATGATGAGCTTGAAGTTGCTCGCCGCCTCCGCACACCGCCACGATGAGCTTGAAGCTAGTTGCTCACATCAGAGCTCCTATTACTGTCCAGTCACCGGCCGCCACCACCTGCTCCCGTCACCGCCACCACCTGCTCGAGGCAGATCATGAAGCATTTCTCTAGCCGCCTTCATCTGCTCCAGTCACCGCCTGCACCTCCTCTACTTCACCTTCAGCGCCGACCACCTTCACCTCCATCCCGACCACCTCCACCTCCAGGTGTCGCCACCGCAACTTGCTCGATCCACCAATGCGGTGAGTGGTTTAATCAATACTAGATTTAAACTTAGGGTTAATAATGCCACCATTTAGTTGATTACTATTAATTAGGGTTAATGACGCATTAATGAACTTAATTAATTAGATTTGCGCTTAGTTTCTCTAAGATTGTGTAGTCGATTAAAATCGAATTAGGGTTTAATAATGAATGAATAAACACAAAATGGAAGAAAAATTGAATTAATTGATGAGGATTATGAGGATGATGATGATAATGATGATGATGATGATGATGATGATGATGATGATGATGATGATGATGATGATGATGATGATGATGATGATGATGATGATGATGATGATGGATGAGATGATGATGAGGATGAGGATGATGATGACGATAATGATGATGATGATGATGATGATGATGATGATGATGATGATGATGATGATGATGATGATGATGATGATGATGATGATGATGATGATGAGGATGATGAGGATGATGATGATGATGAGGATGTTGATGATGTGGATGATGATATGATGATGATGAGGAGGAGGAGGATCCTCATCATCATCATCATCATCATCATCATCATCATCATTCATCATCATCATCATCATCATCATCATCATCATCATCATCATCATCATCATCATCATCATCATCATCATCATCATCATCATCATTGTTACAACCCCACCTCCCGATAACCCCCAATTAAGGGAGACCGAGAGGTTGAAGCCGCACCCATGACTTCTGGATCAATGGTTCAGCAATTAACCAAGAATAATTATCAAATTTTAACACACTATACTGAAAAGCTGTAAGAAAATAAACTTTGCATACCTTTTGAAATTTTGGATTTCTAACTTCTATCCACTTAATGATTCTACGCTAACTAATCCTCCTTGCATTTTTTTTCTTAATGTATTTCACAATGTGACGATTTACTGTTTGTCCTTTTGGATTGTCCCTAAAACGCCGACAAACAAAACGTCGGTCAGCCGAAGCTGGTATGTGGGGAAAAACAATAATCATGTAATTACATTAAAAATGTAATCATTCAATTAATCATTTAACAACCAAGATTACATTTTAGATATAACTCCACAATCCAAGAATACCCTATCCTCTATGTTGTCCCCATTAAACCCCTCATGATCCACCTATAAGTGAACCAATTTCTAGGGTTGAGTCACATGGAACTACTCGTAAGTAGCCCACTCCTTAACTCATGGCAGGCTAATGAGTCTCATGGTACTACATGTAGGTAGCCCAGTTTCTAACTCTCGGTAACCTAGACCTTGCTCTAGGATTACCCCTTTTTCTTAGCCTTTTCAAAGCAATAGAGGTGGACCCGGATCTAGCCAGTTATATATACTCATTTACAGTGATAGTCATAGTCACTTTATAGTTGCATTAAATAAATAGACATCCAACAGTTAATTCATGCATTGAGGGAAACGTCGATAAAATCCTCGGGAAACTATTCGGTATAGTCATAAGCATAACCACATACCTTTTCCATGAAGAATATACAGTTATACTTCGAGTAGATTCAAGCAACCAGTTGAGCAAACAAACCAAGCAAATGATCGTTTAATCTGCATTTATGTAAATCCTAAATTGTCACCATCACATATTATTCCAAGTAAACATTAATCGATCCTAATCTAGGGTATTAGGGTTTGGTTAAGGAATAGATGTACAAACCCTAATTCCATCGCATAATTGTTTATTTAGAGTTATTAGTCCCAATCATACATCATGTGTAACCCTAATTAACATATCCCACAAATATGTCTGTTATGATCGCTTAGATCCAATTAACATTCACTAACCATATCTGAGTTTTAAAACCTAGTTCTCATAAGTATGATTATACACATTGGAAACCCTACCATTAACATGATCACCTTCATATCTCATCTTGTTAAACAATATTATATAAGAGCATAAAACAAGGACTTTTAATGTAATTAACATGTTTAATATCCACTCTAGGGTTTCCATTTATAAATCTTCACTTATCATATATATATTACCTGATTTTTCAGAGCAGGGAGCATAATAATACTTCAAACATATTTTATTTGCATTCCCCTCATTTTTCCGATCATTTTGATATATAGATTTGCTATTTTTGGACACTCTTAGAATTTTCTATAATTCATGAAAGATTAGACTTTTTACCTTCGTCCAGGGTGATATGGCAGCCTCCTATTGGGCCACGCCACCTGGGACCCGCGTCCAGTTGGTTAAGTGGGCGATGACCCCACCCATTGTACCTCTGAACCAGCCGGTCCAGCCACCCGGTCTAGGCACTTGGATCACGTCCCCGTCCCTCTCTTGGTCCGTCTTCTCCACGTGAACACATGTGCGTTGCCGTGTCTGGTGTTGCGCGTTCCCCGATGCCAGGTCTCATGGCCGAGGATGCCATCCCCAAGGCTTCTTTCCCCCAACTCAGGGACCGTCGCATCTGGTCGCCGTCTTCCCTGCTCTCCCTCCACACAGACACCAACATATCGTTTCTTCTATCTCGGCGTCGTCTTCCCTGCATCGGAGGTACTCTTCGGCGATCTCAACGCCTACCGAACTGAGGCTTCTAGTGCCTCCCATGTCCTAGTTCCGCTGTCATCTACCATTACTACAGGTCTATAGATTGCCTCCCCATTGATCTCATCCTCCATTGATCAGCCATCTCTCCTATGGCTTGGATCTTTGCGTGAGGTTGGCTGCTCGATCTTCTTCGTCACCTGCGCTGATGACTGGCTGGTGTCGAGCGCCGCATCTGAGCAAAGAAGGGTCGCCATGAAGCAGTCTGTAGGCGAGTGCTTGCCAAGAATAGAAACCTCGGTGTGTGTTGCTTGTGCTTGAACCAACCGTTCCTAGGGTTAAGGGAGGAAACGGCAGAGGAAGAAGACACATGAAGATGAGAGATGTGTGTCTCACGCAAGGGGTCACCATATACATATACATATATATATATATATATATATATATATATATATATATATATATATATATATATATATATATATATATATATATATATATATATATATATATATATATATATATATATATATATATATATACAGATTTCTCCCAGCAATCTCTCTCCCCTACGTACTAGCTTTCCTCTTTAATCGTGGTGCATCATGATCCAACAAGGAAAAAAATTAGTAATCGTGTTTAAGCACCGTTACTTCTCTAACCCATCTTCACGTTTCCTCTCTTTCCTTAGATAGCAAAAGATGATTCTTTATCCTAATACCCACTAAGGAAAGAGATATTCGCCTCATACTCCTTTGTTATAGGTACTTGTAATCAACATATCACTTGATATACCTAATCAATTATCATCTTTTATGTACACCAAACCGTGTAAGGGTGGTTGGTATGTATATGGCAACATGCTTATTCCTCTATTCCTTTCTTTTCTATTTCCTTTTATTTTGACTTCTCTCTCCATTAGTAAACACATGTAAATGAAATCTAAACCATTGTGGAAATTAATGACAGTTCTAGATATTTCCAAATATTTTCCATAATTATTTTGCTTAATACCCATTATCTTGTATCTTTCTTATTAAAGTATTTCCTTTTTAAGGATTTCCCTTTATTTCTCTTTTATTTTCCTCATTGGCACCCCTTTTATCATAAGAAATCCTTGGGATGAAATTCCATAAAGGGTAACTCAATTATACATCTTTTCACTTAATTTTCACATTTCATCAATATTTTCAATTTCTTTCTTCATAAAGAAATACTTATTTAATCTTTTCTTTTCTTATTGATTTCTTTTTGCAACCTTGGACGCCTTGGTACCCAAGGAACCCAAGAGGCACAAAATCCTCTTTGGATTTGCCTTCTAGAGGTTTCTACATATTTCTTTTCTTAAAAATTCAATTATCCATTTACTAATCGAATTTCATTGTTATTTGGGCCCAATAGCCAATAAAGCCCGCAAAGCAACCAATCAAGGCTATTGTGAACGAAATCCATTTATTTGAAGTAAATTATTTCATTATTTGTTCAAATATCTTTAATATGAGTAATTACATTTCTCTCCAAATGAACCCAAAAAAATTGGGGTTGTAACATCCTTCCCCTCTTATAGGAATTTTGTCCTCAAAATTCTATCAAGCAAACAAACAATTCAGGATAAGACTTTCCCATGTCCACCATTGACCCCTATGTGGCTTTACCGTACTCATGGTGCTTCCAAAGAACCTTTAACATTACATATTCTTTTCTCTGAGTTCTTTCATCCTGGCGTCTATAAACTGCACAGGTGACTCAGGCCATTTTAGCCTCCCTTGGGCTTACTAGGTTCATCGCTCAGCACATGGTCGGGTACCTCACATAGTATTCTAAATTGGACACATGGAACTCATCACACATTACCTTATCTTGAGGGGTAAGATCAAACATAACTTTCTCCACCAATCCATCTTAAATAAACCAATGTATCGGGGACTCAACCTCCTCAGCTCCAGCTCCGAGGGGTCGGATTCTCACATTATATTCTCCCATAGTGCACTGTATGTTAGTCTACTTTGCATCTGCTCACGACTCTCGTTGTCTCTAGGCTCCATTTAGCCATTGCATGATTAAAGCAACGTTCGTCTTCCTGCACTGTGGTCCTTTTCTAATCATCATGTGGTCCTTTCACCAACATCACCTTACTGAAGTGGTGACCGACACAACCTCCCTTGAAGAGCTTCCTAGAATCCCGATACTGGCTATGGTGGTCATCATCACATCTTTCACAGGACAAGAACTGTCTCTAGCTATCACCCTGGACGAGCACATATGCTCTCATCAGACCCTTTAGTCTGGATCATACTAACCAGTAGTTTGGGGTGATAAATGGTACTAACATTGAGTTCTTCATGTACCTACTTCCACCTTTTGGAAGGGAACCTTTAGGTCAAACTCAAAAACCTTTGAACTTGCTTCATAGTTGAACCATCTCTCTCTCATGGGTGGTTCAACCAGATCTGTCCCCTGACAGAACTCTTTCTTTATCATGTCATCTAGGTAAGGTGATCTACCATAACCCATATTGCATCTCGACCTTCCTTGGTCTAGGGGAGACCTATCACAACATTCATAGTGATGAACTCCCATTCTCTCTTAGGGACTCTTTTGTCCTTTATATCGACACACTGGGTTACTGGGGTTCGTCCTTTACCTCATCTTGCATGACCATATACCACATGCAACTTTATCTTAGGTATCTAAAGTGCTATTGCCATTTACCATCTTGGTAAGACCACGGTGTATGGTAATCTTCAATCATGATTTCGTATATGTCATGATTCCTCAAGATCGATTCCTCAGAAACCCTAATTAAACCATTCTAGTCGGGGTTTCATCACCTTCTTTTCCAAAGAAGTGCACTTGAGGTTCTACCATCATCCTTCCATCGTATCAAGGACTAGACTGGCTAACCAAACAACTCTTAACTTTTCAACGTATCTTGTTACATCTGAGTGTTATCCAAACACCTCTCCTTTTCAAACTTAGGGTTAGCCAAACAACCTCTTCTAGCTTCTAGTCAAACAAGTCAGATGTATCTCAACCAGAACATCCATTACCACTTCACATCCTTAGGTATTAGGTAACATTGAAGACATACACTTCCATGTATTTCACTTATCATCTCACCTCAAACTCTATGTCTATCTTCATTAAGAACACTCTCTAATTTCATCATCATGGTGATTAAACTCAACCTGGTATAAGTTCCACATAGATCATGATAAAAACATCCTCATAGGGTGACTACCTCATTCCTCTTAGTGTTTGCAAACCATGTATCATTCACTTTACCTGAGTAGGTCATCTCCTCTATCCCTATTTCTCGTGGCGACATTCCAACCTACATCATTTCTTATCCTTGGTGTATGGCATGCGTAATGTCCTATCTCTCACCCCCATAACAAGAAGAAATAAGCATTTGGCTGCAGTCCAAATATAGAGTTCTTCCTGTTCCAAGAGTAGAGATGGCACATCCCACCTTGCCAATATACCTTTACATCTAAGTTGCAACGTGCCACATATCACAGACATCACGATATCAAACTAGTCTAGAACCTATTGAGGTTTATATCCTTGGTCATCTCCTTTAGGTCTATAGGGTAACGGCTCTTTTGGGGGTCATCCCTCTTCCCTCATGCATCAAGGGAGTGTCCTACTCATCTGCCCTTTGGGTCCCATGAGTTCATGAAGGTGATCAATCTCCTAACCCATGGCCCTCAGACAATGATAGTTGTTACCTCCCGACCCTATGGTCATGTGCAACAGGGGAATTAGGCAACTTCTACTTTCATCGGTCTTATCCCTACCTGACCCCAGGATAGACTTAGGATTCCATTATAGTACATGTTCACTTAGAACCTTACCCAAGTCTTCATCATCTCTCTTTCTGCATTTAAGGGTTGGCTTTCATCCTTTCATTGGGATCATGGCAACCTGCCTACCTTGGTCAAGTCCCATACCGGTTACCTCCATGGTAACACATCCGCATGCACTTAGAGATGCATATCTATGGGTCTATAGGTTCATCCTCATACCATGTACTTTTCACTTAGCTTCTCAAGATCCTATGAGGCCTCTTTAGGTTACCTTAAACCAACAAAATTGATATACACCCTACCAAAGGGGTCCCTCTCCCATGATGGGAGGAAAACAACTATCTCTTGATAACAAGGTCATGAAAGCTCTTAGGTCTAGGGTTTACATCCACATGGGCCTACTTAACCCTAGCAAGCTATTAAGGCACAAGAAGATCTCCTACTGAACCATATTAGGCCATACTTGTCCTCTTTCCTCAATGCTGGATCAAGATCATACCTTCCTTTATCATCAACCTAGCTGTGAGGGGTTCATCAAGCATACCTTAACTTAAGGGACTTCCTTTTTCCTCTATACATGAGGCGTACCATGCTCGAAACTAAGGCAACTTAATTCTCATCATGAGCATTAGGTACACCACTTCCCCTCTTAGGCCTAGGAACCCTAAGTTCACTTGTAGGTGTTGAACTGCATGTTCTATCTCTTAGCTCCGAACCAAGCATGCAAAAGGCATGACATGCACTTCTTGCCATCCTTCAACTCGAGCAACACTTAGGGTTGGGTCCTCCTTAAGGACAACCAACAAGGTACAAGGCCTCATAACCTGCTACTAAACCTTTCTAGGTCTAAGGATCTCTTATTCCTACCTCAGAAGGTAAACACATATACCGTAGGCACATAGGCACCAGATGCTTCATCTTCTATCTCTAGGGTTTGGTCCCTCCAAAGGCAACCAATATATCATCAACTTTCAGGGATTGATCATGAAGCAACCACTATCATCCATTGTTCAGGGTTTTAGGCTTCCAAACTTCTTGTTGGGTTTCCTGCTCTCTCTCTAGAGCTAACCCTAACCTCACCATTAGAGGTCCTCTCTTCATGAAGGATTAACCTCAAAAGCATACCCTACATGGGTGAAGCCTAGGTTCAAACTTATGTTTGCTCAAGATCATCCATAACCCTTTATGCTCCATCATAATTCCTTATCTAGGGTTTCACCCTACTGTCAGCACTATGATGTGCCCTAGGTGCCAGCTATACCCTACTTGCACAATCCCATAGGGTTTCTAAGGTCCTTCAATAACCTCATCATCTAAGGAGCTATCCTTTACCCTAACATGCACGACCCTTCCCAGGGTTGGGTTGCCAAAGGTGTTAGGTCACCCATGGATCATATGGCATCCCAAAGGCATGTCCTTTCAAACACCTGGTCCAACTCATCTCTCTCTAACCTTCACTTAGGATTAGGGTTAGCATCATCCTCAGAGGATGTGCCAGGTCTCTACTTGCAATGGAGATCTCTATCTCCAAGACTAACTTATCCTCTAGACAAGAAGGTCTACTCTGAGGACATGACAACATATGTCATACGACCTAAGCATGTATTTATTATTTAATTTGCACTTAAACTATTAAGCTTATGTCCATAACATCTTATTTACATGCCTTTCATTAATTTGATGGAGGATTCCTTAAACCTTATTAACCTTACCCATACTTCAAGAGGGTGAGGAGAAGAAAGAAAACCCTAATCCTTTAGGTCCTTATCAGAATTTTGTGATGAGAAGGGATAAATAAGATGAGAAGTCCTAAAGGTATCTTATTTCGATTCATACCCTAAGACTTTGGCCAGGCAGTCACACGGATCCGGGAGTCCTCGTATTCTGACTAGCGGTGTGGAGGAAAATATTGCCAGCCCCCAGTCGTGATCCTTTTCTAGACACCTCCGTCTTTCGGATAATCCTCTAATAACTCCCTTGGGTTCTATGGAGTTTGTAAAATTTAATAATTATTACTGGTTAACTGAGGAACCTAGGCTCTGATACCAAATGTTACGACCCCACCTCCCGATAACCCCCAATTAAGGGAGACCGAGAGGTCGAAGCTGCACCCATGACTTCCGGATCAAAGGTTCGGCAATTAACCAAGAATAATTATCAAATTTTAACATACTATACTGAAAAGCTGTAAGAAAATAAACTTTGCATACCTTTTGAAATTTTGGATTTCTAACTTCTATCCACTTAATGATTCTACGCTAACTAATCCTCCTTGCATTTTTTTTTCTTCATGTATTTCACAATGTGACGATTTACTGTTTGTCCTTTTGGATTGTCCCTAAAATGCTGACAAACAAAACGTCGGTCAGCCGAAGCTGGTATGTGGGGAAAAACAATAATCATGTAATTACGTTAACAATGTAATCATTCAGTTAATCATTTAACAACCAAGATTACATTTTAGATATAACTCTGCAATCCAAGAATACCCTATCCTCTATGTTGTCCCCATTAAACCCCTCATGATCCACCTATAAGTGAACCAATTTCTAGGGTTGAGTCACATGGCACTAGTCGTAAGTAGCCCACTCCTTAACTCATGGTAGGCTAATGAGTCTCATGGTACTACACGTAGGTAGCCCAGTTTCTAACTCTCGGTAACCTAGACCTTGCTCTAGGATTACCCCTTTTTCTTAGCCTTTTCAAAGAAATAGAGGTGGACCCGGATCTAGCCACTTATATATACTCATTTACAGTGATAGTCATAGTCACTTTATAGTTGCATGAAATAAATAGACATCCAACAGTTAATTCATGCATGGAGGAAAACGTCGATAAAATCCTCGGGAAAATATTCAGTATTGTCATAAGCGTAACCACATACCTTTTCCATGCAGAATATACAGTTATACTTCGAGTAGATTCAAGCAACCAATTGAGCAAGCAAATCAAGCAAATGATCGTTTAATCTACATGTATGTAAATCCTAAACTGTCACCATCACATATTATTCCAAGTAAACATTAATCGATCCTAATCTAGGGTATTAGGGTTTGGTTAAGGAATAGATGTACAAACCCTAATTCCATCGCATAATTGTTTATTTAGAGTTATTAGTCCCAATCATACATCATGTGTAACCCTAATTAACATATCCCACAAATATGCATGTTATGATCACTTAGATCCAATTAACATTCACTAACCATATCTGAGTTTTAAAACCTAGTTCTCATAAGTATGATTATACACATTGGAAACCCTACCATTAACATGATCACCTTCATATCTCATCTTGTTAAACAATATTATATAAGAGCATAAAACAAGGACTTTTAATGTAATTAACATGTTTAATATCCACTCTAGGGTTTCCATTATAAATCTTCACTTATCATATATATATTACCTGATTTTTCAGAGCAGGGAGCATAATAAGACTTCACACATATTTTATTTGCATTCCCCTCATTTTTCTGATCATTTTGATATATAGATTTGCTATTTTTGGACACTCTTAGCATTTTCTATAATTTGTGAAAGATTAGACTTTTTACCTTCGTCCAGGGTGATGTGGCAGCCTCCTATTGGGCCACGCCACCTGGGACCCGCATCCAGGTGGTTAACTGGGTGATGACCCCACCCATTGTACCTCTGAACCAGCCGGTCCAGCCACCCGGTCCAGGCACTTGGATCGCATCCCCGTCCCTCTCCTGGTCCGTCTTCTCCGTGTGAACACAAGTGCGCTGCCGTGTCCGGTGTTGCACGTTCCCCGCCACCAGGTCTCATGGCTGAGGATGCCATCCCCAAGGCTTCTTTCCCCAGACTCAGGGACCGTCGCATCTGGTCTCCGTCTTCCCTGCTCTCCCTCCACACAGACAACAACATATCGTTTCTGCTATCTCGGCGCCGTCTTCCCTGCATCCGAGGTACTCTTCGGCGATCTCAACGCCTACCGAACTGAGGCTTCTAGTGCCTCCCGTGTCCCAGTTCTGCTGTCATCTACCATTACTACAGGTCTATAGATTGCCTCCCCATTGCTCTCATCCTCCATTGATCAGCCATCTCTCCTATGGCTTGGATCTTTGCGTGAGGTTGGCTGCTCCATCTTCTTTGTCACCTGCGCTGATGACTGGCTGGTGTCGAGCGCCGCATCTGAGCAAAGAAGGGTCGCCATGAAGCAGTCTGTAGGTGAGTGCTTTCCAAGAATAGAAACCTTGGTGTGTGTTGCTTGTGCTTGAACCAACCGTTCCTAGGGTTAAGGGAGGAAATGACAGAGGAAGAAGACACAAGAAGATGAGAGATGTGTGTCTCACGCAAGGGGTCACCATATACATATATATATACATATTTCTCCCAGCAATCTCTCTCCCCTACATACTAGCTTTCCTCTTTTATCGTGGTGCATCATGATCCAACAAGGAAAAAAATTAGTAATCATGTTTAAGCATCGTTACTTCTCTAACCCATCTTCACATTTCCTCTCTTTCCTTAGATAGCAAAAGATGATTCTTTATCCTAATAACCAC